>JAXCMG010000065.1:1981487-2004997 GCA_034642415.1 Podarcis siculus | reverse complement strand
AATAATAATAATAATAATAATAATAATAATAATAATAATAATAATAATAAAGGGTGTCAAGAGTTTGGAGGCCCCTATCTCCTTCCTAACGCTACACTTCCAAAAGTAGTGGAACAATCAACCTGTCTTCACCTCCTCTGATTGCTGTGCTGTTTTCATGAGATTGTTTTATTGCGTGTTTCAATTATGGATGTTCGTATGTGCAACTGGCCTTTGTACTTCGTAAAGCTCTCGGAAGCCAGTTTTTGACGTTAGGCGGTATATTGAGTCATCAATAGCAACAGGAACGGTAATAATAATGTTCACCTCCTTACCCAAGTGGGGTCTCCAGTTCTCAAACCCGACCTGATCTCCCGGCTGGAACAAGAGGAAGAGCCCTGGATTCCGATCCCCTGTGAGGTGGATGGAGGGAAGACTCTGGACTCTGGAACAGGTGCGAAATTAGACAAAGCCAGCTTTCAAATAAGGTGTTTGGGATTGTGCACGATGCAAAAATCCCCAGATTTTTGTTGGACTACAACTCCCATCATCCCTGTTCAGGAGGGAAGATGCCAACATGGTGGGGTGGTGCCACAAAGTTGCCCTCACGTAAGCCCCCTTCAGATTATATTTCGTTGCCTTGAGAACCGCGGTTTAGATCACAAGGGTGATGTGTAATCAAAATGGTGCTACCTCTGTGTGCCTGTCGACCCCCCTGCATGCATTTTCTTCTGCATGTGGTATTTGCTGAAGGAGAAGAATTCCTTTCGCAGAATTCACTCACTTTCTGGTTAAACGGAGCGTCAAAAGTTCAAGGCTGGGTAGAAATGGAATTGTTCTCTACATTTTTTGTGCCTTCAGGTGCAAGAAGTCTGTACTCTCTTTGTGCTGGTACGTCCGCTCCTCCTTGTGGAAGGGATACAACTGAGGCAGACCCCGGGCAGGTAGGAAACTCTGATTGCAGAGCCCAGCGGCAGAAATCTGTCATTCGCCCACATTGAGAAGCCAGTGTAGTGGATTGAAATCCCGACTGGGCCAAGGAGACCAGCATTTTAGATCTTTGTTGGGCCACTTGTTGTCTCTTGGCCACCCCTGCCTCACAGTGTTGCTTTGAGGATGGCATCAGAGAGTCCCACTGTGTGGCTGTGGGAGAGGGGAGGCATACAAACTGCCTTGTTCCGAGGCAGATTATTGGTCCATCCAACACAGTATTGTCTACAGATCCTGTGATGATTGGCAGAAGCTCTCCAAGGTTTCGGGAAGTGGTGCTGTGGTCTAAACCACTGAGCCTCTTGGGCTTGCCAATCAGAAGGTTGGTAGTTCAAATCCCCGCTCCTGTTGCTCTGTCCCAGTTCCTGCCAACCTAGCAGTTCAAAAGCATGCCAGTGCAAGTAGATAAATAGGTACCACTGTGGTGGGAAGGTAAATGGTGTTTCCATGCGCTCTGGTTTCTGTCATGGTGTCCAGTTGTGCCAGAAGCAGTTTAGTCCTGCTGGCCACATGACCCAGAACCTGTCTGTGGACAAACGCCTGCTCCCTCGGCCTGAAAGCAAGATGAGCGCCGCAACCCCATAGTCGCCTTTGACTGGACTTAACCGGCCTGGGGTCCTTTACCTTTTTTTTGCCTGGGGTGCCAGGGATTGAACCCAGACAGACGCGGGCTGACTGAGGACAGACTGAGTTTAGTGCCTCCACTGAATCTCAGATCAGAGCAAAACCACATTTCGAAGCAGATATGCCACTATTGTGTGTGGTTTGGGGTAGAAGTCTCTTTGGGATGGTATCTGGGGAAGTGAAGACCTTTAGTTTGCCGACCTGTTGTCATTGTCATTGTTGCAGAGACCAGTGACCTTTGAGGATGTGGCTGTGTACTTTTCAGAGCAGGAGTGGGCCTTGCTGGATCCGGCTCAAAGAAGCTTGTACAGGGATGTCATGCTCGAGAACTATGAAAATACATCTTTGCTGGGTAAGTACCTTGTCAGGTTGAATCCTGACAAGACAGAAGTACTGTTTTTGGGGGACAGGAGGCGGGCAGGTGTGGAGGACTCCCTGGTCCTGAATGGGGTAACTGTGCCCCTGAAGGACCAGGTGCGCAGCCTGGGAGTCATTCTGGACTCACAGCTGTCCATGGCAGCTGTTTATCAGCTCCATCTGGTACACAGGCTGAGACTCTAAAATGCAGCCTCATTTTAAAAGTAGCCCATAGATCAAAACCATAAGGGGAGGGAAACATAAGGGTCAAACTGCGCCTTGGCCAAAGGCCAGGCAGAACAGCTCTGTCTTGCAGGCTCTGCGGAAAGATGTCAAGTCCCGCAGGGCCCTAGTCTCTTGTGACAGAGCGTTCCACCAAGTCGGGGCCAGTACTGAAAAGGCCCTGGCCCTAGTTGAGACCAAGAAATGATTGTCTGATTCCTCCTTGATCCTCTTTGCCTTTTCTCTCCAAACAGGGTCTCCTGTCCTCAAACCCTCCCTGATCTCCAGCTTAGAAGAAGAGGAAGAACCATGGGTGCCAGATCCACAGGCCCTGGAGGAAAGGAAGTCCTTGGACTCCAGCTCTGGTGAGAGAGGAAGGATGTTAATTTGTTTGCTTGTTTTGAGTTGAAGAGCATTTAAACATAACAGTGGGAAACAAAAAAATTGTTGCAGCTGTTCTAACCTAATTTAGACGTGCTGATTTCATATCTGAAGTTGGTTTTGTTCTGTAAGCTCTAGGGGTTTTTTTGGAATTCATGCACCAGGCTTGTTTACACATTTTTGTCTACTTGAGGAAGCCATGGTCCAATCTGAAAAATACAAATATTTAGGTTAGGTAAAGGTAAAGGGACCCCTGACCATTAGGTCCAGTCGTGACCGACTCTCATTTTACTGGCCGAGGGAGCCGGTGTACAGCTTCCGGATCATGTGGCCAGCATGACTAAGCCACTTCTGGCGAACCAGAGCAGCGCACGGAAATGCCGTTTACCTTCCCACCGGAGTGGTACCTATTTATCTACTTGCATTTTTATGTGCTTTCGAACTGCTAGGTTGGCAGGAGCAGGGACCGAGCAACGGGAACTCACCCTGTCATGTGGATTCAAACCGCTGACCTTCTGATCGGCAAGTCCAAGGCTCTGTGGTATAACCCATAGTGCCACCCACGTCCCTATATTAAGGTTACAAAACTATAAAAATAAAGAAAAATTGAGCTTGCAAAACAATAATTACCATGTGGTTAGGGTAGATCAACGTGTCAGTGTCCACTTATCCCCAGTGTAAATATGACGTATCGGCAAAAGTCGGAAATTGAAAGATAACTATAGCACGTACACGAAAATCAATTTCAGATTTGAAATCAGGATTGAAAGAACATATAAGAAGATTTGAAAAAGCTCATGCAACAGAAAATGGAAAAAAAAAATGTTCCTCAGTGCTCCCTACTCGTTCCTGGAGAGGAATCTGCCTCATGTTTTTTCAAACATTTTAATTTCCTCTCAGCTCCTTCTAAATGATTTATTTAGGTTTGTGTTCTGTTATTACTCCCTCATGTTCTCAGCTCCTAAAATGTCTCTGGTTTATTCCTTTGTTTACCTGAGCTCTCTCTCTGTCTCCCTCCCAGCAGGCGACAAGAAAAAAAGGCACTTTTGCCCGGATTGTGGGAACAGTTTTACGGTGCTCGCCAGCCTCGTGAGGCACCAGAGATCCCACACGGGGGAGAGACCTTACAAATGCCTCGAGTGCGGGAAAGGGTTTCGTGACAAAGGAGGCCTCGTCAAACATCGGAGGATCCACACTGGCAAAAAGCCCCACGAGTGCCACGAATGCAGAAAAAGGTTCACAGAAAGAGATGCGCTCATTCAGCATCAGAAAACCCATCTTGGTGAGGGAATTGTGGTCACCGTCCTTCGGGGTGTTGCTTATTTATTTCTGCACGGCTCTGCAACAACAAAAGCACTGTTGTTGTTTTTTAAAAAAGATAGAAACGAACTGCAGTGGGTGATAAAAATCTACCATAAAAGCAAAACCTAAACGGCCTGAGCAAATAAGTTTTGTTCCCCTATTCTGAAAAGAGGATAAAGGCAATACTCATTTTAGCATTTTTTTTTCTTCTATTTTTCTCCTCTTCATTTTCTGTTGGCTACTCTTTACCAATTCCTGCTAGACTTTTGCTTAACGATAGCACATTCCCAAATATCAAGAAGAGTTGCTCTTTGCTTTGTCGGCCCACGTAAATCTTTAGCTATACAGTGGTACCCCGCAAGACGAACGCCTCGGAAGACGAAAAACTCGCTAGACGAAAGAGTTTTTCGTTTTCTTAGCCGCTTCACAAGACACATTTCCCTATGGGCTTGCTTCGCAAGACGAAGCTTGCCCCGCAAGCTCCGGGGATAGCGGGGAAGCGCAGCGCGCCTTCCCCTCTGTCCCCGGACCTGTTCTGAAGGCTGGTGGTGGGGAGAAGATCGCTTCTCCCCGTTGCCAGCCCCGCAAGCTCCAGGGACAGAGGGGAAGGCACGCTGCGCTTCCCCTCTGTCCCCGGACCTGTTCTGAAGGCTGGCGGCGGGGAGAAGATCGCTTCTCCCCGTTGCCAGCCCCGCAAGCTCCGGGGACAGTGGGGAAGCGCAGCGCGTCTTCCCCGCTGTCCCCGGACCTGGCCTGAAGGCGGTCTCCATAGGAACGCATTAATTGATTTTCAGTGCATTCCTATGGGAAACCGTGCTTCGCAAGACGAAAAACTCGCAAGAAGAAAAAACTCGTGGAACGAATTAATTTCGTCTTGCGAGGCACCACTGTAAATCAATAATGCGTACGTCACAACCCATCTCTCCCACTGTTTTTCATACGTAAATGCCTGACTGGTTTTAGTAATAATACTAATACTACTACTAGTAATAATTTATTTTTTATACTCTGCCCATCTGGCTGGGTTTCCCCAGCCTCTCTGGGCAGCTCCCAACAGAATATTAAAAACACGATAAAACACCAAACATTAAAAACTTCCCTAAACAGGGTTGCCTTCAGATGTCTTCTAAAAGTCAGATAGTTGGTTTTTTCCTTGGCATCTGATGGGAGGGCCTTCCACAGGGCCATCACCAAGAAGGCCCTCTGCCTGATTGCCTGTAACCTCACTTCTTGCAGCAAGGGAACTGCCAGAAGGCCCTCGGAGCTGGACCTCAGTGTCTGGGCAGAACGATGGGGGTGGAGACGTTCCTTCAGGTATACTGGGCTGAGACCATTTAGGGCTTTAAAGGTCAGCACCAACACTTTGAATTGTGCTTGGAAACGTACTGGGAGCCAATGTAGGTCTTTCAAGACCAGTGTTATGTGGTTTTGGCAGCCGCTCCCAGTCACCAGTCTAGCTGCCGCATTCTGGATTAGTTGCAGTTTCTGGGTCACCTTCAAAGGTAGCCCCACGTAGAGCACATTGCAGTAGTCCAAGCGGGAGATAACCAGAGCATGCACCACTCTAGACACAAACTCCTTTGCAGACACAGATATACTTGACACCTTTTGATTCTCATTGTTATGGAACTCAGTGACCTCAAATTCCCAGGCTTCAAAATAATCTCTGGACCCGTCCGTTTTAACTTTGTCCCTGCCAAGCATCAAATGGGTAGGGAGAGAAGGGGATTAGTCCTGCCACCATCATTTCCAGAGGGGTCACTCCTTGCCTGCTTGGTCCCTTCACAGGTGACCTGAGGAAGCGCTACCTGTGCCTGGAGTGCGAGATGAGCTTCCTCAGCAAAGGAGGCCTTGAGAGGCACCAGAGGGTCCACGCGGGAGAGAGGCCCTTCCAGTGCCCCGAGTGCGAGAAGAGCTTCTACGACAACGGGAGCCTGGTGAGGCACCAGCGGACCCACCGGCAGGACAGGCCCTTCCCCTGCCTCGAGTGCGGGAAGCGCTTCAACATCCGCTCCAACCTCGCCAGGCACGAAATCCTCCACAAGGAAGCCAAGCCCTTCCAGTGCGCCGACTGCGGGAAGCAGTTCAGCAGGAAGGGCCGCTACCTGAAGCATGCGAGGGAGAAGCCCTATGATTGCCCCGTGTGTGGCAAGGCCTTCTGCGAGAGGGGAGACATGGTCCGACACCGGAATCAGCACCCAGGTGAGCGGGGCAGCGCCAGGGGGATCTTTGCCAGGTGGCAAGGCCATAAGAAGCCCCCACCAGGTCAGTCCAGTACAGTGGTACCTCAGGTTAAGTACTTAATTCATTCTGGAGGTCCGTTCTTAACCTGAAACTGTTCTTAACCTGAAGCACCACTTTAGCTAATGGGGCCTCCCGCTCCCGCCACGTGATTTCTGTTCTCATCCTGAGGTAAAGTTCTTAACCCAAGGTACTACTTCTGGGTTAGCGGAGTCTGTAACCTGAAGTGTATGTAACCTGAAGAGTATGTAACCCGAGGTACCACTGTATCCTGTTTTCACAGCGGCCAGCCAGATCTTAGAACTGGAAGGGACCTCAAGGGCAGCGTTCGAAACTCCCATGATTCCAGGCACATTTTACAACAGGGAATTTCATTAGCGCGAGCGGTTTCTGAGCTCTGGGCGCAGTGCCGCGCCTAAGGTTTCAGATTAAAACTGGAGAGTTGGAAGGAAAGAACAGCCTTTTCCTGGCTCCCCACTAACTACTCTCTGAAGACTAGGGAAGAGACCCTCTTAAGAATATTAGGGGGGTGGGCAGGGGAAGGACTAGACCCTGTGAAAAATGAACATGATACTTTAGCTGCGGTTCATTCATTTTTCAGCTTTGCATTCTTGTTATTAAACAAGCACGCATAGACATTCTGTTGTCCAATCACAAAAATAATAGCAGGTTTTAATTCTTTTTATAAAAATAATAATAATAATATTTTATTGAATTCACACAAATTTCACATAAAACATCCAATATTGTGGTAACTCGGGTTACAGACACTTCAGGTTACAGACTCCGCTAACCCGGAAATAGTACCTCAGGTTAAGAACTTTGTTCAGGATGAGAACAGAAATCAGGTGGTGGCAGGAGCGGGAGGCCCCATTAGCTAAAGTGGTACCTCAGGTTAAGAACAGTTTCAGGTTAAGAACGGACCTCCAGAACGAATTAAGTACTTAACCCGAGGTACCACTCTAATATTTTAGCTGCGGTTCATTAATTTTTCAGCTTTGCATTCTTGTTATTAAAAAAGCACGCGTAGACATTCTGTGGTCCAATCACAAAAATAATAGCAGTTTTTAATAATTCTTTTTTTAAAAAATAATAATTTGGAATTCATACAAATTTCACATTAAAAATCCAATACGTAATAAAAGTATTTTATTTTAGTGGCTTCCTGTCCCATTGTCCGTGGTTGTTTTTTTTTTTTATTCTGTCTCATTGCTTCACCCTGTTTTTAAATATGGGTGGCCACATTTCAAAAAGTAAAAACCAGGACACCCTGAAGGTTGTTTATTTAGGAAGACCCCACTTTTGTTTTGGAAATCCCAGGAAATCTTGGACGTATGGAACCCCGATTTTATATCATAATCACAATACAATAATCTCTCATTCTTATTCACTATAATAAATCCTGCTTGCAAATTCATCATAGTATAATAGTCTGAAAAAGGCTTCCGTTCTTCTAATAGGTTTTAATTCCTCACACCCAAAAGCCTATTTTTAAGGCTTCTCGCTGAGTTTCACATCCTAAAATGGCCCACCCTTCTCTCTCAGGATTCTTGCCCGCTCTAGGCTTTGAATGTGTGCCTGTTCCCTAAAGGAGAGGAGGCTGAACTACACAGGCACAAGAGAAAATGAATGGATGTGAAATATGTATTAAAAATGGGATATTATAACAGATAGAGAGATCCTGTCAGTGGTCATGCAAACTGCAGCATGATTTGCCTTACAAAAATACAGAGAGACAAAAGTGTCAGTATTATATATGATTGAAGATATATACATATATAGATATACCGTATTTTTCGCTCCCTAAGACGCACTTTTTTCCTCCTGAAAAGTAAGGGGAAATGTCTGTGTGTCTTATGGAGCGAATGCGTTGTCCCTGGAGCCGAATTGCCCAGGGGCAAAAAGCAGGTCATGCTTTTGAAAGAGGGAAGTGGGTGTTGAAACAAAGTTGTTGATCGTTTGCCGATCGGGGAGAGAGATAAGGGATGCTAGAGATAAAGGAGGCTGCCTGGGAGGGGGGAGGTAAAAGCCCATGGATCCTCAGGATTTTTACATTGGTTCACCCCAAATTCACCATCAGATCACATAGCATGTCCATGGCTACAGCCTGCACCAAAAAAATCACGCACCCACTGTTGCGTGGGGCCACAATGGTGCAAAAACGTGGTTACAAAGCACGGATCCACATGGATCCTCAGGATTTTTGCATTGGGTCACCCCAAATTCACCATCAGATCACATGTCTGTGGCCACAGCATGAACCACAAAAATCATACATCCATTGTTTCGTTCAGAATATTTGTTCCCTTTTTTTCCTCCTCTAAAAACTGGGTGTGTCTTATGGAGCGAAAAATACAGTATGCGCATTCTGCTGTTTGTTCCAACAGATGAGCTGAGGGAAAAGTTCGCCTGCCCGGAATGCGGGAAGGTTTTTAGCAAGAAATCCAGCCTGAGCAGCCACCAGAAACGCCACACGACCGAGAGGCCCTTCGAGTGCTACGACTGCGGGAAGAGGTTCAAGAAGAAAGGGGACTTGGGGGCGCACCAAAACAGCCACACTGGGGAGAGGCCCCACAAGTGCTTTGAGTGCGGGAAGATGTTCGGTAGCAAAACAGCCCTCTATCAACACCACCGGATTCACACGGGAGAGAAACCCTACTCCTGTGCGGAGTGCGGGAAGCAGTTCACTCTCAAAGGAAACCTCGATCGGCATCGGAGGACCCACGTGGGATGAGGCAAGATGGCGGCAGGGAAAGGATGTCTTTGGCCAGAAGCTGTGTGGCAGAAAAGGAGAGAGCCCTTCACCCTGCCTTTTGCGTGTGTGCATCGAATGACTGTCTATTTAGAGCATGGGTAGGCAAACTAAGGCCCCGGGGGCTGGATCCGGCCCAATCGCCTTCTCAATCTGGCCTGCAGACGGTCCAGGAATCAGCATGTTTTTCCATGAGTAGAATGTGTCCTTTTATTTAAAATGCATCTCTGGATTATTTGTGGGGCCTGCCTCGTGTTTTTACATGAGTAGAATGTGTGCTTTTATTTAAAATGCATCTCTGGGTTATTTGTGGGGCATAGGAATTCGTTCATTCACACACACCCCTCAAAATATAGTCCGGCCCTCCACAAGGTCTAAGGGACAGTGGACCGGCTCCCTGCTGAAAAAGTTTCCTGATCCCTTGTTAAGTTGTGGGTGAACATATCAGATGACACAGCGATTCTTCAAACAGCTCTTGTTTATTCACAGGCCAGAACAGAACTGAACTGAAGGGTTCAGTCAGCCTGCTTATATGGAGCTCCACTAGAACACAACAGTAACCATTTTCTGTAACTATCCAATCACCGAACATCACTTTCAATCCCTTATTTACATATGTGGACCTGAGTGAAAACTATCTACAGTATCCCCCTGCTGGCCCAGGGTGAGAACTTCAGTACATAACACCCCTGATTTAGAGGAAGGCTCACCAACTGTTTTGGACCACAAGGCACCCATTTTGAATTTTGAGGGTGGGCGAGGCACCCAGCTCCCCTCACACCAAAAGCCTTACGGAGCCTCATTTTAGGAAGTGAGAGCTGCTTGAACAGCGCTTTGCTGAGGGGACACTTAACCCTGTGTAGTGGTTTGAGAGACTTGAGGTCACATCCACACCATTCCTTCAAAGCATGTGGGGCAGGATTCAGCTAACTAGTCCCACTAGCAGAAGCCTGTGCATTGAGGCTGCCCCACACGTCCTGAAATTGGCTCTGGCAGTGTCAGGGAAAGGGAGGAGAGTTTGTTTTATCTGGCTGGCTGAAAAGATTGCACTGGCGGGACAATCTCCTTGGCGCCATATCTTATTCCTCACTCAAATTCCCCCAAAGCATCTTGGGAACTGTAGTTTCTTAAAGATGTTGCGTGTCTTAGCTATGTCAGAGGTAAACTGCAGTTCCCTCCCCAGTGCAAGGATCTTAATAATTACCTAAATTGCAGGGTGTTTTGTCAGGGTTACAGAGTTCATGTGAAACACTATCAGCGTCTCATCACTGAAAAGAAATGTTACTCATTTTTATTATTTATTAAATTTGCATACCGCCCTGTACCCGCAGGTCTCAGGGTGGTTCACGGGATAAATCACAACATCAAAACACACAATGGAAACAAAAGGCCCCCTCCCCCAGTTTTAAAAGGGCATTGGATGTGAATCATCAGCCTAAGGCCTGGTTGAAGTGGAACATTTTTGCCTGGCGCCTAAAGGTGTATAATGAAGGTGCCAGGCGAAGCGCCCTGGGGAGAGCATCCCACAAATGGGGAGCCACTGCAGAGAAGGCCCTGTTCTCTCCTCCCTCCCCAATTCCTGTTTGCCTAATGTTGAGCAAGCATGGGTAACCTGTGGCACAACAGCTCCCATGTTTGCTGGCCCTTGACCCTAGTGGCTGAGGCAGGTGGCCGTTGGATTCCAGTGACCCCTGTGAGGCCACAAGTGAGCCACCCCTCCTTCGTGTGTCGTTGCTGTGTTCCGTGTTGCGTGCCACGTGTGAAATAGTGCTGAGCTGTAGCAGCCCCTTGAGCAATTTCCCCCTTTCGCAGTCGACTGCCAGGCTATGTCTCAAAACAGAAAGAGGAAAATCTGACAGGTGAGTCCAAAATGTGGCCTTTCTCCTCTTCCTTTTTTTTGGCATTCGTGGTTTTTTTAATTTTATTTTAACAAAGTAATAATCACAGATAATAATAGACATGTGACCCCATCACCGAGACCATTCCATTGTAACTATCCAACCTCCCACAATTTGAACACCTCTTGTGATGGTTTGACCCCTTTCCGTTTAACAGTATACAAATTCTACAAATACCCTCCATATCTCCTCAAAATCATTTCTCCTGCATATTCCCCATCTTACCTTAATGACACATGTTAATTTATCATTAATAGCTCTATCCCAAACCTCTTTATACTATTCTTCCATTTTAAATTCTGCTTGCCCCTTCCACTTCCTAGATATAATACCGGGGGACTTCCTGGTGCTGACTTTTAAAGCCCCAAACAACCTTGGCCCAGTATACCTGAAAGAGCGTCTCCACCCCCATCATTCAGCCTGGACACTGAGGTAGGGTTACCAGACGTCCCCGGTTCCTGGGGACAGTCCCCGGATTTGCAAATCTGTCCCTGGACAAATTCCGTCTCCAGAATGTCCCCACATTTGTAAATCTGTCCCCAGGAAACGTGACAACGGCAGCCTCAGCAGACCGGAACCAGCCTGGTAGCGCAGTTGGCTCTGGCTGGCTTCAGGAGCTGCTCGCTGCCGTGGCGTCCGCCATTTTTCCTCGCCGAAAGTCCCCATATGATGTGTCTTATGTGCAACACATCATATGGCGAGGAAAAATGGTGGGTGCCAGAGCAGCAAGCAGCTCCTGAAGCCACCCAGAGCCAACTGCGCTACCAAGCTGGCTCCGGGCTGCTGACTGCCGCTGCCGAAGGGGAACCGGGGACGTCCGGTGGTACAGATCTCCTGCCCCTTCCCCCTTTGTTTCGACTGATTGGGGGAGGCTCAGGAGTACCGGTCGGCCAGGGGTTGCCCAGTTTTTAAAAAACTCTGCACATTTATGTTTCACAGGGTGCAAAAGAAGGGCTTTGCACCTTGCCTGGCAGAGAAACCACATGCCTTGCGCCCCTCTGGGGCAACGCCCACCTGCCTGCAACTCCCAAGTCTCCCCCGATCTGTCAAAACAAAGGAGGAAGGGGGCAGATCATCGGGGAAGGCTCAGGGTATGCATGTGTGCTTGGGCCCAGGGTCTTTTGCCTCTTCATCCCTACTACTGACTCCCTGTTGCTACTCAGCTTCAAAAAAAAAAAAAAAAGGGTCCCCGGGTTCATTGAAAAAAATCTGGTAACCTTACACTGAGGTTCAGCTCCGAGGGCCTTCTGGCAATTCCCTCCCAGCGAGAAGTGAGGTTACAGGGAACCAGGCAGAGGGCCTTCTCGGTTGTGGCGCCCGCCCTGTGGAATGCCTTCACACCAGATGTCAAGGAAATAAACAACTACCTGACTTTTAGAAGACATTTGGAGGCAGCCCTGTTTAGGGAACTTTTTAATGTTTGATCTTTTATCGTGTTTTTAATGTTCTGTTGGGAGCCGCCCAGAGTGGCTGGGGGAACCCAGCCAGATGGGCGGATTATAAAAAAATAAATTATTATTATTATTATTAATTTATTATCTTTGCAAGGAAATGCAAATACAGAACAAAGCTGAAGGCTCAAAGCTTTATTACCTGACAAACTATTTACACAGCGAGGTGTCCTCTCCTTTGTGGAAGTTGACCCTGGGAAGATATTACCCAATTTGCATTCACATATCCCAAAGACCTGGCCTAGAAATCCCATACAAGCAAAAATTGGAAGAAAGTGAGGCCTGTGCAAGCATGTGTAGCTTCTCAAGATTTCTGCTGTTTTAATACTTCTCGGGATTGTAATCTCTCCTTCAGGTTGCAATCCTTTTCCCCAATTGGTTTCTTTCCGTTGGCCTTCTCGGAGTTGTCTTCTCAGTTCCAGTTGGTTTTCTTCACAGTTAGCTTCTCTGCCCAAATTGCCTTCTCCGAATTGGAATTGAGAGGGAACTGTTTTTATTCTGTAAGCAAAATTTCTTCCCCATAGAATCCTGAAAGTAAATTGGTTTGTAAAAAATGGCAGTCTTCTCTGCCAGGGCCCAGGTTTGTTCCTCTCTCCACATGCATGGGAACTTTTCTTAAAGTAGCAAAGAGTTTAGATTGCTCATCAGTTAGGCTAAACCTGCTTCTTATCCTTCTGTAAGCAAAATCCGTCCAGAATTTACAGGAATGTAAATGTTCTGGCCATTTTGGTTTGGTTTCAAGCCTGGAATTACTCTACAAAGGTGAAGGTCTAACTCAGGAATCCTCAACCTGTGGCCCTCCAGATGTTTTTGCCTACAACTCCCATGATCCCTAGCTAACAGGACCAGTGGTCAGGGATGATGGGAATTGTAGTCCAAAACATCTGGAGGTTGGGAATGCCTGGTCTAACTAGGTTAAAAACACAACTTTTCTCAGCTTTTAAAAGGATAAAATAAAGAGGTTTGATACATGGTTTTAATGGCGGATGTGACTGTATCATAAAGGGTAAGGAAAAGGGACCCCTGACCATTAGGTCCAGTCGTGACCGACTCGGGAGTTGCGGCGCTCATCTCGCTTTATTGGCTGAGGGAGCTGGCGTACAGCTTCCGGGTCATGTGGCCAGCATGACTAAGCCGCTTCTGGCGAACCAGAGCAGCACACAGAAATGCTGTTTACCTTCCTGCTGGAGCGGTACCTATTTCTCTACTTGCACTTTGACGTGCTTTCGAACTGCTAGGTTGGTAGGAGCTGGGACCGAGCAATGGGAGCTCACCCCGTCGCGGGGATTCGAACTGCCGACCTTCTGATCAGCAAGTCCTAGGCTCTGTGGTTTAACCCACAGCTCCACCCGCGTCCTATATCATAAAGGGTAAATGTCTCTAATAAACATTAATTTACCAGATTGCCAAGCTGGCCCTAGTGTTTCTGTTTATTAGGGTTGGAAAGTTACTAAAAGCATGCTTGAAAAACCCAAGATGTATTTTAATTGTGAGATTAGCACCAAAAACGATGTTGCCCTGTTCAAACGTCTCTCTCTCTCTCTCAAGTTACACAAGGCACCTATTCGCTTCTGTGGCTTTTGTCAAAAAAGCAAAAGCTTGCTTGTAATTGTAGAGAGTTAACTATATTGGAACCCCTCCCACAGTCTAGCCCTCTCATGTTTGGAGATGTTTACTTACATATTTTTTTTTACATTTGTAACCCAGTCTTCCTTGCAAAGGAGCCTTGGGTTGCAAATACCCAAGATGTTAAAGCCATGCAACGAAAAATAATATAGATCTTGTTTAAAAACAAGTAAAGGCTGAGTGAAAATGCGGGAAAGGTGCTATCGAGAGACATCGGGCAGGTGTTCCGGCATCACAGAACTTGGGTGCTCCAGAACCCTTTTGTGCGGGGTCCAGTGTCTCAGGGACGCACAATAAGTTCGGTTCCATCCCACACACGGAACCAAGGGAGAACCTTTTCCCCACCAAAAGCGGCTGAACTGAACGTGTAGATTGTGGTCTGGGTTTCTGGATCGAAAAAATCCACCTGCCCTGCAGTGTAGTCCAAAAAGACACGGATATTTCGTGGCCTCCTGCCAATGGAGAGCCGTGTGTGTTGTGGGGAGGTGAAAGCTATGTAGTTACCAAGTCCTTCATATTCTCCTATCCCCCAGATGCCCGCAGCCGGGCTGAAGCCTGTCGGCCCTTGTCTCTTCACAGACTCCTTGGCCACCCCCACTGCCCATTCCCCCTTGCCCTTCACGCCAACCTCCCAGCAGTGTTTGCCTGAAGAGAATCCCTCCCTGCCCAGCACAAAAGCGCGCTGGTTAAATCTCTTGGCACTGTTGGGAAAGGTCCGCTCCACCTCTCCCCATCGCACACTTTTCTCATCCTTGGACACCACCAGCCGCCGGTGGGCCGTGTCTGGATCCAGAGTCACACGTGCTGCAAGGAAGGAAAGAAAGTATCAGATCGTAGGATCATAGATTCCTGCCCTAGGAGAAGACTCGGTGGCTCTCGCCGATAGACTCTGTACCAGCTGTTAGATCCCACTTTCTGAACCTTGGGGAAATATATTTGATCAATCAAGGGAGATTATATTTGCACCTATTAAGGTGCAATAGTGAAAGGTGAAGCATCACCTCATCTCCTTCAGGGGTGGGGGACTTCTTTTTTTAGCCTTAGGGGTCCCGCTCCCAAGTGAGGAACCTTCCGGAAGCTTCATGCCTCAGGTTGGTAGTGTTAGGATTCCTGCTCCGTGTTTGCAGTCGTGAGATTGTTATCTATCACATGACGGTGTATGTTTTCATTCCGCAGTGTGGGAAGTGACGGAGACAGGCTGTTTTGTGTTACCGTGCTCTATGAAGTGGGACTATTGTCCTTTGTTCTTTCTCTTTTTGCTGTCTGATGAGAAAGAGGAAGGAGTGCTCCAAGTGTATTATATGTAAATAAAGTAGATTAGCCAAAATGCTGAGCTATTGAGTCTGTTACACGAACCACCAATACTCTGTGGATCCCTAAGTGTGCTGATGCTTCTTGGTATCAGTCGCTGTGATGTTTGGGCTGAAGAAAGCTTTTGAAGCTCCCAAACAACCGACCAGGAGGGAGAGTGTCTCTGCCAGGGTCCTACACAAGAGTAGGACAATCCTAACAGGCAGATCAAAAGGCATAAGCAGGCAGAGCAACTTTCTTGTAGGCTTACGTCCCAACCGCACAAAATAATTCAGAGGTTTCTACTAATACCTCTCTCCCTTCTCCAGCCAGGCAGTCCAGAGGCCTTACCACAGTTGAGGAAGCCATTCCAGTAAGGTGCAAACAAAACGCAGGAACAAAACAAGATGGATTTTGTTAAGTTGTGGGTTGACATAGCAGCCGGCACAGCGATTTCTTCAAGTAGCTCTTTATTTTGTAAGCTGGAATAGAACTGACTGCGAACAGCTCAGCCGGCCTGTTTTTATAGGCAGCCGGCTGTCAACATTGTAACCACAACAGCCCAGAGTTCCCGCCTAAAATAACTGACGCGGACCTGAGTGAAAACTATCTACAGACCTGAGTGAAAACTATATACAGTATCCCCCTGTTGGCCCAGGGTGAAACTACACTACATAACACCCCTCCCCACCGAGATAAGGCGTTAGTTACAATCGTAATGGTTTCCTTATATACAGCACTACGCGTAATGGTTCAATTAGGCACAAAAGCATATCGGTTACATTTCCCATACTTAGACCAACAGTGATACATGTCCAACAACATAGTCCTTTAAATAAGTTGGGCGCTTGGAAACTCTGCCAGACCGCCGGGGACTGGTAGCCAAGTCCGGAGGGCCACACAGTTCTTGCTGAGGCTGTGGTGCGACCCTAGGTGGCGTTGGAACCAACTCCCCTGGATCCGCTGCTGTGGGTGGAGCCTCCGCAAGTGGAGTGGTCTGAGTCTGTTCTGAAACGGCTTGGTTCGGCTCCATGCTGGCAGTTTGCGAGGGAGGTGTAGGTGGGGCCTCGCCATCTGTACGTGTCTCTTCTGGAGCCGCAAGCGCAGTTGGGGGCACCTCGGTAGTGTCCAAGTCCCCAACCCTGCGCCTAAGCTGGTCTATGTGCCGTCGCCACAAGCGTCCGTCTTCGAGTGCCACCTGGTACGAGCGAGGTCCAGTGACTCCCACTACTGTGGCTGGCACCCAAGGGATGTCCCCCACATAGTTCCGGGCAAAGACCTGGTTTCCTGGGACAAATGACCGTGGTGCGTTGGCACAGCCTGGGGGTTCAGCCACGGCAAAGTCCGGGTGTAGCCGGTCGAGCGGTGACCTGAGGCGGCGGCCCATAAGCAGTTCAGCAGGACTCCTCCCTGTGGCCGCATGAGGGGTGATGTGTTGCACGAACAAGTATTCGGCGACCCGCTCATGCCAGTCTCCCCGGTCCAGGCGCGCCAGTGCCTCTTTTGCCGAGCGCACCATTCTTTCCGCTTGCCCGTTGCTGGATGGATGAAAGGGTGCCGTTAGGGCATGGCGGATGCCCAGTCCCAAAAGATACCGCTCAAACGTGCCTGACGTGAACTGCGGTCCGTTGTCAGAGACAAGGACATCAGGACACCCATGCGTTGCAAACAGGCCTCGCAGCACCCGGATGACAGCTTCGGTAGTGGTGGAGGGCATCAGGGCAACCTCCAGCCATTTGGAATAGGCGTCCACCACTACCATAAAGGTCCGGCCGTGAAAGGGGCCAGCCAGATCGATGTGCACCCTCGACCAGGGTGTCTTTGGCGTCTCCCAGGTGTGTCCCTTAGCTGCCGGTGGTGCAGGCCTCGACTCTTGGCACGCTTGACAGGCGGACACCCAGGCAGTGATGGCATCGTCCATATTAGGCCACCAGACGTAACACCGAGCCAACGCCTTCATTTTGACAATTCCCGGGTGGCCAACGTGCAGAGCCTCCAGGACGCGCTGACGGAGTCCCTGGGGAATCACGACGCGGTCTCCCCACAGCAGACAGCCGCGATGAGCTGAGAGTTCATGTTGTCTGGTTGCGAAGGGCTGGAACTCCGATGCAAAAGGCCCTTGTGGCCACCCCCTCCACACCCAGTTGAGCACCCGGCTGATGGTGCGATCCTGGGCAGACGCGGAGGCCACAGTGGCAGCCGATACAGGCGCTGCCGGAAGATCCTCAATCAGAAGGAGTGATGAAGCTGGAGCCGGGTCTTCCACAAATGCTGGAAGAGGGCAACGGCTGAGGGCATCGGCATGGCCCATCGATTTCCCCGGGTGATGGATGAGCCGGTAGTGGTAGGCAGCCAGGAAAACAGTCCATCGCAGCATGCGTGGTGAGAGGACCGGTGGAGTTGGACGATCACCGGCGAGGAGGCCCAGGAGTGGTTTGTGGTCAGTGATGAGGTCAAAAGTCCTGCCATAGAGGTATTCATGGAACCTCTTCACTCCAGCCACAAGTGCCAATGCCTCCTTGTCGAGCTGGCTGTAATTCCGTTCCGTCGGAGATAGTGTCCTGGAAAAGTAGGCGAGCGGTGCTTCTCTTCCATCTGGAAAACGGTGACTAAGGACAGCACCGATGCCAAAAGGTGAGGCGTCGCAGGCAAGGACCAGCGGCCTGGATTCACTGTACTGTACCAGCACACTGTCTGAAGAAAGGAGAGCCTTGACCGCGTTGAAGGCCGCCGTCTCCCGATGACCCCAGGCCCAAGGCGTCTTAGTGCTAAGGAGTCAGTGAAGAGGCTCAGCCACTGTGGCTTTGTGGGGCAGGAACATGTTATAAAAGTTCAGCAGCCCCAGGAATGCCTGCAACTCCGTTTTGTTCTTTGGGGTGGGGGCCTGCTGGATAGCGCGGATCTTGGATGTGGTTGGATGAAGGCCGGAGGCATCGATAAGATAGCCCAGGAACTCTACCTGTGGAACGGCGATCTGGCACTTCTCCCTCTTTACCTTGAGCCCGGCCTCTTGGAACCTGGTCAGCACGGCACGGAGGCGCTCGAACAGCTGCTGGTGTGAGTCTGCAGACACCAAGACGTCATCAAAATATGGTACCACGCCCGGAAGCCCTTGCAGGAGACGCTCCATAAGGCTTTGGAAGATGCCAGGAGCCACACTCACCCCGAACTGCAACCGGCGGCAACGGAATGCCCCACGGTGGGTGACGATCGTCTGGGCTTCAGCAGTGGCATCATCGACTGGCAGTTGTTGATAGGCTTGGGCAAGGTCCAGCTTAGCGAAGACCTTACCCTCACCCAGGGAATGCAGCAGGTGTTGGACAACAGGAACCGGATAAGCGTGCTGCTGAAGTGCCTTGTTGATCGTGCACTTGTAGTCAGCGCAGATTCTCACCGACCCATCTGGCTTGACAGGCGTGACGATGGGGGTTTCCCACTTTGCGTGGTCAACCGGCTCCAAAACTCCTTGGGCGATCAGTTTGTCCAGTTGTTCGTCCACCTTAGCCTTGAGAGCAAAGGGAACCCGGCGTGGCTTTAGCTTGATGGGGGCGACTTGTGGATCAAGGCTAAAGGAGATGGGCGTACCTGTATATTGCCCCAAGGTGCCGTCAAAAACCTCGGCAAAGTCTTTGACCAGACCCTCAGTCTCTGCGTTAGAGATGCAGTTGATGCCGGTGACTTCCAGGCCGAGGGCATCAAACCAGTCTAGCCCTAGGAGGCTTGGCCGCTGACCTTCGACCACCACCAACCGGAGCAGGCCCGAAAAATCCTTGAAGGCGATCCGGAACCGGCCAACGCCTACCACGGGAATGTCGTTTCCCTGGTAGTCTCTCAGGTGTACGCGGTGAGAGTCGAGTTGCCTTTTGGACACTCTGGGTACCAGTCTTTTGATGGTGCTCCATGACACGATGGACAGGGCAGACCCGGTGTCGATCTCCATGTCACATGGAGCTCCTTCAATGAGCACCGTGACGTTCAGCTTGTGTCGCGTAGGCGAGTCGGTTTGGCCAATCGTGGTTCCAGACGGGCAGCGGCAGTTGGTGAGAGCGAAACAACTTTCCTTGGCAGACTGGAGTGAAGACTTGGACTTGCGAGTCGATGAAGGGGGGGTGTCAGACGGAGCCGATCGGCAGACCTTAGCGATGTGGCCCCTTCTGGAACACTTCCTACAGATGGCGTCTCTGAATCGACACTTGGCACGGGAATGGTTGCCTCCGCAGCCGGCACATTCCGGTTGGCCCTTGGACTTCTGTTGGAACTTCCTGCGCTCCCGCTTTGTCTGGTGCACGTCATCGTCTTCACTGGAGGATGCCTCATCACTGCTGGCCTCTTCATGATGCACCGGAACTGGCTCCCTAGCAAGACGCGGGCTGCTGGACTTGCGGATCTCCTGGGCGGAGCGTTCAGCAGCTTCTGAGGCCACAGCCTCCTCAATGGCTTTCTGTAGCGTGAGGTCTGGCTTGGCTAGGAGACGCCGTTGCAGATGGATGTCCCGGACCCCGCAGACGATTCGATCCATCAGGGCATCGTCTAAGTCTCGGAACTCACAGTGCATTGCAGCCTGTCGCAGGGCGGTGGTGTAGTTGTTGATTGACTCCCCCTCTGCCTGGTTCCGGTGGTAGAACGCATGGCGGGCAGCAATCTTGGACGGCTTTGGTGCGTAGTGGTTGCGGAGCTTCTCTTGGATCGTGTCCCATGGTGTTGCCTGGACTGCTTCAGGTGCAACCAATGCTCGGGCCGTCTCAAACACCTCAGGCCCACAGAGGCTGAGGAATAGGCCCCGCTTCCGATCCTTTGATACTGCTGTCAGCTCGTTGGCTTGGAGGTAGCAGTCGAACCGAGCGAGGTAGGAGTCCCATGATTCAGAGGCTGGCGCAAACGGCAGTAGAGGCACAAGTGAAGCCATGATTCCGATGCCGGCGTGAAGGGCGATGGATGGAACACAGTGCTCTAGCCAGAACAGTCAGCTCTGAATTGGTTCTGCCCAGTGATTTCGCTCAGTGATTTCGCTCTGTGATTCAGCTCAGTGATTCAGCTCAGTTCAGAGGCTGGCCGCATCTGGCTGTGCTCTGATGTCCATCTATCCCACCTTCGTCGCCAGTGTTAAGTTGTGGGTTGACATAGCAGCCGGCACAGCGATTTCTTCAAGTAGCTCTTTATTTTGTAAGCTGGAATAGAACTGACTGCGAACAGCTCAGCCGGCCTGTTTTTATAGGCAGCCAGCTGTCAACATTGTAACCACAACAGCCCAGAGTTCCCGCCTAAAATAACTGACGCGGACCTGAGTGAAAACTATCTACAGACCTGAGTGAAAACTATATACAGTATCCCCCTGTTGGCCCAGGGTTAAACTACACTACATAACAGATTTAGTGAGGAATGTGGCCTGAGGAGACACCTAAGGGCCAGATAGGGAGGTACAGAGGGCCGCAGTTGGGCCCGAGGCCCGAGGCCTGAGGTTCCCATCGTTTTTCATTTCCTCACATTTCATTGTGAGACAATCCTCACACATCTATTATAGAGGGAGCTTTCGTGGACCTCAGGCCATTTCAAGAGAGGCAATGCTTCATGAGTGCTGTTGCTCAGTTCCTGCTTGCAGGCTCCCTGTAGGCCGCTGGTCTTTAACTGGTGGGTTGAAACCCACAACCGGGTCGCAGTTTGACCCGAGCAGAATGACCACCTTGCTAACAATACAGAGAAATATTAAGAATCGGAAGTTCAGGACAGGCCTTGTATTCTAAGAGCGGCAAAGAGAAGGAGATGAAATTACCTGCTGGACTTCCTGGGAGCGAGTCACACGAATTGGGCAAAGTCCGTGGGCAGGAACCGCCTTCTATGTTTTTTATCTGGAAAACTTTCAACATAGCTTAGATTAGGGTGGGGATGGAGAATCTGTGGCCCACCAGAGGACCTTAGGGAACCCCTGTTCAGCAATAGCAGGCAGGTATGGTCTAATCTGGACAATCCATGGTTGCCCTAGTAGTCCATCCACAGAAGAAAACATGGTACCATACTGCTTTAAAAGTATAGTGCAGATGGGGCCATTATTTTTTTTTTAAAAACCAAGAAGTGGCCAAGAAGCATTGGCAACAAGAAAGAAGAGGCTGTTTTCCAGAATTTTTAAGGGCAATGTGACCCCCTCCCCCCGATTGGCTCACTTACATAATCTCTTAAAACGATATTTTCTGAGGTATTTTTAATAGCTAGGACTACAGTGGCACCTCGAGTTACAGACGCTTCAAGTTACAGACTCCGCTAACCCAGAAATAGTACCTAAGGTTAAGAACTTTGCTTCAGGATGAGAAAAGAAATCGCGTGGCGGCAGCTGGAGGCCCCATTTGCTAAAGTGGTGCTTCAGGTTAAGAACAGATTCAGGTTAAGAACGGACCTCCAGAACGAATTAAGTTCTTAACCTGAGGTACCACTGTATATTTCCAAGTGCCAGACCACTGTTAAGAAATAGGATGGGAAGCGGATCCTTTTTCAGCCTGAGGGCCACATTAGTTTTGGGACAACCTTCTGGGGGCCTCACATCCCAGATGTGGCAGAGCCAGAGGCAAAAGTCGGCAGTTAATTGATGTAAATTGTTGCCTTTGCATGGTAGGCTAGTTTCTACACATACTCTCCATCCAGGCAAGTAGAGGTATTATTTAATGAGTTGGAGGATATATTCCAGCCAAACGAAAACACTCACACAAGGTGCCAAGTAGGGCCAGTGAGGAGGAATCTGGCCTGGGGAGAGTCCCAGGGGCCAGGCAGAGAAACCTGAAGGGCCACATTTGGCCCCAGGCCTGGGGTTTCCCAAGCCTGGCACAGGAACAGGGCCAAGAAAAGACGCAGCATCCCGACCATGAGTTAGACTACGCTAGAAGCCTACCTATCAGAAGAGTGATCAGGCCCACATTCAGCGCGATGCTCAATGCCAGTAAGATCCTCTGTGTGATGTTGCAGCATTTTGAGGGAGATTCTGTGGAGTTGATAAGTTCCATCAGTAAAACGCAACTTATTATTATTATTTTTTAGTCTTATACGCCATTCCTTTGAAGTGCTCAGGGCGGCATACATCGTTTTTAGATTCACAACACCCCTCAGTAATCCTGGCTCAATAGCCTCAAACTCCACTTCCTTCATTGACTTCAGAGTGTGGTGAACCTGCCCCGCTGTTTTGGGGGTCCCTGCTTCTCATTCTGCTGAGTGTGGCTCTGGACTTCCGCCCCCAAGTCCTGCCCCCAATTGTGCCACTGGGTAGATTAGGCTGAGACAGATGGTAAATGCCCCAAAGTGATTTTTGTTGCTGAGCAGGGATTTGATCACTTGTGGGGTGCCTCAGGGTTCAGTCCTCTCCCCCATTGCTTTTTAATATCTACATGAAGCCGCTGGGAGAGATCATCAGGGGGTTTGGACTGGGTGTCCATCAATATGCGGATGATACCCAGCTCTACCTCTCTTTCAAATCAGAACCAGTGAAGGTCCTGTGTGAGTGTCTGGAGGTGGTTGGAGGATGGATGGCGGCTAATGGATTGAGGTTGAATCCTGACGAGACAGAAGTACTGTTCTTGCGGGACAGGGGGCGGGCTGGTGTGGAGGAAACCCTGGTCCAGAATGGGGTAACTGTGCCCCTGAAAGACCAGGTGTGCAGCCTGGGACTCATTCTGGACTCATAGCTGTCCATGGAGGCGCAGGTCAATTTTGTGTCCAGGGCAGCTGTTTACCAGCTCCATCTAGTACACAGGCTGAGACCCTACCTGCCCACGGACTGTCTCACCAGAGTGGTGCATGCTCTAGTTATCTCTCACTTGGACTACTGCAATGCATTATATGTGGGGCTACCTTTGAAGGTGACCCAGAAACTACAACTAATCACGAATGTGGCAGCTAGACTGGTGACTGGGAGTGGCCACCGAGACCACATTACACTGGTCTTGAAAGACCTACATTGACTCCCAGTACGTTTCTGAGCACTATTCAAAGTGTTGGTGCTGACCTTTAAAGTCCTAAACTGCCTTGGCCCAGTATACCTGAAGGAGCGTCTCCACCCCCATCGTTCTGCCCGGACACTGAGGTCCAGCTCTGAGGGCCTTCTGGTGATTCCCTCACTGCGAGAAGCAAAGCTACAGGGAAATAGGCAGAGGGCCTTCTCGGTAGTGGCGCCCACCCTGTGCAGTGCCCTCCCATCAGATGTCAAAAAGATAAACAACTACCTGACATTTGGAAGACATCTGAAGGCAGCCCTGTTCAGGGAAGTTTTTAATGTGTGACATTTTAATGTATTCTTAATCTTTGTTGGAAGCTGCCCAGAGTGGCTGGGGAAACCCAGCCAGATGGGTAGAGCATAAATAATAAATTATTATTATTATTATTATTATTATTATTATTATTATTATTATTATTATTATT
>JAXCMG010000065.1:1898140-1981477 GCA_034642415.1 Podarcis siculus | reverse complement strand
TTATTATTATTATTATTATTATTATTATTATTATTATTATTATTATTGAACCCCTGCCTCCTGAGCCTTAGTCTGACACTCTCACCACTACACCTCACTCCCCCTCCTAATAAACAGTAACAGCCCGCAACTTCACTAAGAAATTAAACACCCTTGACTGGAATTACTGCCTGCCAGCCTGCTGAAACCTGCAATGTCCAAGTTTCAGTCCATACCTTGTGCCTTTGGGGGGACAGGTGGTGAGCAGGTGTTTCTGCTTCTTTCATCTACTGCCATGTATCCTTCTTCATCTTCCATCTTCTAATATCTCTCTTAAGCCCCAGGGGACGGGGTTCAGCAAGCAAGGTAATTCCTGAAAGCTAGACTTTCTCTCTTTGGAAGGAGAATTTAGCAGTTTTTAGACCACTCAAGCGGCAAAAATAGCACGTAAAAATAGCCCTCTCCTCCTCGGTCTAATCTAATGAATATGAGACTTCCCCAATTGCCGCGGGAGTTGACCACACCAAACATGTGAAGCAATGCACCTTTCCACTCTGTCGGTTTGTGACACACTTGCTTGTGCAATGATTGCGTACGGTGGCAGCACACCATAAACTGAAGCTGAATCCTGTGAAGAAGGAAATCCTGCGGGTTAGCGGTTTGCAGGTTTGGGAAACTGGAAGCTCACCTGTTATCGATTGGGGCTGCACTTTCCCCGAAGGAACAGGTACGTGGCTTGGATGCACACTGTACATAAAGAGGAAACGGACCCCTGGGTGGTTAAGTCCAGTCAAAGGCGACTATGGGGTGAGGTGCTCGTCTCGCTTTCAGGCCGAGGGAGCCAGCGTTTGTCCACAGACAGCTTTCTGGGTCATGGGGCTTCTGGCGCAACAGGACACTGTGATGGAAACCAGAGCGCACGGAAACGCCGTTTACCTTCCTGCCGCAGCATTACCTATTTATCTACTTGCAGTGGTGTGCTTTTGAACTGCTAGGTTGGCAGGAGCGGGGACAGAGCAATGGGAGCTCACCCCATCACAGAGATTCGAACGCCGACCTTCTGATCGGCAAGCCCTAGGCTCAGTGGTTTAGACCACAGTGCCACCTGTGTCATCTTATATCACTTTACCAGTCATGGCTAACCCCATGGGTAGGCAAACTAAGGCCAGATCAGGCCCAATATCCATCTAAATCCAGCCCACAGACGGTCTGGGAATCAGCGTGTTTTTACATGAGTAGAATGTGTGCTTTTATTTAAAATGCATCTCTGGGTTATTGTGGGGCACAGGAATTCATTCATTCCCCCACCCCCAAAAAAATATAGTCCGGCCCCCCACAAGGTCTGAGGGACAGTGGACCGGCCCCCTGCTGAAAAAGTTTGCTGATCCCTGGCTAACCCCAAATTACTGTAGTTTGCAAAAAGTGCTCACCCACAGAGCCACCATTCCAGGCACCCTTAACAAGCGACAGTTCCTGGGGTTTTCCATGAGTATTAAAGTGTTATTAATAAGTGTGAATGTGGCTTTAGGTCCTCAGGCAGAGCTGGCTGTCCTCAGTGACTGAGTGCTTTGTCGCAGCTTCAGTTGATGCACCAGCTGTGGCCATTCCTGGACAGGGACACAGCCTGGTCTCAGAGGTGCAGACACTGGTAATTTCTAGCTTGCATGGCTTCAATGTGCTCCTTGCAGGGCTGCCCTGGAGGTTGGTGAGGAAACCGTAGCTAGCGCAGAATGCTGGGCTCCAGTTTTGAGCCAGAACAGCTCTGCACCAGCGAGGAAAGCTTCGCATTGGTTGCCAGTGTATTACTAAGCCACGTTCAAAGTACAGTGGTACCTCAGGTTACATACGCTTCAGGTTACAGACTCCACTAACCCAGAAATAGTACCTCGGGTTAAGAACTTTGCTTCAGGATGAGAACAGAAATCATGCAGCGGCAGCACAGCGGCAGCAGGAGGCCCCATGAGCTAAAGTGGTGCTTCAGGTTAAGAACAGTTTCAGGTTAAGAACGGACCTCCAGAACGAATTACGTTCTTAACCCAAGGTACCACTGTATTAGAATTGTAGAGTTGGAAGGGATCCCCTGCAACATAGGAATCTAAACTAGATCCTACGTGGCCTTCCAACCTCTGCTTCAAATAACCTGCTTCGAATTTCTGCTTAGGATCTTGTGGCGCCTCTTTTTTGGCCTCATACTCAAGCTGACGTTTCTCCTTTTTCTAGCTTGTTCCGTCTCAAAGTTTGGCAGTATTTCTAGCTCCTTTGCAATCTCAGGGGCATCTATCAAAACCCCACAAGGCTTCTTGGACACTTGGGATTGTCTTGCAGCTGAATTTAAACAGCTTCCTTATTTTTTAGTAGTTTGCAAGATGGACTTCGAAAAGGATGTTGTACCATGTTAACACAAGATACCGCAAACTTGCATCAGCAGTTTAAAAGCGAGTGTGTGTGTGTCTGTGTGTGTGTAATACAGAACCTCCTGCATTGCAGGGCACTAGACTAGATTGCCCTAAGGGTTCCCTTCCAACTCACAGCAGGTATAGGGAACCTTTGTGTTACGTTGTGGGTGAACATATCAGATGACACAGTGATTCTTCAAACAGCTCTTTTTTATTCACAGGCCAGAACAGAACTGAACTGAAGGGTTCAGTCAGCCTGCTTATATAGAGCTCCACTACAACATAACTGTAACAATTTTCTAAAACTATCCAGTCACTGAACGTCACTTTCGATCCCTTATTTGCATAACTATCTACAGTATCCCCCTGCTGGCCCAGGGTGAGAACTTCAGTACATAACACTTTGGCTCTCCAGCTATTGCTGAACTACAACTCCCATACTGATATTCTATGAAGAGCTCAGAGTTGGATTGGATTGTTAGGGCTACAACCCAGTTCGGAGATCAAACTGGATAGCAAACTTCAAATAACAGCCTTGCTGTATGCGTCTATGCCATGGGTAGGCAAACTAAGGCCCAGGGGCTGGATCAGGCCCAATTGCCTTCTAAATCTGGCTTGTGGATGGTCAGCGTGTTTTTACATGAGTAGAATGTGTCCCTTTATTTAAAATGCATCTCTGGGTTATTTGTGGGGCATAGGAATTCATTATTATTTTTTTCAAAATCTAGACTAGCCCCCTCACAAGGTCTGAGGGACAGTGGACCGGCCCCCTGCTGAAAAAGTTTGCTGACTCCTGGTCTTTGCTGAGACATACAGTGCAAGGTGTTTTCTTCGCAAAAAGGGAATGCAAAGGGTATCAGGATAAACAACCAAACCATAATCTGGGGTTTTCCTTTGCAAAGGAATATACAGTGGTACCTTGGGTTACATACGCTTCAGGTTACAGACTCCGCTAACCCAGAAATATTACCTCGGGTTAAGAACTTTGCTTCAGGATGAGAACAGAAATCATGCTCCGGCGGTGCGGCGGCAGCAGGAGGCCCCATTAGCTAAAGTGGTGCTTCAGGTTAAGAACAGTTTCAGGTTAAGTATGGACCTCCGGAACGAATTAAGTACTTAACCCGAGGTACTACTGTACAGACAAATAACCAGACCCAAAATGAAACCTCAAAGCTTTATTACCTGACAAAATACAACAAAGTGTTTTCACCCTTGTGGGGATTGACCCTGCAAAAATATTCCCCTATTCATATACGCATCTACCAAAGACCTCAGCCAGAGATCCTGCACAAGTGCAAATAGGGAGAAGGGGAGATATGCAGACGGGTGCAGCTCTTTGAATTCTGCTCTTTAAGCCTTCTCTGAATTTGTAATCCTTTCTTCAAACTGTGATCCTTTCCTTAATTGGCTTCTTCCAATTGTCCTTCTCCGAACTGATAGTCTCATTCCATGTGGTCTTCTCTACAGTTGCATTCGATACGATACGATAATCTTTATTGTCATTGCCCCATATAGAACAACGAAATTGAAAAATCTACATAAGACATTCAAAAACCAACAAGCCTGCTATCCCAGCTATCCCAGCCTGGTCAGCCCCCTAAAAACTCTGATAACCCCATTTTAAAATACATTTTCTGCCTTCTCTGAGCTGGTATTGAGAAGCAACCGTTTTTATAGCGACACATCCTGGCAAATGGAAGTCCGCCCCCCTCCACTGAATCCAGAAAGCCAATTGGCTTATGAAAATAGCATTCTTCTCTGCCACGATCCAGGTTTGAATTGTCTCAATTTTGTTCTCTCAACATGCACAGGAACTTTTTCTCAAAGTAGCATGGAGCCCAGACTGCCGATATTGCTCATCTGCTAGGCCAAACCTGCTTTGCAGTTCTCTGGCAAGCAAAATCTTTAAACCATGCTTAAAGATACAAGATGTACACAAGATGCTAGGTTAGCACAAAGTAGGACGTTGCCCTGCTCCAATGACTCACATGCTCCCAAGTTACTTGAAGCACCTATGGTGGATCTACACATGAAGTTTATAACGTTAAAAATGCATCATTAAAATGTGACACCAGAGCAGCAAGCCACTGGCAACGGATAACTGCATTGAACATTACAGTGGTACCTCGGGTTACATACGCTTCAGGTTACATACACTCCACTAACCCAGAAATAGTGCTTCAGGTTAAGAACTTTGCTTCAGGATGAGAACAGAAATTGTGCTCCGGTGCCGCAGCAGCAGGGGGGGGGGCATTAGCTAACGTGGTGCTTCAGGTTAAGAACAGTTTCAGGTTAAGTACGGACCTCCAGAACGAATTAAGTAGGTACTTAACCTGAGGTACCACTGTAGAGTTGTACCTTGATTCTCGAATGCCTTAGTACTTGTACACAGTGCTCTCCCCCCCAAAAAATGTTTAGGGGTACTCTCATTTTCCTACTCATATTGAAGTACTGCCCCTCAATGAGGCCAAACTTAGATTCACAAAATGTTTAGGGGTATGCGTACCTCTGAGTACCCCCAGAAAAAAAGCACTGCTCATACATTTTGGCTCCCGAACACCAAAAACCCAGAAGTGTTCCGCTTTTCAAACATTCTTTGGAAACCGAGCTTCTGTGGCTTCTGATTGAGTGCAGGAACCTCCTGCAGCCAATCAGAAAGCGCGCCTTGGTTTTTGAACGTTTTCAGAAGTTGAATGGACTTCTGGAACGGATTACGTTCAAGAACCATGGTATGACTGTATATAACATTATGTTCAATAACATTTAACCGATCAGTGTAGATCCGCCCTTACTCGCTTCCGTGGTTTCCTTGAAAAGAAAACCAGTTTGCTTGCAATTATAGAGATATAACTATATAGGAACCTCCCCCTCAGTCTAGGCCTCTATAATTTGAGAGGATTACCTTACTTATTGTTCATTACATTTGTAATACAGTGGTACCTCGGGTTACAGACACTTCAGGTTACAGACGCTTCAGGTTACAGACTCCGCTAATCCAGAAATAGTACCTCAGGTTAAGAACTTTACCTCAGGATGAGAACAGAAATTGTGTGGCGGCGGCGGGAGGCCCCATTAGCTAAAGTGGTACCTCGGGTTAAGAACAGTTTCAGGTTAAGAACGAACCTCCAGAACGAATTAAGTTCCTAACCTGAGGTACCACTGTACACCTTTCCTTCCAAAGGACCCCAGGATCGCAAGCATCAAAACGTTAAAACAATGCAACTGAAATCAAACCATTTAAAGACAATTAAAAACTATGTAAAAACATGGGAAGGTGCTATGGAGAGACATCAGTCAGGTTTTCCAGGGTCACAGAGCCTAGACTGCTCCAGAACCCTTTTGAGCGGAGTCCAGTGTCTCACGGACGCACAATAAGTTCGGTTCCATCCCACACACGGAACCAAGGGAGCACCTTTTCCCCACCAAAAGCGGCTGAACTGAACGTGTAGATTGTGGTCTGGGTTTCCGGATCGAAAAAATCCACCTGCCCTGCAGTGTAGTCCAAAAAGACGCGGATCCACTGTGGCCTCTTGGGAAAGGAGAGCCTTGTGTGAGGAGTGGTGAAAGCTATGTAGTTCCCGAGTCCCTCGTATTCTCCTATCCCCCAGATGCCTGCAGCGGGGCTGAAGTCTGTCAGCCCTTGTCTCTTCACAGACACCTTGGCCACCCCCACTGCCCATTCCCCCTTGCCCTTCACGCCAACCTCCCAGCAGTGTTTGCCTGAAGCGAATCCCTCCCTGCCCAGCACACAAACGCGCTGGTTAAATCTCTTGGTGTTGTTGGGAAGGGTCTGTTCCACCTCTCCCCATCGCACACTTTTCTCATCCTTGGACACCACCAGCCGCCGGTGGGCCGTGTCTGGATCCAGAGTCACACGGGCTGCAAGAAAAGGAAATGAAGGATCAGACCGTATGGTAAGTTGTGGGTGAACATATCAGACGACACAGTGATTCTTCAAACAGCTCTTGCTTATTCACAGGCCGGAACAGAACTGAACTGAAGGGTTCAGTCAGCCTGCTTATATAGAGCTCCAGTACAACGTAACTGTAACAACTTTCTACAACTATCCAATCACTGAACATCACTTTCGATCCCTTATTTGCATAACTATCTACAGTATCCCCCTGCTGGCCCAGGGTGAGAACTTCGGTACATAACACCATAGGATGGTAGATTCCTCCCTGGCTGCTATATTCCACCTTCCAAAACGTGGAGAAATATATTTGACTGGCAGGTGCAGAGGCAAAAGCAAGCAGAACAGCAGATGTGACTGTGTTGTCAGCTGCACACCTGTTTTTGAATCCTCCTGCTGGCTTGGCTGGAGAAAGGAGAGAAGGTTTGTTACCTCTCTCCTCTCTCCAGCCAGGCCAGCAGGAGGCCTTATCATAGCTGTCAACGTTTCCCTTTTTTTAAGGGAAATTCCCTTATTCCGAATAGGATTCCTTGCAAGAAAAGGGAAAAGTTGACAGCTATGGGTCTTATCTCAGTTCCAGGACCCATTCCACAGGTCAAAAAGGAATGCGAGCCAAGCAGGTCGGGTGAGGAGTGTGGCCTGGGGATTAATCCTAAAGGTGAGACACAGAGGCGCAACGGCCACAACAGGGCTTGAGGTTCCTCAGCCCTTGCCTACTGTTTTCATTAACTTAGACACTTCAACATGAAAGAGGACCCTTCCATTCCTCCTTGCTCCCTGTTTTCAATTTCCTCCTCCAACACACAACGGGGCATACTCAGTCCTCCCTGGGCCATTAGCAGTAGGTTATTTTTTTCTTGTCACTTTGCCCTCGTGGGATTTGTACTCATCCACTGAAAACGTCAAGCAATTTTTCAAATTTTCCTCTGCAAGACACACACTTTCTGGTCCTAAACACATCTCATGCTTCCCTTGACTTTACAGAGGCGTTCCTGTCAATATGTTCCCTGATCAAATACTGGGAAATAACAAAGTAAAAAGTAATAAGCAAGAGTTGTACAAGATTATGATTCTAGCTGGTATGGCAGTTATTGCTTTGGGGTGGAAAGAAAAGACCAAATGGAATATGGAAAAATGGAATGATTATGTTTTTGAATACGTACAATCAGAAATATTCACACAGATAGTGGCAGAGGATAGATGGGAAAACAAAGGCCAAAGAATCACAAATAAATGGGCTTTTTACAGGGACTGGATAGAAAGAGGGGCAGCCAACCCTAACATACAAGCTCGAATGAACAGACTGTGTACATGGATAAAGATATGAAGAAGGAAGGCCTGACCGGGGGGGGGGGGCTGGAGGGGGGAGGGAGGGGGGGGAGGGGAAAAAAAGAAGGTAAACCAGATGGTATTTTGAATGGATTTTTATGTAAGCCCTTTTCAGAAACCATATATATTAAGGCTATGTAGCTATGCATTGTAGTATGAATGAATTGTGTTTGATATTCTTTGTTTATAGAATATATATAATAATGTTATGTTACTAAGCAAATTTAATTAAAAAAAAATGTTCCCTGACCAATCTCCCTCTCTTTTGTCTCTTGAAAAGGATCCTTCTTTTACCCCTTTGCTCAAGGAGTCTCAGTACAGTGTGAGTTGCTTCCCACTTGTACAGGGAACTTGCAAGATACATGCTTTGAACACGTGCTACGCATAGTTTAAGGCAGACCGGCTGACATCACAGAGATTAAATGCACAGAAGGCGGATTGGCTCAGAAGCCCTTTGTGCAGGGTTTCCACAGCGTGGAAATGGATTTTAAGCTCTCTGCCCTGCTTACCCTGGGAGGATCTTCTGGCTTGAGTGGTAAGACCCGTTCAGTGTGCCAGCTCTGGAAGGTAAGACTGCTGGAGTAGGGGCAGTTCCAAGGGAATGGTTTGAGTATACACGATTGCCATCCCTAGAACGTAACTTCCACCTAAGCTGAGAGTTAAATGTATATTCTATCGCTCAGTAGTAAACCAGTTTTTATTCCTCTTGTGTGTGAACGTCTTGTGGGCAAAAGGTGAAGGGTTGTAAACACATATTCACAACGAGCGCACATTTTAACCCTCGCAAAAGGTCCCAGACCTGTTGGTAGCGTGTGTAGGGATGAGAGCTGGACACTGGTCTTTAATTGGTGGGTCAAAACTCACACCAAGTTGCAGTTTGTCTTAAGACGTCTCACAACAGTAGTAAAAAGGTAAAGGGACCCCTGACCATTAGGTCCAGTCATGGCCGACTCTATGGTTGCGGCGCTCATCTCGCTTTATTGGCCAAGGGAGCAGGCGCACAGCTTCCGGGTCATGTGGCCAGCATGACTAAGCCGCTTCTGGCGAACCAGAGCAGCACACGCTCCTTCCTGCTGGAGCGGTACCTATTTATCTACTTGCACTTTTTGGTGTGCTTTCTTACTGCTAGGTGGGCAGGAGCTGGGACCAAGCAACAGGAGCTCACCCTGTCGCGGGGATTCGAACTGCCGACCTTCTGATCGGCAAGTCCTAGGCTCTGTGGTTTAACCCACAGCGCCACCCGCGTCCCTTAACAGTAGTACTGCTACCTTACAAACATATGGTAAAATTGTTAAGAAGGGTTATGGCAGGCTTTGCGTTCAAAGAGAGACAAAGTTGTTTAAATTACCTGTTGGATTTCCTGGAAGCGCAGTGCATGAATTGGGGGAACTCGGCGAGCAGGAACCGCCTTCTGCGTTTCTTACCTGGAAAACTTTCAGAATAGCTCAGGTTAGGGCAGGGATGGAGAATCTGTGTCCTTATGTAACCAGCATTGACCAACAGTAAGCCTCATGCACAGGCCCCCCGACAACAAACAGTATACAGTGGTACCTCGGGTTACATACGCTTCAGGTTACAGACTCCGCTAACCCAGAAATAGTACCTCAGGTTAAGAACTTTGCTTCAGGTTGAGAACAGAAATCGGGCTCCGGCGGCGCGGCGGCAGCAGGAGGCCCCATTAGCTAAAGTGGTGCTTCAGGTTAAGAACAGTTTTAGGTTAAGTACAGACCTCCGGAACGAATTAAGTACTTAACCCGAGGTACCACTGTAATAAACTAAACACATGTTTCTTTACTATGTATGTAAATTATGTATATACTGTAGGGCCGTCCAACACCTTTCAGCGCCCGAGGCAAGGCCTGTCACCAACGTCCTCCATCCAGATGGTCAGGTGGGAAGAGACCAGCAACAAAATGGCTGCTCTGTGGGAGCCTCCCCTTTTCACTGCCAGTCTTGACAGAAAGGGGGCATTCCACAAGGTGTTGTTGCTGGTGTCTCCCCAACTTTGGCTTTCAAATGTGTTTTTGGCTTACTCAGTCTGGTTCGGGATCTCCTGCTCTCTGTGGAACATGCCACTTGAGGCAGATCACCTCACAATGCCTCATTGATGCACCAGTCGTGCTAGGGCAACAAGCTTGTTTCGGTGCTGAAGCCTTTCTAGCCCCTCTCTGCACCTCAGGTTTTGCCACCTCCCTCTGCCACATGGTAGAGCCGGCCCTGATATACTGTATAAATATAAAACTATGATTCACTGGATATACATCAAGCAGGATTGTAAAAAACATCTTCAGAACTCCTGGGGCTGCGCTGGACAAAAAAGAGAGGAGGAGGAGGAGGAGATCTAACATTTCAAGAGATTTCAAACTCCAAGGGCAAGTTCTGCCCAGGATAAAGGTCACACTTTCTTGCAGGCATACTCGGCTGCATTCCACAACAATATCTGATGGTAGATAAAGAACCTGGAGAAATATGCAATTACCGCAAACAGACTTAAAAGAAATATCCAGGCCTCCTCCAAACTCCTGTGGATCAGCTCATCTGCCTGCTTCTGGACCATTCTTAGAGGACAGGCTACTGAGCATACTCCACTACTGTGCGGAGAATAAGAAGAGGGGTCCATTGATAGGTTTTTGGTTTTGCATCTCCCAGTCTTAATAATGAGAGTCTTGAGAGTTGTTAGTAGACCCCTATTCCCTGCACAGAGATATAATTACCCGAGCGGGTTAACAATCAATCCCTCTTCACGGGGAACAGGGATCTCCAAAGAAATCTCGCCACCCCTAACAAACCTTCAGCAGCCTGCCTGATCTCTGCTTCCGCCTCTGCTTCCGGACTGCTCTCTGCCACAGCCTCTTCCTGCTCACTAAACCCTGTTGCCTCTTTCTGCCCCTGATGCCTCCTCCTCCCAATCTGCTCCCTCTTCTCTCTCCAGCCACTCCTCGTCGTCCCACCACCAGTCCCCTGGCTCTGAGTCTTCTTCTCCCACCACTCCTTGGCATCCAGCCAGTCCATGACGACAGCTTGAGGTTCCCCATGTCTCTGACACAGGAGCAAGGCCAGGAAAAAATGTGGCAGCCCCACCATGAGTTAGAATACGTCAAAAGCCTACCTATAAGAACAATGATCAGGGCCACGTTCAGAGCGATGCTGACTGCCAGTAAGACCCTCAGCGTGACTTTGCAGCATTTCGAAGGAGTTTCTGTGGAGTTGATAAAGTTTCATCAGGAAAACGCAACCACAGCCATTTTATGAAAAGCAGAAGCACATGGAGTGCTCGGATTCAGGGTTCCAAGTGACCCCTTCTGGGAATACTTCATTCCACCACCACCCCTCCAATTGGTCTTCATTCTCTGCCCCTGGAGTGAGCAAGATTATTTCCATTGGCTTCTTTTGGGGTTCCCTTCCATTAGGGTCCACCTGCTGCCCACACCCTCCAATATTTACTGTACTTTGCAAAACCTGGAATCCACACTTTGCCTTGCTGATTCCGTAGATGGTGCCGTTTTTGCTACCTAAGGATCCCCACTTAGAGAATGAATTCGCTATTACTAGATAAGGGGTGGTAGTTAGCTAGATTTGACTCAGAGCAGACCCACAGAAATGAATGAACAGGATTAACTCGGGTTCGTTAATTTTGCTGTGTCTGCTCTGAGTAAAACATAGCTGGATAGCACCAAAGATTGTTTCGCCCTCCTTGCCACAAATGGCCAATGTTCAGAGGGGACTGAGGCTAGTTTAAAACCACTGCAGGACTTTGATCTGAATTAACGGCTTCTTGCTCATGTGCCTCATGACTGCTATGCTACAAAGAGCCTGGCCTTGATATTCCAGAAGGGGCAGGTTTGCCATACATCTAGAATTTCCTGGACATGTCCAGGATTTAACTGGGGGAAATAGCGTCTGGGGTTGGGGGGAGATTTCATAAAATCGGCACAAAACGTCCGGAATTTTGAGGTCAACAACTTTCGTGTCCTGAATTTCACTTCTAGAAATATGGCAACCCTAAGAAGGGGGCTTTTATGGGGTTGCAGAAATCTCAGGCAGGTGTAAAGTCCTACTCTTGGATATACTTAGGAATACAGTTGCAAAAACAGCAGCTATGCAAGCATCTGGTTGGCCCCTGAGAGATGTTGGCTCCTTTTCTTTAAGTTCTTATGAGTCACAGTGAAGTGATCAGATCCTGGAAGGAACCTTGCCTAATATTAGGCATGACGTACCGCCCTAAAAGTTTCCATTCTTGCTGAATAGTTCCTCACCACAGAGGCAAAGAAACAAGCACAATACGCCGGAATATGCTACTTTCCCAAACACAGCTTTTTTGCAGCTATATGTGGAGAGCTGATAAGATTAATCATACCAAATGTCTGGTCCTATAGGCTGCATACACACCATACAGTTAAAATACCCCCCCCCCCATAATCCTGGGAACTGTAGTTTGTTAAGGGTGCTGGGGTGGTTGCTCTGTGAGGAGTAAACTGCAGTTCTTAGGACTGGGAGGTGTGGGTGCTCTAGGTAAAGCTAAAGGGACCCCTGACCATTAGGTCCAGTCATGACCAACTCTGGGGTTGCGGCGCTCATCTCGCTTTATTGGCCGAGGGAGCCGGCGTACAGCTTCCGGGTCATGTGGCCAGCATGACTAAGCCGCTTCTGGCGAACCAGAGCAGCGCACGGAAACGCCGTTTACCTTCCCACCGGAGTGGCACCTATTTATCAACTTGTACTTTGACATGCTTTCGAACTGCTAGGTGGGCAGGAGCAGGGACCGAGCAACAGGAGCTCACCTCGTCACGGGGATTCGAACCGCCGACCTTCTGATCGACAAGTACTAGGCTCTGTGGTTTAACCCACAGCGCCACCCGCGTCCCTGTGGGTGCACTAAATGTGTTTTAATTATACGTAGCCTAGTCTCTTGTTGAAAACAATCGAACCCTTAACACGGTCTCTTTCCATCTCCTTAGCTTGTACAGGGCCTGGGCTGTTTGGGGTATATATTCTATAAGACAAGCTAAATTGTAGGAGGAAGAAGAAAGCTCTCTTGAGAAGAGACCTGAGTCGATTGATCGTTCTCCACAAAGAGCTCTGACCTGGGTCAGGTGATTTTTTACAGTGGAGTTTTCCTCAGTCTGGGACTCGAGGCGGCTTACACAAAATTGAAAACAGGCCAAGAATTAAGAATTAGACTGAGACAGAATAAATGCCCCAAGGTGATCTTTGTGGCTGAGCAGGGAGGATTTGATCCATAGGCTCCCAAGCCTTATTCCAACACTCTGGCCACTAGACCACACACACTCTCCTATTAACAGTAACAAGCCAGCGACTTGGGTAAGAAATCAAACACCCTTGACTGGAATATTTGCTTGCCAGCTACTTAAAGATTACCGTAACTCAGTTTTGGTCCATACCTTGTGGCTTTGGGGGAACAGGTGGCGCATAGGTGTCTCTGCTTCCTCTGTCTATTGTCATGTATCCTTCTTCATCCTCCATCCTCTAGGCTCTCTCTTCAGCCCCGAGTAAAGCAGCTTCTTCAAGCGAGATGATTCCTGGAAGCTAGCCTTTCTGTCCTTGGAAGGGAGAGTTCTTCACTTTCATAGACGATTCAAGTTGTAAAAAAAACAAAAAAACAACAACCACCCATATGTAAAAATTGGCGCAGGAACAACCCTCCTCCTCCGTCTTGTGCAAATGAGACTTCCTCAGTTCCCAGCGATATCATCTGCAGAGGAACACACCAAACATGTTTGACAACCTCCCTGAGGTTTGCGACTGACTCGCTTATGCAATGACGACGTACAGCAGTTGGCATCCCATGAACTGAAGCTGGATCCTGCAATGAAGGGAAATCCTGTGGGTTAGTGGATTTCCAGCTTCAGGAAGTTGGCTGCTTACCTGTTCTTGATGGGGTTGTACTTTCCCTGAAGGAACAGGTACGTGGCTTGGATGTGCACATTGTACATTTAAAGTACTCTTATACCACTTATTTACTTAATTGGTTTTAATTGGTTACTTTTCCCCCTGTTTCCTGCCTATATTTTTAGCTGTTTCTGTTTTAGTTGTAAGCCACCTAGAGTCATCATCAGGGAAAAAGACTGAATATAAATATTGGAAGAAGAAGAAGAAGAAGAAGAGGAGGAGGAGGAGGAGGAGCAGCTTTTTCTGCGGGGGGGGGGGCACAGGTGTACACATACCCCTAAACATTTTGTGAATCTAAGTTTGGCCTCATTAAAGTGCAGAATTTCAATATGAGTAGGAAAATGAAAGTATCTTTAAACATTTCTTTTTTTAGAAAAAAGCACTAATAATAATAATAAATGCCTCCCCCCAAAGAATCTGGGGAACTGTGGCTTGTGAAAAGTGCTGACCGCTTACAGCCACTATTCCAGGCACCCTTAACAAACTACAGTTCCCAAGATTCCCTCGGTTGTCTTTTCTCTCGGGTAATATTTATAAGACATTTCTGAAATACAGTGGTACCTCAGGTTAAGTACTTAATTCGTTCCAGAGGTCCATTCATAACCTGAAACTGTTCTTAACCTGAAGCACCACTTTAGTTAATGGGGCCTCCCGCTGCCGCTGTGCCGCCGGAGCGCGATTTCTGTTCTCATCCTGAAGCAAAATTCTTAACCCGAGGTAATATTTCTGGGTAAGCGGAGTCTGTAACCTGAAGCGTATGCAACCCGAGGTACCACTGTAGTGATTTGTAAATGGGGAAGCATGAAACTACATATATCATCAAAAAATTGCCAGGAAGGGAAGCGTCTTTCTTGCGGTGAAAGCATTTGTTTTCATAGAATCACAGAACTATAGAGTTGGGAGGGACCTCGAGGGTTCTCTAGCATAACCCCCTGCAATGCAGGAATCTGAGCTGAAGTATTCAAGACAGGTGGCCGTCCAACCTCTGCTTAAAAGCCTCCCAGGAAGGAGAGTCCCCAGCCTCCCGAGGGAGACCGTTCCACTGTCCAACAGCTCTTGCTATCAGAAAGACTTAACAAATTTATTGTGTCACTTCATCAAGTCTACTTCGTCAGATGCATGGGGTGAGACCTTAGTTGCTAGGCATGTAGAAGAAGAAGAAGAAGAGTTTGGATTTGATATCCCGCTTTATCACTACCCTAAGGAGTCTCAAAGCGGCTGACAATCTCCTTTCCCTTCCTCCCCCACAACAAACACTCTGTGAGGTGAGTGGGGCTGAGAGACTTCAGAGAAGTGTGACTAGCCCAAGGTCACCCAGCAGCTGCATGTGGAGGAGCGGAGACGCGAACCTGGTTCCCCAGATTACGAGTCTACTGCTCTTAACCAAACTGTCCGTGTCAGTTTCTGATGATGATTGACTTGGACCGGGTGGAATTGGCCTGGCCTGAATCTCTGCTCTGTTATTTCCCATGAGCAGCTGTCCAACAAGAGGCCACCGTGGAGTCAAAAGTAACCCAAGGAACACTGTCTGGAAACAAAGGGATTGCTGGTGTACCTTTTCCTGTGCATTTATGGTCTATCTCGGACAGGCACAACATATCACTCTGACCACAGTTCCTAGGTTTAAGTTGTAATAAAAAAAATTAAGGTCATATATATATATGTATGTATATGTATATGTATATATAATAATTCACTGCAGATGGTGACAGCAGTCACGAAATTAAAAGACGCCTGTTCCTTGGGAGAAAGGCAATGGCAAACCTAGACAGCATCTTAAAAAACAGAGACATCACCTTGCCAACAAAGGTCCGTATAGTTAAAGCTATGGTTTTCCCAGTAGTGATGTATGGAAGTGAGAGCTGGACCATAAAGAAGGCTGATCGCCAAAGAATTGATGCTTTTGAGTTATGGTGCTGGAGGAGACTCTTGAGAGTCCCATGGACTGCAAGAAGATCAAACCTCTCCATTCTGAAGGAAATCAGCCCTGAGTGCTCACTGGAAGGACAGATCCTGAAGCTGAGGCTCCAATACTTTGGCCACCTCATGAGAAGAGAAGACTCCCTGGAAAAGACCCTGATGCTGGGAAAGATGGAGGGCACAAGGAGAAGGGGACGACAGAGGATGAGATGGTTGGACAGTGTTCTCGAAGCTACAAACATGAGTCTGACCAAACTGCGGGAGGCAGTGGAAGACAGGAGTGCCTGGCGTGCTCTGGTCAATGGGGTCACAAAGAGTCGGACACGACTAAACGACTAAACAACAACAACATATATAATAAATGTTCATAAATGTACCAACCAAGCACGTACATAGAGATGTGGACCACATGTCTGGAGCAGCACAGGAAGACCGCCCTGAAACCATTTTGACTCCTGAACTGACCAAATGTTTTCTCTGCAAGGAGGGAGGGGTGAGGGGCCTTCCCATAGTCTCAGGAATTGGGAAATCACCATCTCAAAGGAATGGGCAGACTACCAGGAAAGGCAATCAGATAAGGCATTATCAGATAACCTGGCAGACAGGAAAAACAACAACATTCAAATTTCTGTTGTAGACCGCCTTTTCTGTGATGTAGGTATGATGTATGGAGGGGTGGTCTTGAGCTCCAGGGCAGGGAATTTAAAATGTATATATAAGGGCAGGCACACCTTGGTTCTGGGTCCTCCTCCTTTCCTGAGTGTGAGGGGAGCACCCTGTTGTAACAGCTTTAATAAAGATCAGGCTTACTAGCTGCTTTGCTTCTCAATGTTCTCTGGTTGGCCTCTGTTATTTTCTCCTACCGATGGAGAACCTACAAAGGACTCTATAAGGGCTCTTGTTTACCCCATAAGGGAATAAGGGCAGATTTTGTTTACAACAATTCCTGGATATCAGGCAGTTGATTGGCTAAGGTGGGCATCTGGGACTCAGCCTGGACACTGAGATCCAGCGCCGAGGGCCTTCTGGTGGTTCCCTCCCTGCGAGAAGTGAGGTTACAGGGAACCAGACAAGAGGGCCTTCTCGGTAGTGGCGCCTGCCTTGTGGAACGCCCTTCCATCAGAAGCCAAGGAAATAAGCAACTATCTGACTTTTAGAAGACATCTGAAGATAGCCCTGTTTAGGGAAGTTTTTAATGTTTGATGTTTTATCGTGCTTTTAATGTTGTGTTGGGAGCCGCCCAGAGTGGCTAGGGAAACCCAACCAGATGAATGGGGTATAAATGATAATTGTTATTACTCAGTGATTGGCTGCTTTGAAGGGATGAATGAGAATCACCTGCATTGCTGTCACACTGTATGGATTGTCCCTGGGGATTGTCCCTTCCCCTGAGGCAGACTGAGGGGGTGCCGCTTGGGGGTGATGTCATGAAAGGACAGGAAATTGTTCTGCATTTAATCTTATGATGGTAGCGTAATAACTGCAAAGGAGGAAGCAGAGAGAGGAACTTGTGAGCTTTTCCGCCTCAGGCACCAAAAGAGCTTGTGACCCGCCTTGGGCACCTTGGTTTGGGGTGGAGGGCAAGACTGGATGCTGCTGTTCTGGTACCAAAAAGGGTTGTCCCCGACAGGAGAAGGGGTGGGAGGAAAAAGAAAAGGAAGGGAAGAGCAGGACGAAAAGAGATGTTGAGAAGTCTCTAACAATGGGTGAGAAAAGAAATTGTAAACGACAGTGGGTATTTGTTCAACATTTATATTTTCTCAAAGAAAAGTTTCAGATGAAATAAGACTTTGGGTTAGCAAGAGCATGAGCTCCTCACTTTGCCTTTGGCTGGAGGGGAGCTACCTTAGATTCCTCCGCTGATTTCCCCGTGGGGCAGCACCCCCTTCTGCACCGGGGAGCTTACATGGCGTAGGAAGAGGGAGAGGCATCGATCTATTTTAGAGAACTCTGTCCAAAGCTCTTCCACTTTGGGGCGCTCTCCAGGAGCCTGATTGGCTGAGACGGGAGCGCAGCGCACGGCGAATGGGCGCGCCTGGCCAAGCCCTTGCTCCGGGACCCAATGGCTGCTTGGGGGCTTTGGAGGAAGGGGGCCAAGGGGGCGGCTGGTGGGGAAGGCGCATGCATCTTATAATGGCAATGGCACCCACCTGAGAGGTGCTGGAACTGAGTTCTGGTAGTTATATATACAGTTGTACCTTGGAAGTCGAATGGAATCAGTTACAGAAGTCTGTTCGACTTCCAAACGTTTAGAAACCAAAGCACGGCTTCTGATTGGCTGCAGGAAGCTCCTGCAGCCAATCAGAAGCTGCGCCGGATGTTCGTCTTCCAAAAATCGTTAGAAAAATGGAACACTCACTTCTGGGTTTCAGTCATTCAGGAGCCGATTTGTTCGGGAGCCAAGGTGTTTGAGATCCAAGGTACGACACTCTCTCCCTCTCCCCCCCCCCCCTCTCTCTCTGTGTGTGTGTGCATATAGTCATACCTCATGTTGCATCCGCTTCATGTTGCGTCTTTTCACGTTATGTCCCGCGGCAACCTGGAAGTACCGGAACGGGTTACTTCTGGGTTTTGCCGCTCGCGCATTTGCAGAAGCATTAAATCGCACTTCACGCATGAACAGAAGCGCCAAATTGCACCGCGCGCCTGCGCAGGCGCAGTGCTTTGAGTTGCGGGCATTTCACGTTATGGACGGGCCTCTAGAATAGATCCCGTCCATAACACGATGTACCACTGTATGAATAAATATCAATAAAAAAAATTTCAAAAATAAACATAATCCAGTTTCACCCTTCAACCTTTTTCTCAGGTTTCCATCTCTCCAGTCCTCTCCAGTAGATCTTTTTAATTTCTCATTTGCCCTTTATCCCTGCAGGTGAGTGTTGGAAAATGGGCCTGTCTGACGTGCAGGGGACACACCTTACTCAGAAATTGAACCTTGACGAACACGAATGGTTCCATGCCCGTGAAAGAGCTTACACATGCTTGCAATGCGGGGAATGTTTTGCTTGGAAATCAAAGCTCACGAGGCACCGAACAGTCCATACAGGGGATAAGCCTTATAGATGCTTGGAATGCGGAAGGCGTTGTGGCCAGAAATCCCATTTCCTGAACCACCAGGAAGTCCATACTGGGGACTTTCAAATGCTTGGATTGCGGGAAAGGCTTTGTTCAGAAATTGCATCTCGAGAACCACCGGCGAGCACAAAAAGGAGAGAAACTGTTTACATGCTTGGTGTGTGGAAAGGGTTTCGCTCGGAAATCAAATCTCATGACGCACCTGAGAGTCCATACAGAGGAGAAACTGTACGAATGTTTGGAGTGCGGGAAGGGTTTCTCTGCGAAATCTAGTTTCGTAGACCACCAGAGAGTCCACACAGGGCAGAAACCGTACGCCTGCGCCGAGTGTGGAAAACGCTTTGCCTACGGATCGCTACTTGCGACGCACCAGAGGGTCCACACAGGAGAGAAACCCTATCAGTGTACGGAGTGTGGGAAACGTTTTTTACGATTCCTCCTCCTTTGCGAGGCACTGGCAAGTCCACACAGAAGCGAAACCCCATAAATGCGCAGAGTGCGGGAAATGTTTCGCTCGGAAATCGAAGCTGGTGGAGCACGCGAGAGTCCACACGGGAGAGAAACGGTATAAATACTTGGAGTGTGCGAAGGCTTTTCTTTGAAATCCGCTCTCGTGGACCACCAGAAAGTCCACACGGGGGAGAAACCGTACGAATGCATGGAGTGTGGCAAATGATTCGCCGCTTCCACGACCTTTTTTAAATATTTTTTTTATAATTAATTTTTATTCAGTTTCCAATAAACATTCCAGTTATGTTTGACATCCATTTTTAACATATACATCTTTTAGACTTCCCTCAGCCTATCTGACAATTTCCATATTTATCACAACTTCTCACATTTCCTAAATTTATGTTGCACTTTAACGATCCTTGTTTTATCTTCTCTTTTAAGCGACATTTCTAACTATTATTTTCACAGAGCTTCTTGAAAGCCAACAAGTGTTAGTTCTTCCTCACACACATTTTTGATATACTCAGTAAATTTATTCCAGTCCTCGGTGAATCTCTGATCGCGTTGGTTCCAAATTTTCCCCGTTAGTTTGTCCATTTCTGCATATTCCATCAGTTTCATTCTCCATTCTTCCCTCGTTGGCATTTCTTCCTGTTTCCATTTCTGGGCCATCAAAATTCTGGCTGCTGTCACCGCATACCTAAATAGCTTCACATCTTTCTTTTTAATTTCATTCCCTATTATTCCTAGTAACAATGCTTCTGGTTTCTTAACAAAGGTATATTTCAACATTTTCTTCATCTCATTATAAACCATTTCCCAAAACATTTCACTTTCTTACACTCCCACCACATATGATAAAATGTTCCTTCCTTTTCCTGACATTTCCAACATTTATTACTGACTTTATACATCTTACCAAGTTTCACTGGTGTTACATACCACCTATATATCATTTTCATAACATTTTCTTTTATTGTAGTGCATGCAGTGAATTTCATTCCCTCTTTCCATAATTTTATCCACTCATCAAATTGTATGTTCCACGACCTTCGTGAGACACCGTAGAATCCATACAGGACAGAAACCGTACAAGTGCTTGGAGTGCGGAATGCGCTTTGCTTGGGACTCCAATCTCACGATACACCAGAATGTCCACACAGAAAACAAACCATACAAATGTTTGGCCTGTGGAAAGTGTTTTGCTCAGAAATCGCGAGGCATGAGAGTGTCCACACGGGAGAGAAGCCCTATAAATGCTCAGCGTGTGGGAAGTGCTATGCTCAGAAATCTCATCTCGTGGTACACCAGTGAGTCCACGCAGCAGAGGTTCCTTACAAATGCCTGGATTGTGGGCAGTGTTTTGCCGACCCTGAAGGCTTTGCAAAACACCAGAGGGAGCACACACTGGCCTCAGGACAAGTTGAGACAAGCTGGTACATCGCCATTCAAATTGAGTAAGGCATTCTGCCAGTCAGTGCAATGATGTTGAGGTCATGGCTGCCATTCAGTCTGTTCTACTCAGATATTTGATATCGGTGGTGGGGGGTTTGGGGGGGGGCAGCAAGGAATTATCTGTAGGAACAAAGAGAGGGGCGTGGCAGCATTGAGAAAGCATCTCAAAGCACATGATCTTGTTGATCTGCTTATTACAAATCATGTGCCATTTTCAGAAATGAGAAACAGGAGCTCAGTTCCACAGTACTGGTCAGAATTCCTAGATCTGTGTGAGATCTGGCTGGATATTCCGCAGCAGAGATGAAGAACCTGTAACCCACCAGATGTTGAATCTCAGCTCCCATCAGCCTCAACCAGGTTGACCAACGATCAGGCATGATGGGAATTGTAGTCTCAGATAACATCTGAATGGCAGAGGTTCTTCATCCCTCCTCTGCAGTAATTTTACCAATATTTGGCCTGGGATGAAGGGTGTGGAATTGGTTTGGGGAGAGGGAGGGTAGTCAAGATGAGAAAAGAGACTTTCTCCTAACTGTATAACAATAAAATCCTTCATTCACGGTTGTGGGACAGGAATTAATCGAGGTGTGGTTTTGAGGGAAGGAAGTCAAAATAATCTCCTTGTAACTGTATAACAATAGAGCCTTAAATGCCTTTAATTTGTTTGAAAAAAAGTTTTCTGAGGTGTTCCTTTTTTAAAAAAAGTTGTAGATTATTTTCTAAATATTAATTGGTAACGTAACTCCTCTCTACAAAAAGTGTTTCTGAGGTATTTCCTCAGAGTGGTGTGACATCTTTTTTGTGTCTGTGGGACTGAACTGAGATGGAGACTCTCAGGCCCACAAGCAAGGCAGGACACACCAGACACCCCCATTTTGCCCTTACTTTCTTTTGACCCCAAGTGCTCAGGAAAATCTGTCAAAATCCTCAGTCATTTGAAAACTAGGAAGTTATTTTTTTTAAAGTCCAGTCAAAGGCGACTATGAGGTTGTGGCGCTCATCTTGCTTTCAGGGGGAGGGAGCCGGTGTTTGTCCACAGACAGCTTTCCGGGTCATGTGGCCAGCATGACTAAACTGCTTCTGGTGCAATGGAGCACTGTGACAGAAACCAGAGCGCACGGAAATGCCGTTTACCTTCCCACCACAGAGGTACCTATTTATCTCCTTGCACTGGCATGCTTTCGAACTTCTAGGTTGGCAGAAGTTGGGACAGAGCAACGGGAGCTCACCCTGTCACGGGGATTCGAACCACCGACCTTCCGATCAGCAAGCCCGAGAGTCTGAGTGGTTTAGACCACAGCGCCACCCGCATCCCTAGTTATTGAATTTCACAAGCCCCACAAATAACCCAGAGATGCATTTTAAATAAAAGCACACATTCTACCCATGTAAAAACAAGCTGATTCCCAGACCGTCTGTGGGCCGGATCTGGCCCCCGGCCTTAGTTTGCCCGCCCATGGACTGGGGCGACCAAGGTTCGAATCCCACCCCCCTATCCCAGCCATGCAGTTTCAGTGAGTGAACTTGGGCCAGCCGCACTCTTTTAACTGCCTCACCTCGCAGGGTTTTTGTTTTCCCACGGATGGGCGCAGACACACGATATACGCAGCCTCAAGCTCTTTGGAGGAAAGGCCCAGATATAAATATAATAAATAAATGAGGAAAGGAGTGCTTGTTGCCACAAACAAGGTTGCCAACAAACACAATAATAGATGTTGAAACATCTCTTACCACTGATAACTAAACGGAACTTACATGTATTATTATTGATCATAGTAATATACAGAAGAAGCTGGTGTGTATACAGTGGTACCTCGGGTTACATACGCTTCAGGTTACATACGCTTCAGGTTACAGACTCCGCTAACCCAGAAACAGTACCTCAGGTTAAGAACTTTGCTTCAGGGTGAGAACAGAAATCGTGCTCCGGCGGCGTGGCATCAGCAGGAGGCCCCATTAGCTAAAGTGGTGCTTCAGGTTAAGAACAGTTTCAGGTTAAGAACGGACCTCCGGAACGAATTAAGTACTTAACCCGAGAGGTTAAGAGCCCTGCACAAGGGCCTGGGAGACCTGGGTTCAAATCCCCAACCAGCCCTGACCAGTCTCTCCGAAGCCTAACCTTACTTCGCAGGGCTGTTGTGAAGATCAAATGGGGAAGGGGGGAACCATGCATGCTGCACTGAGCTCCTTGGTAGAGAAGGGGCTTGTGAATGCAGTAACTAGGGATGCGGGTGGCGCTGTGGTCTAAACCACTCAGACTCTTGGGCTTGCCGATCGGAAGGTTGGCGGTTCGAATCCCCGTGACGGGGTGAGCTCCCGTTGCTCGGTCCCTGCTCCTGCCCACCTAGCAGTTCAAAAGCGCGTCAAAGTGCAAGTAGATAAATAGGTACCTCTGTGGCGGGAAGGTAAACGGTGTTTCTGTGCGCTCTGGTTTCCATCACTGCTCTGTTGCGCCAGAAGCAGTTTAGTCCTGCTGGCCACATGACCCGGAAAGCTGTCTGTGGAAAAAAGGCCAGCTCCCTCAGCCTGAAAGCGAGATGAGCGCCACAACCCCATAGTCGCCTTTGACTGGACTTAACCGTCCAGGGGTCCTTTACCTTTTTATTTTTTTACCTAAATGCAATAATTATATATTTACACATAGACACACACACCCCATTATTGGAGTAACTAGACATGAGAAGGGGTTAATGTGTGAGTGCAAATCGCTCCACGTATGAGCTCATTGCACGTGCAAGGTCAACCAGTTGCTATGGCAATGGCCCAGCGCCTTGCCTGTATCTGTGATGAATATAGCTCAGCTTAGTTTGTGCGCCGTCATCCTTATGTAGAGTGTGTGCTGGTCTTGAATTGCTGGAGTTCATTTGGAACAACCGGGATCCGTTGCCAACCCGTCAAGCTGTAGCTATATCTACGCACTGTTTGGCTGAGCCTTCTCTTCTGCAACAGCAACCCATTTGGACCTTTGCTGAGTGGGACTGGGAGCAACTTTCCCCTGCGTGGAAATGCAAGTCTCCTATCAGATCCCCCCACCGACCACCCCCAAGGTCAGAGCAGTGCCTGCGATGATGCCATAAGACTCCCCCGTGCGCTCTCCGAGATCAGGGTCAATTTGCAAGACTCTCTTTCCTCCGTCCGGCGGCGCCTGGAGCACCTCGGAGAGGGGCAAGAGACGCGGATCCCAGCCTCCGATCCGATCCCTTCGCGCTCCTCCAAGGGCCGGGCTCTCCTGCAGCTTGCGCGAGTGCGCAGGGGAAGGCGCGCAAGGCTACCTTTGCCCGGGATCGTCTCCACCGGCTTGGAGGCTGCAGCAGCGAAGAAGACGCGCCTGCACTTTGGGTGAGTAGGGTTTACCTTTAGAATTATATATTATGTTGCATTTAAAAAACAAAAAAAACCTTTATTTTTATTTCCGCCTAATCTGAGTGTATCCGTCAAATTATAAAAAACCCCATAAACATAAAAATCTCTCTCGCGCGCCCCCAAATAGCGAGCAAGCTTGCGAGTTACTCAGAGCTCTTCTTCCAGCTGTTAAACAAAGCGAGGAGTGGCGGGTTGGTCGCGTTGAGAGGGGGGCAAAATGGCGTCTGCAGGATTTCCTTTAAAGATGCGATGTGGGAGGGGATTTTGGTCTTGGATAGATCAGGTTGATAGATCCAGGGAAAGCGCCACCGCTTGGGCAAAGAAACACACCGCGGTTCTTCCTGCCTGCGATTGCGCGCAGGTCCGAGAAAGAGAGAGGGATGGAGTTTGCGTTCTGAGAAACCTTAGTCCGAGAAATAGACGCACGGCAGAGTTTAGATTAGCAAATATGGAAATTGAGTTTTGGTTTAAAAAGAGAGAGAAAGGGGGCGGGGAATTAAATGCACATTGGATTGTATATGTTGAAAATGTTGAAACTTAGTAAAAATATAATTGAAAGAGAAAGAGAGAGGCTCCATGTTAGGTAGTTGTTAGTCTTACCTAGTAGAGAGAATTAAGTCTTTCCTAGAAAAGGGAAGAAAAGAGTTCTTGAGAAGCTGAAAGCTTGCTCGCTATTTTTTTGATGTTGCACCTTGTCCTAATAAAAATAAAGTGGTTCCTGGCTGAGGGTTTTCAATTCCTTTTCAATGGACCAGTTCTTTGGCTTTTGTGCATCTTGCAGAATGGCAGAATCAGCTGTCCAGAAGTGGGTTTCTATCCCCAAGGGGCTTTCTACCACCTGGGCATGGTCCTCCTAAGTAATTTGGGTGACAAATTGCTGTTTACAGTGACTGTAAAGTGTGACGTCGCTTTTGGTGTGGGATGTAAGGAATAGATCTGGTAATCTTCCAGCCACAGAGAGATGGCCACTTCATGAGTTATCCTGTCCCAACTGGTAAACCTGTCTTACCTGGGAGCTCAAGGGTAGAACAGATAGTTCTTTGACAGAAGGTACCAGGTGTAATCTTAGGTTTGCTCCAGCAGGAAGGCAAAGACCTCGTAGCCATTGCCAGCTTGACTGAATGAACAGGAGGGGCCAAGGGTGCGACTCAGAGTAAGGAAGCTTCCTAGTGCATCAATATTGGAGCAACTGGACCTGAGAAGAGGGGTTCATTTCCTTCCTGAGCATAAATCACCCCATGGATAGCTAATCAAATGTGCAAGGTCAGCCAAGCCAGTTGCTATGAAAACAGCCCAGTGCACCAGGTATATCTGCGATTAATGAATTTCAGCTTAGTTAGTGTTTGTCAGCGCGAGTCAGAGTCTCGTGCTGTCTAGAATTGCAGGCGTTTACAGTGGTACCTTGGGTTAAGTACTTAATTCGTTCCGGAGGTCCGTTCTTAACCTGAAACAGTTCTTAACCTGAAGCACTACTTTAGCTAATGGGGCCTCCTGCTGCTACCGCGCCGCCGGAGCATGATTTCTGTTCTCATCCTGAAGCAAAGTTCTTAACCTGAAGCACTATTTCTGGGTTAGTGGAGTCTGTAACCTGAAGCGTATGTAACCTGAAGCATATGTAACCTGAGGTACCACTGTATTTGGAGCCACAGAGATACTTTGTACTTGTATGTATCTGTATCTATATCCGCAAAAGCTTACAAGCTGTATGTCCTGGAACTGTTACACTGAGCCTTATCTTCTGCAGCAGTAAACTATTTGGACTTTAAACTGCTTCCATGTGGTGACTGGGACTTGGAGCAACTTCCACTGTCCGAGCAATGAGTGCTGAAGCCATTGAGAATTTCGCCCCTTCCTTCCTTCTCACCATGTGAAGTTAGCAAATGGCTTGTCTATTATGGGGATGCGATGTCGCATTGAACGGTTATGTGTCTGAAAATGTCTCTTCTCTCTTTCCTTCACCCTCCTTAGCCCCACAGAGTGAAAAAATGATATCCAAGTATCAAATGAGATTGCCCCCACCTTCCAGGACAAGGCAAGATGTTGCACAACAGCCAAACCAGGTAGGAGATCCTCTGTAAGCTGATTGGTGGGTGGGAGGAGATGGGAGGGGAAAAGCAGGACCTAATGCAAGGAGAGTGAACCAGGCAGGGAACAACCCAATGCATGACTTGTTTCCTTCCTTTCCTCCATCCCTCTCTCCTTGGGAATGTAAAAAGGCTTCTTCTGGATTGGATGAAAAGATCCATCTAGTAAGTGGGACAATTTACAGCAGAAATAACTTTTGGAAGAACATTCTTACTAGATCCACAGACTAGTTTGCCCAGGACAATGGATGGAGATTCACGTTTCTCATTCACAGAGCAAGAAGTATGGGAATGTTTACAACCCACACTTTACAATCTCCATTAATACAAATCTTTCTTCTGTGTGTGGATCTCCCTTTCTGGCGTGGGGCATCTGGGGCAAGTCTATGCAGGAAGCAGATCACGTGGGGGGGGGGGACTGAGCTTGCACCGGGACAGCCGCATTTTGAATGCCCTCCCCCTGGTAGAAAATGTTCTGCACATCATACTGCATGGACATCTCACAGACTAGAACACGTTGGGTGACTATGCTAGTTTTCTCTGCATCTTCTTTGGCGATCACTCGTAGCCGAGTAAGATTGCCTTCCATAAATACGGTTTTAACAATGAGTCTGTAAGTGACTGTGGAGGCCAATTCTGGATCCACACGTCCTTCCACAGTGGGGACATTGGTTTCCAGGCAGGAGTTGATCACAGTGTGGATTTGCCAAGAGTGCCTTCCTCTTAGCACGTTTCTCCCTTGGGTCCTGAGTTCGAGTGTCTTCAAAGCCCATGACACCTTTGGTAAAGGCTGTTCTCTAACTGGAGAGCTTGCAGGCCAGTGTTTCCCAATTGTTGGTGTTTATACTACATTTTTTTAGATTTGCCTTGAGACAGTCTTTGAACCTTTTTTGTTGACCACCAGCATTACGCTTTCCACTTTTAAGTTCGGAATAGAGTAGTTGCTTTGGAAGACGATCATCAGGCATCTGCACAACATGACCAGTCCAACCAAGTTGATGTTGAAGAATCATTGCTCCAACACTGGTGATCTTTGCTTCTTCCAGGACCCTGATATTAGTTCGCCAGTCTTCCCAAGTGATATGTTACTGATTTTGTTTTGTTTTCTGTATGGAGGAGCATTCTGATCACTCACTGCGATCTGAATTGGCACATTCCAGAAACCTGGTGTTTTGCATTTGGGGTTTTGGGCAGAGAAAAACATTGGCCCTGTGTTGCTAGGGCTTTGGAGAGCAATGTACAAGTAGATGTGGCTTCAAGTGGTTTCTGTAAGTTGAGCGGAGTAAGATGCCCTCTGGAGTGGCTACTTTCTGTTCTGTGTCTGTGGCTCAGACTTTTGAAATGGATTCTAGAGTTGCAGAGTTCTATCCTTTTGAAATGCAGGTGGTGCTGTGGGTTAAACCACTGCGCCTAGGGCTTGCCGATCGGAAGGTTGGCGGTTCGAATCCCCGCGACGGGGTGAGCTCCCATTGCTCGGTCTCTGCTCCTGCCAACCTAGCAGTTCGAAAGCACGTCAAAGTGCAAGTAGATAAATAGGTACCACTCCAGCAGGAAGGTAAACAGCGTTTCTGTGCGCTGCTCTGGCCACATGACTGGCCACATGACCTAGAAAAGCTGTCTGCAGACAAATATCGACTCCCTCGGCCAGTAAAGCGAGATGAGCACTGCAACCCCAGAGTCGTTTGCGACTGGACTTAACTGTCAGGGGTCCTTTACCTTTACCTTATCCTTTTGAAACCATATGTGGGAAATGAGATGAGGGTCTCTCTGTCCTCGCAGGGGCCGGTGGTGACCTTTGAAGACGTGGCTGTGTATTTCACAGAGAGCCAGGGGGCTTTGCTGGATCCTGACCAAAGGGCCTTGTACAGGGATGTCATGTTGGAGAATTATGGGAACGTGGCCTCGTTGGGTAAGGAGCTTCTGTCTTCATTAAGAAACAACTGGATGTCTTCATGTTCACAGGGCAAATAACGACTATGTATTTATTAATGTCCTAATTTCTTAAGGTTTTTTAAGGTCAGATTGCATGATATACTTACCTTCTTGCAATGTCACAGCAGGCTATTCTGAGGGAAGACCAAGACATTACATTGTTCATGCATCTGCCCCATTCTTTAGCATACTTTAGATCATTTAAGGCCGTGCGCATGGGGTCAGGGATTTACGGGGCTTACTGAACACTGTACATTGAAATGGGCTAGAAATCCCGAGTAACACCGGTGCAAAATGGCAGAGATGGGTATGGGATTTTGGAGGAGCTCAGTTTTAAGGCAAACCACATAGTGCAGGGGTCAGCAAACTTTTGCAGCAGTGGGCCGGTCCACTGTCCCTCAGACCTTGTGGGGGGACGGACTATTTTTTTTGGGGGGGGGGAATGAACAAATTCCTATGCCCCACAAATAACCCAGAGATGCATTTTAAATAAAAGCACACATTCTACTCATGTAAAAACACGCTGGTTCCCAGACCGTCCGCAGGCCGGATTTGGAAGGCAATTGGGCCAGATCTGGCCCCCGGGCCTTAGCTTGCCTACCCATGACATAGTGGGTAAACAAATACAGTCATACCTCGGTTACAGATGCTTCAGGTTGCGTGTTTTTGGTTGTGTACTGTGCCAAACCCGGAAGTACCGGAACGGTTTACTTCCAAGTTTCAGTGCTCATGCATGCGCAGAAGCACCGAATCGCAACCTGCGTGTGCGCAGACGCGGCGCTGTGGGTTGTGAACGTGTCTCCCGCACGGATCACGTTTGTGACCCAAGCATCCACTGTACAATAGCCAACGTGCTGCCTTGGAAAAAGTCTTCTGACCTTTAAGTTACTGTAACAATGCACAGTTCAACCCGGAAAGGAAAGATATTTTTTTAAAAATAATTTGCTGTTTTTTTTTAATAGATTCAGGAAATTCAGCTATGTATTTGATGGTGAGTTGTGTTATGAAAAGTAGTTTTGGGGCTTGTTTTCCGGAGTCACTTTGCGGGGGTCATAGGATGAGTTTGCGGGGGTTGACCACATCCTTAGACATTCTCTGTTTTTCTTTCCTGGGAAGGAGCTCCATTCGCCAAACCTGAACTTGTTTGCCAGCTGGAAAAGGGGGGAGAGCTGTGGATGCCAGATTCTCAGTACTTGGATGAAACAGAGAGTTCCAGCTCCAACTCAGGTGAGGGGTTTTGGGAAACCAGGAGACTGTGACTCTTTCCAGATTTCTGAGAAATCTGGACATTATCCTTTTAAAATGTTAGGATTTCCTCCTAATTTAATTATTGTACAGCATCTAGCCCTTAAGCTGCATTATATTTATATTTTGAGAGGAGTTAGTGTTTGATATAGGGAAGCGGGTGGCGCTGTGGTCTAAACCACAGAGCCTAGGGCTTGCTGATCAGAAAGTTAGTGGTTCAAATCCCCGGGATGGGGTGAGCTCCCGTTGCTCGGTCCCTGCTCCTGCCAACCTAGCAGTTCGAAAGCATGTCAAAGTGCAAGTAGATAAATAGGTACCGCTCTGGCGGAAAGGGAAATGGCTTTTCCGTATGCTGCTCTGGTTCGCCAGAAGCGGCTTAGTCATGCTGGCCACATGATGCGGAAGCTGTACGCTGGCTCCCTTGGCCAGTAAAGCGAGATGAGCGCCGCAACCCCAGAATCGTCCGCGACTGGATCTAACAGGGGTCCCTTTACCTTTTTTAGTGTTTGATATACAGTGGAACCTTGGAAGTCAAACGCCTTTGAACTCGAATGTTTTGGCTCCCAAATGATCAAAAATTGGAAGTGATTGTTCCAGTTTTTGAACGTTTTTCGGAAGCCAAACATCCGGTGTGGCTTCCACAGCTTCCTGCAGCCAATCGGAAGCTGCGCCTTGGTTTTCGAACTGTTCTGGGAGCTGAACGGACTCCCAGAATGGACTAAATTGGAAAACCAAGGTACAGTCATACCTCGGGTTGAATGCGCTTCGGGTTGAGCGCGTTTGAGTTGCGCTACGTGGCAACCTGGAAGTAACAGAGTGTGTTACTTCCGGGTTTCGCCACTTGCACATGCCCAGACGCTCAAAATGGCATCACGCGCATGTGCAGAAGCAGGGAAAAGGGACACGTGCATGCGCAGACGTGCTGTCGCTAGTTATGTTTGCTTCTGGATATGGACAGGGCTCCTGAACGGATCCCATTCATATCCAGAGGTACCACTGTATGACTGTACTGGCATTGTGGGAGAAGGAAAAGGTGGGTGTTGATGGGCCTCTTCTTGACTTTATGTTAGTAGCTGAGTTTCCACCTTCTAACTTTTAACATGTTTCAATGTTCTTTATCCTCCAAAATAATTTTTTTTTTTTACTATTTCCCCCTTATCTCAGCAGGTCTGTGCAATCAAAAGAATTTATATTTCACATGGAGGTTGCAGTTAACGCAGATATCAGCCCTTGCCAATCGCCAGCAAATGATGGAAGGAGAGAAACTGAACAAATGCATGGACTGTGGGAAGCGCTTTGCTCGGAAATCAAAGCTCGTGGAGCACCAGAGAGTCCACACGGGAGAAAAACCGTACGAATGTTCCGAGTGTGGGAAACGTTTCGCTTGGAAATGGCCGCTTGTGATACACCAGAGAGTCCACACGGGGGAGAAACCGCACCAATGCTTGGAGTGTGGGATGCGCTTTGCTGAAAAGCCAAAACTCAACAGGCACCGGAGCGTCCACACTGGAGAGAAGCCGTATAAGTGCTCCGAATGTGGCAAAACATTTGCTCAGAAATCGTACCTCATGATGCACCAGCGAATCCACACAGGAGAGAAGCCATTTCAGTGCTTGGATTGCGGCAAAGGTTTCGCCCACAAATCGAAGCTCGTGAGCCACCAGAGGGTTCACACCGGAGAGAAAGCGCACAAGTGCTTGGAGTGCGGCAGATGTTTCGCTCACAAATCGTACCTCGTGATGCACCGCCGAACCCACACAGGAGAGAAACCGTTCGAATGCGTGGACTGCGAGAAGTCCTTTGCCCAGAAATCACACCTCACGATCCACCGCCGAACCCACACGGGAGAGAAACCTTTCAAATGCCTGGCATGTGGAAAATGCTTTGCCGATTCCTCCGCCTTTACGGGGCACCAGAGGGTCCACACCGGCGAGAAAACCTACAAATGCATGCAGTGTGGGAAGTGTTTTGCTTGGAAATCAAACCTCACTCTCCACCAGAGAAGCCACGCAACGGAGGAAGCGTGCAAATGCTCAGAGTGTGGGAAATGTTTTGCACGGAAATCGCACCTCCGCAGCCACGAGAGGGTCCACAGAGGGGAGAAACTGTACAAGTGTTTGGAGTGTGGGAAATGCTTTTCCTGGAAGTTGCATCTCGTGAACCATGAGAGAGTTCATGGGGGAAAGAAACCACATAAACCACATAAGTGTTTGGAGTGTGGGAAGTGCTTTGGTCAGAAATCGCACCTCACAATCCACAAAAGCGTTCACACGGGAGAGAAGCCCTTTAAATGTCTGGAGTGCGGGAAATGTTTTAATCTCAAGTCCCGTCTTGTGGAACATCAAAGAATCCACACGGGAGAGAAGCCCTACACATGCAAAGAGTGCGGGAAGGCTTTTGCTAATAAATCAAATCTCCAGACACACCTGAGAGTCCATACAGGGGAAAAACCGTTCAAATGCCTGGAGTGTGGGAAGTGTTTCACTGTGAAATCTAGCCTCGTGAAGCACCACAAGGCCCACACAGGAGAGAAACCTTATAAATGCATGGATTGTGGGAAATGTTTTGCTTGCAAATCGCAATACGTGATGCACCAGAGGATCCACACGGGAGAGAAACCCTTTAAATGCACAGAGTGCGGGAAATGTTTTGCTCGGACGTCATACCTCAAAAACCACCAGAGACTCCACGCTCAGAAGAACCCGTATAAGTGCTTAAAGTGTAGGGAATGTTTTTCTTTGAAATCGGCCCTTCTCAGACACCAGGCAGCTCACACAGATGATGGACCTCATGAATATTCATCCCAGTAGAGATTCTGCACACCTGAGAACACCAGGTGAGACATTGTTCTATTTATTTCCACATGTTATAATTTTGGCTGGCTGGCCTAATTATGTCTATGGGGCAGAGAGTCTCTACTGCTGAGCAGATCAATACGACCTGCCTTAAATGATCATTCTTCTTCAATTGATTGATTGATTGATTGATTAGTTCCATTTCTTCATCCGAAGATCACAGGATGGTTTGCAATATAAAAACTAAAATACATAACATAGTAACAAAGTCAAACAATACCCTCCCCTCCCCCACAAAAAAAGTAATTTAAAAGGCCATTGTTGTTGTTGTTTAGTCATTTAGCCGTGTCCGGCTCTTTGTGACCCCATGGACCAGAGCACGCCAGGCACTTCTGTCTTCCACTGCCAAACTCATGCTGGTAGCTTCGAGAACACTATCCAACCATCTCATCCTCTGTCGTCCCCTTCTCCTTGCGCCCTCCATCTTTCGCAACATCAGGGTCTTTTCTAGGGAGTCTTCTCTTCTCATGAGCTGGCCAAAGTATTGGAGCCTCAACTTCAGGATCTGTCCTTCCAGTGAGCACTCAGGGCTGATTTCCTTCAGAATGGAGAGGTTTGATCTTCTTGCAGTCCATGGGACTCTCAAGAGTCTCCTCCAGCCCCATAATTCAAAAGCATCAATTCTTCGGCGATCAGACTTCTTTATGGTCCAGCTCCCACTTCCATACATCACTACTGGGAAAACTTTAACTATACGGACCTTTGTCGGCAAGGTGATGTCTCTGCTTTTAAAAGGTCACAGATAGTTTAATTAGCCAAGGCCAAAATTAACCCGATGAGCTAGTTTACTTCATGAAGAGAGGGTTTCTTTCTTTCTTTTTTCTTTTTTCACATGGGGAAATATTTTTGGCTGACTCTCCTCCGATGTCCTCAATCTGAAGCAGTACAGTCTAGGATTCCAATCTTCATTCTGTGGAATGGGAAGATCAGGTTTAAGTCAAAATGTTTACCTATTATTGTTATTAATAATAATTTATTAAATTTCTACACCGTCTTTAATCTGAAGATGATAGGGTGTTTTGCAATATAAAAACACAGCCATATATAGCGTACTAAAAATTAAGAACAGTTCCCCCCACCCCAGTTTAAAAGGCCATAGATTATTTAATTAGCCAAAGGCCTGGGAGGAAAATAATGTTTTTGCCTTAACCTAAAAGATATGTAATGAAGGTGCCAGGCAAGCCTATCTGGGGAGAGCATTCCACAAGTGGGGAGCCACTGGAAAAAAGGCCCCGTTCTCATGTTGCTAGCCTCCGGACCTCACACAGAGGAGGCACACAAAGAAGGGCCTCAGATGATGAACACAGGGTCTGGTGGATAGTCAGACCTTGAGGTACTGTGGCCCTGAGTCATTCAAGGCCTTATGAGTCAAAACCAGCACTTTGAATTGGGCCCGGAAACTAATTGGCAGCCAATGTAGTTGGGCCAGAATTGGCATTATATATACATAGATTATGTTTTTATTAGTTTTCAATTACAATAATACAATAGTAGCCTCATTATAACAATGCCAAATTATAATACAATTACTAATACCAATCATTCAGATACAAAATTATATAATTTAGGTGCCCCCCCCCGGTGTGCTAGAATTAATGGTTTGATGATTTACTCTATTTCTGCGTTCCAAAATATTATTAATTTCAATTACACCCCAGTCAAAATAATAATCCCTTATACAACAACCGCGATGTTAACGACTTCCATTCATATTAAATGATTTATGAAGCTACAGGGGAAGCGTTCAAGCTATATCCTTGCTCTTCCTGTGTGTGGCAATTATTCTGTCCGTGTTGTTTCTTGTAAAATATTATGTCTTGTCTTTTCAGAGGCAGACCTTTGTATAACGTGTTGCAGTAATCTAATTCTCTTTCTATTTCTTCATCTCAGCATCTTACCCAAGAGAAATGCTCTTCTGCAAATTCCATGGGAGCACTGAGTTTTGGGAGAAGATAGAGAAGTCACTCGAGAAAGAATATTGTCTGAGGAAACAGGCTTTGCCAAAAAGATGGTTGAGAATGAACATATTTCTGCAAAGGGAAGGCATTATGAGTGTTTGACCCATGTCTGAAAGTACATTTAACCTGGGAGTGTGTATGTGTGTGTTTATAGATTGGTGCTTTTATTGCTATCTACCGGCACTTCAGACAAGATTTTCCGGATCTGGATAGGATGCCGTTAATCACTAAAAGCATATCTTTATTAAAGTGACAAAAAGGAAGAAGTTCTAAATTATTATAGCAAATTGTCTGCTATTAGGACTTGCCGATCGGAAGGTTGGCGGTTCAAATCCCCGCGACGGGGTGAGCTCCCGTTGCTCGGTCCCAGCTCCTGCCAACCTAGCAGTTCGAAAGCACGTCAAAGTGCAAGTAGATAAATAGGTAGCGCTCCAGTGGGAAGGTAAACGGCGTTTCCGTGAGCTGCTCTGGTTCGCCAGAAGCTGCTCTGGTTCGCCAGAAGCGGCTTAGTCGTGCTGGCCACATGATCTGTACACCGGCTCCCTCGGCCAATAAAGCGAGATGAGCGCTGCAACCCTAGAGTTGGTCATGGCTGGACCTAATGGTCAGGGGTCCCTTTACCTTTACCTCGGGTTAAGAACTTAATTCGTTCTGGAGATCCGTTCTTAACCTGAAACTGTTCTTAACCTGAGGTATCACTTTAGCTAATGGGGCCTGCCGCCGCGCTGTAATTTCTGTTCTCATCCTGAAACAAAGTTCTTAACCCGAGGTACTATTTCTGGGTTAGCGGAGTCTGTAACCTGAAGCGTCTGTAACCTGAAGCATCTGTAACCTGAGGTACCACTGTAGTTGACCTTAAGTCAGAGTTGGGTTTGTAGCCTGGATAAGAGGAGACTGAGAGGAGATAGGATAACCATCTTCAAATATCTCAAGGGCTGTCCATGGAAGATGGAGCAAGCTTGTTTTCTCCTGCTCTGGAGGGACATGAACCAGTTGGCTTCAAGTTACAAGAAAGGAGATTATGACCAAACATCAGGAAGAACTTTCTGGCAGTAAGAATGGGCTCCCTTGGAAGGGGGTGGACTTGCGTTCACTGGAGGTTTTTAAGCAGAGGTTGGATGGCCATCCTGACGGAAGCTTTCGTGGAGAGTTCTGCATCGCAGGGGTTTGGACTTTATGACCCCCAGGGTCCCTTCCAACTCTACAATTCTTTGCTACTATGTCATTGAATGAAAAAGGGGGGATATTCTATCTTTAGGAAAGATAGGGAAGCTTTTAATGACTGATGTTTCAATGTATTTTAAATCTTTTGTTGGAAGCCACCCAGAGTGGCTGGGGAAACCCAGCCAGATGGGCGGGGTATAAATAAATAGATATAAATATAATAATAACGAATGAATGACTTTTATTATTTCGGTCACAGACCAGTTCCAGCCCACATACAATATCACAGAAATCATTACAGTGGTACCTCGGGTTAAGTTCCAGAGGTCCATTCTTAACCTGAAACTGTTCTTAACCTGAAGCACCACTTTAGCTAATGGGGCTTCCTGCTGCCGCCGTGCCGCTGGAGCCCGATTTTTGTTCTTATCCTGAAGCAAAGTTCTTAACCTGAAGCACTATTTCTGGGTTAGCGGAGTGTATAACCTGAAGCGTATGTAACCTGAAGCGTATGTAACCCGAGGTACCACTGTATTAAGTAGTGGGTTGACAAAGCAGACAACACAGAGATTTCTCCAAGTGGTTCTTTATAAGTAAGCTGGAACTGAACTGAACAGCAAACAGCTCAGCCGGCCTGCTTTTATAGGTAGCTGGCTGTCAACATTGTAACAACAACACCCCAGGGTTTCCCGCCTAAATTAACTGACATGGACCTGAGTGAAAACTATATACACGATACCCCTGGTGGCCAGGGTGAGAACTTCAATACATAACAGTCATAAAACACGATAGGGATACATTTGAGTTTGCAATTAGGTATAACAGGGACAATACAGATATAGCAACAGTTTAAAAATATATAAATTAAAACTTAATCACTAACACATAACCTAAAATTATCATTTAAAACCTCAATCATTATGATAGCACAGCTTGTTCCCTAAGTTTTATGGCCATCGCACAGAATTTGGCTACCCTTAACGTGATCTCAGGATCCTTGTCGTCTGCCAGGGATTTTAGACATTGAAGTTTGGATTCATAATATTAATAATAATGTCGGTAAAGCTACACCTGATCTACACACACGTTTTAGAAACCAGAAATCAGCGATTTGGACAAAAAAAACGTGGAGCAACCTGTTGCTGACAATTTGATTCTGAGAACTTGGGCCTCTTAAACAACGTTAGCAGAAAAGGAAGAATCTTTCCCAACATCATGGTCTTTTCCAGGGAGTCTTCTCTTCTCATGAGGTGGCCAAAGTATTGGAGCCTCAGTTTCAAGATCTGTCCTTCCAGTGAGCACTCAGGGCTGATTTCCTTCAGAATGGATAGGTTTGATCTTCTACTTGTTTTATTGCAAGCATACACTGTGTTTAATAATAATAATAATAATAATAATAAATTTTATTTATATCCCGCCCTCCCCTGCCGAAGCTGGGCTCAGGGCGGCTAACAACATTCTAAAACATTCATTATAAAATTAATCAAATCAAATTAAAGTCAAATTAATGGCAACCATCAAGCAAAATTCTGTGCAGATTGCCGATTGCCAGAGGAGGGGGTCAGGCTGCGCCCTGACCAAAGGCCTGGTGGAACAGCTCTGTCTTGCAGGCCCTGCGGAAGGATGTCAGGTCCTGCAGGGCCCTAGTCTCTTGTGACAGAGCGTTCCACCAGATTGGAGCCGCGGCCGAGAAGGCCCTGGCTCTAGTTGAGGCCAGCCTAACCTCTCTGTGGCCTGGGATCTTTAGGATGTTTTTATTTGCAGACCGTAGATTTTTCTGTGGGACATACCAGGAGAGGCGGTCCCGTAGGTACGAGGGTCCTAGGCCGTATAGGGCTTTAAAGGTTAAAACCAGCACCTTAAACCTGATCCTGTACTCCACCGGGAGCCAGTGCAGCTGGTATAATACCGGATGGATATGATCTCGTAGCGAAGACCCCGTAAGGAGTCTCGCTGCTGCATTCTGCACCCGCTGGAGTTTCTGGGTCAGTCTCAAGGGCAGCCCCACGTAGAGCGAGTTACAATAATCCAGTCTGGAGGTGACCGTCGCATGGATCACAGTGGCTAGGTCAGGGCGAGAGAGATAAGGAGCCAACTGCCTAGCCTGGCGGAGATGAAAAAATGCTGCCTTTGTTATAGCTGTAATCTGCGCCTCCATAGAGAGGGAGGTATCGAAGATTACACCCAAACTCTTAACGGACGATGTTGGCACTAATTGCACCCCCGCAAGAGATGGGAGCTGCCCCCTCAATCCCAAATCGCTCCGTCCCAGCCAGAGGACCTCTGTCTTCGAAGGATTTAACTTCAACCGGCTCCCACGAAACCATCCAGCCACAGCTTCCAAACATCTGGTCAGTGTATCTGGGGCCGAGTCAGGATGGCCGTCCATCAACAGATAGAGTTGGGTGTCATCGGCATACTGATGGCAACCCAGCCCAAAACTCCGGACAAGCTGGGCGAGGGGGCGCATAAAGATGTTAAAAAGCATCGGGGAGAGAATCGCACCCTGAGGCACTCCACACACCAGGGAGTGACGCGATGACAATTCCCCCCCAAGCGCCACCCTCTGTCCCCGACCAGAGAGAAACGAGCGCAGCCATTGAAGGACTGTGCCCTGGATCCCCACGTCGGCAAGGCGGTGGTCCAGGAGTTCGTAATCGACCATGTCGAAGGCTGCTGACAGGTCTAGAAGAATCAGCAGCCCCGACCCGCCTCGATCCAGCTGCCTGCGGAGATCATCTGTTAGGGCGACCAGAGCCGTCTCGGTCCCATGGCCAGCGCGGAAGCCGGACTGGAATGGATCGAGAGCCGATGTTTCATCCAGAAACCTACCAAGCTGTTCAGCAACCGCTCTCTCAATCACCTTACCCAGGAATGGAAGATTCGAAACCGGGCGGTAATTGGATAGATCTAAAGGATCTAATGATGTTTTCTTTAAGAGCGGACGCACCACTGCCTCCTTCAGTTCCCCTGGGAATATCCCGGTGCCAAGGGACAAATTGATGATATCACCCAGGGGGACCCGCACCTCGTCTGGACATGCTCTAATCAGCCAAGACGGGCACGGGTCAAGAGGACAGGTGGTGGGCTTTCCAGCTTGGAGGAGTCTGTCCACATCGGCTGGGGATATCCGGTCGAAGTGGTCCAATACTGGACCCGAGGACAGTCGAGGGGCCTCCAGTTCCTTTATTGTATCCAAATTGGCCGGGAGGTCATGGCGGAGCAACAGGACCTTCTCCGCAAAAAAGCTCGCAAATGCCTCACAGCTGTGTGTCGAATTGTTATTTAAATTTGGCTGTCCTTCAAGGGACGTTAAAGACCTAATTATACTAAATAATTGCGCCGGGCGAGAGCTAGCGGAGCTAGCGGAGGCAATGGAGGCAATGGAGGCCGAGAAGTAGGACTTCTTAGCGGCCTTCACTGCCATCTCGTAGGTTTTCATAAAAACCCTATAAGATGTTTCACGCAATTTGTAAAACTACTCCACACTGAACGTGTTTTCAACATTTCCAAAATTTCCATTTTTTTCGGGAAAAAAGGGGGGGGGGGGGATATCCACCCACCGGGCTTCAAAATTCCAGGAAATTTTACATCTCTAGCTGTGCCCAGAAGCATTTAAAAAAACCAAGGAGCTCTTTCAAGCTACCGCATATCTCGACACGTTCCTAAAATGGCTCTCCCACATGGCTTGCCAAAAGCACTCCCTTTCCGATCTCTAAATACAAGAAGCACCCAGTTTCATTGACGGAGGCCCAGCTGAAAGTTGTCTCCCAAGCCTTGGTGGCTTGGCAAATCATTTACTTGGCAGGAGAGACAAGAATGATTTTTCCAGCGTGTGAACCAGGGAGGGCGTCCTTTGCTTGCTGAATATGCCAAACCGGTTCAAACTCCACCTTCAGACCAGGAAATGCTGAGCTGGCCGAGCCTCCGGTTCCTTCACCCCCAACTGCTGTGCAGAATTCCCTCCTTACCTGTCCAGGTACTTTCTGACTCCCCACGGTCCTGACCTTTCAGTTGTGGGGTGGGGGCAGTTATTCCTATGATGGGAAGTCTGAACATGGACTCTTAGAATACAGTGGTACCTCGGGTTAAGAACTTAATTCGTTCCGGAGGTCTGTTCTTAACCTGAAACTGCTGTGGGGTACCTCAGGGTTCTGTCCTCTCCCCCATGCTTTTCAACATCTAGATGCAGCTGCTGGGAGAGATCATCAGGGGGTTTGGGCTGGGTGTTCATCAGTATGCGGATGATACCCAGCTCTACCTCTCTTTCAAATCGGAACCAGTGAAGGCGGTGAAGGTCCTGTGTGAGTGTCTGGAGGCGGTTGGAGGATGGATGGCGGCTAACAGATTGAGGTTGAATCCTGACAAGACAGAAGTACTGTTTTTGGGGGACAGGAGGTGGGCAGGTGTGGAAGATTCCCTGGTCCTGAATGGGGTAACTGTGCCCCTGAAGGACCAGGTGCGCAGCCTGGGAGTCATTTTGGACTCACAGCTGTCCATGGAGGCACAGGTCAAATTTGTGTCCAGGGCAGCTGTTTACCAGCTCCATCTGGTACGCAGGCTGAGACCCTATCTGCCTGCGGACTGCCTTTCCAGAGTGGTAGCATGCTCTGGATATCTCCCGCTTGGACTACTGCAATGCACTGTACGTGGGGCTACCTTTGAAGGTGACCTGGAAACTACAACTAATTCAGAATGTGGCAGCTAGACTGGTGACTGGGAGTGGCTGCCGAGACCATATAACACAGGTCTTGAAAGACCTACGTCAGCTCTCAGTATGTTTCCGAGCACAATTCAAAGTGTTGGTGCTGACCTTTAAAGCCCTAAACAGCCTCGGTTCAGCATATCTGAAGGAGCGTCTCCACCCCCATCATTCTGCCCAGACACTGAGGTCCAGTGCCAAGGGCCTTCTGGCGGTTCCCTCACTGCGAGAAGCCAAGTTACAGGGAACCAGGCAGAGGGCCTTCTTGATGGTGGCGCCTGCCCTGTGGAACGCCCTCCCACCAGATATCAAAGAGAACAACAACTACCAGACTTTTAGAAGACATCTGAAGGCAGCCCTGTTTAGGGAAGCTTTTAATGTTTGATGTATTACAGTATTTTAATATTTTTTTGGAAGCTGCCCAGAGTGGCTGAGGAAGCCCAGCCAGATGGGCGGGGTATAATAAATATATTATTATTATTATTATTATTATTATTATTATTATTATTATTATGAAACTGTTCTTAACCTGGAGCACTACTTTAGTTAATGGGGGCCTCCCACTGCCACCGCGTGATTTCCGTTCTCATCCTGAAGCAAAGTTCTTAACCCAAGGTACTATTTCTGGGTTAACGGAGTCTGTAACCTGAAGCGTCTGTAACCCGAGGTACCACAGTAATCCTAATAATTTTATTATTTATACCCTGCCCATCTGGCTGGGTTTCACCAGGGGGAAGGGTTGCATTGGCAGCATTCGACTGGTGCAACATGAAAGCCCAGCAAATGCTGTTCTCTGTTGAAACAGAAAGCAAAAAATGCAGCAAGCAAATGCGTGTGCAAGGGGAGGCAGTGTCCTTGCCCCTGAGCCTGGGACCTTGCAATGCCAGATTTAGGGTGTTACAAGTGGTTCTGCTGCACAGGGCAGCAGGGTGGATTTGATTTAAATCAAATCGATTTATATCACAATTTAAATCACTAGTTAGTAAGACTTGATTTAAATCCCTTTTTTACAGAAAGGTTCAACCTTGCTGGCATCCTCTTCGTGTTGGCGAGCAGAGGAAGGTTTCCTTTTTGGAATAATAAAATCCTTTTTTTACAGAAAGTTTCAACCTTTATTTTGTTATTCCAAAAAACGAAACTTTCCCCCACTTGTCAATATTAAAAGAATGCCAGGAAGGTTGAACCTTTCAGTATTATTCCAAAAAGGAAATCTTCCTCTGTTTGTCAATACAGTGGTACCTCAGGTTACAGACGCTTCAGGTTACATACGCTTTAGGTTACAGACTCCGCTAACTCAGAAATATTACCTCGGGTTAAGAACTTTGCTTCAGGATGAGAACAGAAATTGCGCGGCGGCAGTAGGAGGCCCCATTAGCTAAAGTGGTGCTTCAGGTTAAGAAAGGACCTCTGGAACGAATTAAGTACTTAACCCGAGGTACCACTGTATTAAGACGATGCCAGCAAGGCTGAACCTTTCTGTAAAAAGGGATTTTATTATTCCAAATAGGAAACCTTCCTCCGCTTGTCAATATTAGAAGGATGCCAGCAAGGCTGAGTCTTTCTGTAAAATAATTATTTAAATCAAGTCTTGCTGACAAATCTCCTGCGCTGGGTCATTGCAGTTCTCCTTGTGCTTTGCAGGTTCCTCAGGAAATGTCCCAGGAGCGAAGAGACAAGGCGGCCCCGCCGGGCCTGATCCAGAGGCTGGACCACCTGGTGATGACGGTGAGGAGCATTGAGGACACAGCCGCCTTCTACGCCCGGGTCCTCGGCATGGAAGTCATCTCCTTCAAGGTGCTGGGAACGGCGACCCCTTTATCACCCACAAGATTATTTATTTTACAGTATGGTCCATTGAGGATCGCTTTCGTTTTAGGGATCAACGGTCTTGTTAGAGAGTAAAACTCATGCTCAAATTGCTGTTTTTAAAAAGTCTGGGATGGATTAATCCGTTTTCCTTTTTAAAAAATTTTTCTTGGTTTTCACAATATTATAAACAAACAAGCAAACACACAAGACAAACAAACATAAATCATAGCCTATTGAAAATTACACTTATTAACTTTGTTAAGTGACTTCCTCGCTTCCCTTTGGTTGAATTTCATTGCATGTCCTTTTAACAGTTTTCCAAATCCCAATTCTTATGAAATTTAACCTAAACATTAGCATCCTTAAATCTTCACCTTATGGAATTAAACGTATTAATTCATCACTTAACATAAATAAAATCCTAAGCCAATTAAGTATCTGCAAGCTAAATTAATTTAACTTAACAAATTTAACTAGATAATCATTAAATTTATTCCACTCTTCCTGATACTCCTCCTCCTTCTGGTCGCGGATGTTTTGCTTTTTTTAAAAAAAATGGGAAAGCGTGCCTCAGTTTTGGAACAGAATTCCGGAACGGGTATATCTCTACCATGATCAAATGCTGTATTTGCCAAGCCCTTTGTCTCCCTCCTCGTCATTCCAGGCTACTTTTTGCCTTCACAGGGAAACCGTCAAGCTCTGCATTTTGGCCAGCAGAAGTTCAACCTCCACGAGGTGGGAAAGGAATTCGAACCCAAAGCCCACCGGCCGACCCCTGGCTCTTTGGACCTCTGCCTCGTCACAGAGATGCCTCTGGAACAGCTGGTGGAACACCTGAAGGTCAGCCAGGGGCTGCAACCAGGGTGGATAAAAATAAATGGGTGTTTTTAAAAAAATAAATAAATCCTATTTTTAAGATTTAAACCAGCTTTTTTATTTAAATTGGTTTTTTTAATTTAAGTCGGATTTTAAAAATTGTTATTTTATTTTTAACAATCAGTGGCCAGATGGGTGGGGTAGAAATAAATTATTATTATTATTATTATTATTATTAGAATCTTACATTTAGGTTCTGGTGTTTCTCATGTGTTTTTTTACTGTTTCTTTAGGTGTTATTTTATTTTTAACAATGAACGGAATAGTTGTAACACTCAATTTAAAAAGGGGGGGGATTGGCATTGCAGGAGCAGTGTGACGTTGCAAATTGCCCTCGATGCTTTTGATGGAATTTTAGATTTTTTCATTCATTTCATTTCATTCATTTTCATTTCCTTCATTTCCTCCCCTGTCACTTTTTTCAGGTATGTGGTGTCAGCATTGAAAAAGGCCCAGTCACCAGAACTGGGGCGCTTGGCCCAATAAAATCTGTTTATTTCCGAGACCCCGACCATAATCTGCTGGAAGTCTGCAACTACAGTGGGAGTGACTTGTGAAATTTCCAATTTCCAGAGAGAAATAATGGAAAGTGACACTAAATGACTGTTGTTGTTTAGTCGTGTCCGACTCTTCGTGACCCCATGGACCAGAGCACGCCAGGCACTCCTGTCTTCCACTGCCTCCCGCAGTTTGGTCAAACTCATGCTGGTAGCTTCAAGAACACTGTCCCACCATCTCGTCCTCTGTCGTCCCCTTCTCCTTGTGCCCTCCATCTTTCTCAACATCAGGGTCTTTTCCAGGGAGTCTTCTCTTCTCATGAGGTGGCCAAAGTATTGGAGTCTCAGCTTCAGGATCTGTCCTTCCAGTGAGCACTCAGGGCTGATTTCCTTCAGAATGGAGAGGTTTGATCTTCTTGCAGTCCATGGGACTCTCAAGAGTCTCCTCCAGCACCAGAATTCAAAAGCATCAATTCTTTGGCGATCAGCCTTCTTTATGGTCCAGCTCTCACTTCCATACATCACTACTGGGAAAACTTTAACTATATGGACCTTTGTTGGCAAGGTGATGTCTCTGCTTTTTAAGATGCTGTCTAGGTTTGTCCTTGCTTTTCTCCCAAGAAGCAGGCGTCTTTTAATTTCATGACTGCTGTCACCATCTGCAGTGATCATGGAGCCCAAGAAAGTAAAATCTCTCACTGCCTCCATTTCTTCCCCTTCTATTTGCCAGGAGGTGATGGGACCAGTGGCCATGATCTTCGTTTTTTTGATGTTGAGCTTCAGACCATATTTTGCGCTTTCCTCTTTCACCCTCATTAAGAGGTTCTTTAATTCCTCCTCATTTTCTGCCATCAAGGTTGTGTCATCTGCATGCCTTGCCGTGGCGATGGGGCTTGAATAACTCAGAGAAGCTATGAGCTATGCTGTGCAGGGCCACCCAAGATGGACAGGTCATAGTGGAGAGTTTTGACCAAACGTGATCCACCTGGAGCAGGAACCGGCAAGCCACTGCAGTATCCCTGCCAAGAAAACTCCATGGACAAATGGGCAGTTAAGATGCATTAAATCGGTTTTCCCCAAACTTGGTTCTCCTGCTGTTTTTGGACTACAAATCCCATCATCCCTGACCACTGGTCTTGCTTGCTAGGTGATGATGGGAGTTGTAGTCCAAAACGTGTTGACCAAACGTGATCCATCTGGAGCAGGAACCGGCAAGCCCCTCCAGTATCCCTGCCAAGAAAACTCCATGGACAAATGACTGTTTAGGGAAGCATTTAGTATTTGATGAATTATTGTATTTTAATCTTTTGTTGGAAGCCGCCCAGATGCGCGGGGTATAAATAAATTATTATTATTATTATTATTATTATTATTATTATTATTATTATTATTAAAAATGCATAACTTGTTAGAATGGGAAACAACGGATGAAGAGGTGCAGTGTCTTATGATAAAGTGGGCAAAAGATGTGGGACATAATATTCAAATGACAGATTGGGAAAGATTATGGGAAAACGATCTAAAATTGATGGCCGGGACCTGACTTAAAGAGAATTGAAAAAAATAGAGGGAAATCGGGGAATTTTGGAAATCTCACATTTGGGAGTTGGGCTGTGATTTTTTTTTCTTTTTCTATGATTGCAAAAATTGATTAAAAAATAGTTTGAAGGAAGAATTAAAAGCACAATAGAAATTAAAATTCATGGCCTGGACCTGACTTAAAGAGAACTATATGAAAACAATGGCTATGTGGTATTGAAAACTGGTTAAACTGGCAAAAAATATGTATAAAGCGAGGGAAAATCAGTGTTGGAAATGTAAAGAGGTAGAAGGGACTTTCATCATATGTGGTGGCAATGCAAAATTATGGGAGGGGGAAAATGGGGAAATGGTATATAACGGATTGGAAAAAAATGTTTTTTCATAAGCTTGCATTGCCACCACATCTGATAAAAGTACTTTCTACAAATTCTTATATTCTTTCGGGAGATCCGTTCCAAAACCAAGGCGCACTTTCCCATAGCAAGTAATGCAAAATGGATTAATCTGTACTAGACATTTAAAAACGACCCCTAATACAGTAATTTAACATGAATTTTACTATCTAACGAGACCATGGATCCAAAAAATCAAAGCAATAATCAATGTACTGTACTATAAAATAAATAAGACAGTATTGTAGATGATAAAAATTAAAATTATTTTTTTTTCTTACCTGTACTGATGATAGTCATTGTTTGGATGGGGGGCTTTTATCCATTTCTGCTGTCACACAATCAATCAATCAATCAGTCAGTCAGTAGCTGAACTGGGTTCCACACAGTCACAAAAACAAATTTACGGAAAAAGCCTCAAAATAGCAAAATAAATAGCAAAAACAAAAGGGCCAAACTTAATCCGTTCTGGAAGTCAGGTTGACTTCCGAAACCAAGATGAAGCTTCTGATTGGTGCAGGTGCCCCGGAAACAATAGCCGACAGCCAGTGGCGTAGCGTGGGTTGTCAGCACCCGGGGCAAGGCAAGTAATTTGTGCCCCCTAACCCGTGGATTTGCGCCTCCTAACCCGTGGATTTGCCCTAACCCCAGATGTTGCGCCCGGTGCGGCCGGCCCCCCTTGCACCCCCCACGCTACGCCACTGCCGACAGCCGCATCGGACATTCAGCTTCCAAAAAACGTTTGAAAACCAGAACACTTACATCCGGGTTTCGGGTGTTTGGGAACCAAGGCATTTGAGAACCAAGGTAGCACTGTAGATTGCGATCTCCTGGTTGGACATGCCTGCTTTATGGTAATTTATGGACAAAATATGTATTTTATCAAAGTAATTGTCGAACTGAAATACAATTAAGAAGAAGTATATTAATAGTGAAATAATTATGAAGCTCTAACTTAAAATGAGGATGCGGGTGGCGCTGGGGTGTAAACCACTGAGCCTTGGGTTTGCCGATCAGAAGGTCAGCGGTTCAAATCCCCGAGATGAGGTGAGCTCCCGTTGCTCGGTCCCTGCTCCTGCCAACCTAGCAGTTCGAAAGCACATCAAAGTGCAAGTAGATAAATAGGTACCGCTCCGGCGGGAAGGTAAATGGCATTTCTGTGCGCTGCTCTGGTTCGCCAGAAGTGGCTTAGTCATGCTGGCCACAGGACCCAGAAGCTGTACGCCGGTTCCCTCGGCCAATAAAGCGAGATGAGCACCGCAGCCCCAGAGTCGTTTGCGACTGGACTTAACAGTCAGGGTCCTTTACCTTTTTCTCTTTTTTTTAACTTAAAATGATTTTCTATTCATAACAAACGTAATAATGCAAACATATAGGCATTGGGCAATGACAAAAGTTCCTTTAGAAACACAATTTCATAATCTGGTCTCTAGAAACTTCCTATAACATGAAAGAATAATAATAATAATAATTTAAAAAAAAAAATTGGCTCCCCAGCCAAAGCGGCTAAAATAATACAGCATTCTAAAATCAATTCATTATAAAATCAGTTCAAATCAAATTGATGGCAACCATTGGGCTAGAGTTCTGTGAGGATTACCAAAGGATTGGTATATTTAATAGGTGTAAATATATGATGCAATCTACTAATAATTATGAATAGCAGAATGTAGGCACCCTATATATAGAAATGAGCAAACCAGTGATATTTTAGGGAACAGGCTAGCAGCAGGGTCCATGACTTACACCATAGGAGCCTACACACACAAAACCACTGTTTCTGTATGTAGGTTTTATTTTATTTGTTTTTTTATGTTATATTCTGGAAATGTACATCCAGCTGTTTTTTCCCTTTGAATTTTTTTGGGGGGCCCCCAAGAGAATGGGGCCCTAAGCCATAGCTTGTTTGCAGCAAGGCCAGCAACAAAATATTGCAGCGCAGAGCGCTCTGGTCCCCGTCTGCGAACACCCTCAAGTCCCTGCGAAAATGTTGCCCTGGAGGAAGAAGAAAAAGACTACATTTCCCAGCAGCCATTGGGAATGCGGCCTGCCCATTGGCTTGAGAGGGTGGCGAAGGTGCCGAGTGATTGGCTGAGATGGGGAAAGGGGGCGGGAGACGTCAGAGCGCAACATTCCACCCAGGGCAGCAGAGCCAGGTGAGCATTCTCTGAATTCGCAAGAGCAAAAAACTGCAGGAAAGAAAAACATCTTTATCTCCCGGGTCCTAAATGGAGGTAAGCGTGGAAAATGCATCACTTGGAAGGAGTGTGCGAGGAGCTGTTTTATATTTGCATAGCGTGGGGAATTGGGGCTGACTCCTTCCTTTGTTTGGTGGGTCCCCAGTATTGATTTTATTTTGCTTTTCGATGCAGAAGGGAATAGAAAGCGGCTGCATTTTTGCATCCCTTTATGTACTTGGGAAGAGAGGGAAATGATAAGAAAAGACCAAATGTGACCTCAAAAAATGGCGGAGGAGGGGGGGGAGGTGTGGATAGAGAAAGAAAAAAAAAGAGATAAACGTTCAGACCGCTGTAATCCCTGAAAGAGCTTTCTTTTTCTTCTTCTTCTTCGTTTGTTTTGAAAAAAACCAGCCCTTAAAGGTGCTTTGCATGCGTGTGATCTCAGCGCACTTCTGTTTGTTGTTAAAGGAACAGGACAGTTCCAAGTAGTGGGGGATTAATTTTGCAATTTGATTGTATTATTGTTGTATTATTTTATTGTTGTTAGCCGCCCTGAGCCCGGCTTCGGCTGGGGAGGGCGGGATATAAATAAAAAATTATTATTATTATTATTTATTGTTTAGATATCAGAAACAGGTTTTTTTTTAAAAGCAACAACAACTAGTTATTGGATTTTCTTAGGAAATGGCAAGTCTGTATTAAATGGGAGGTGGGTGGAGAGAAATATAAGATAGTGCATTTAATATGAGCAGTGCCACATAGATACTGTGGGGAATTTGCATGTGGAAGAGGTAGAGCATCGATCTCACAACACACACCTGGCCGGAAAGCCCCCCTGATGTTCTGAACCTGGACAGAACCTCATATTTTCAAGTGCTGAGGGCCTAAATCCACTCTCTTCATGCAGCTGGTGGCTGTGTTAGCTCATAATTGCAATGCTTTAAAGCTGGGCAAGGGGGACCTTTTTTCATTAGGGGATGAGATAAAGATCTTCCTCAGGGGCAACTTTTGACAGATGGGCGGGACAACCCACCTGTCAATCACATGACACGGCTTGCTCACCTGTCAAAAGCCGCCTGCAGGCCTTGCAGAAGTGACCCAAGTGTTGTAGTCTATTCTACCACTGGCATTGTGCTGTGTGGAAAGACTGCTCCACCTGCAGCCTGAAGTGGCACATTCCAGAAGCAACTTTTTTTTATCAAGGGCTGGGAGAGGAGGAGAGTTGTGGATGTGGGAAGATGGGGAGAGTCTGGGCTGAGTCAGTGGGGCAAGGTGCCTTCTGGGCCAGCTGCTTCCTGTTCCAGGTCTGCGCCCTGAGCCTCTTGAAAACATTTGTGGGAAATGAGATGGGGGTCTCTCTGTCTTCGCAGGGGCCGGTGGTGACCTTTGAAGATGTGGCTGTGTATTTCACAGAGAGCCAGGGGGTTTTGCTGGATCCCGACCAAAGGGCCCTCTACAGGGATGTCATGGTGGAGAATTATGGGAATGTGGCCTCGTTGGGTAAGGATTCTGGTTCATCATTCTGCAAGAAGCCTCAAAATTCACCTGCCCTTCTCTGCATGTTTGAAATGATGCGTATCTATGGCACACTTGGTTTCTTCACTGGGCCTTTTCTTTAAAAAAAATTCAGGGTGAGTTGCTCGATAGACTTCCCTGTTCACAACAGGCTGAGGCAGATCAGGCTGAGAGAAGACCTAGACATACTAGAACCATCATTCATGCAACTGCCTCATTCATTCATTGATTGAACACACACACACACACACACACACACACACACACACACACACACACATATACACTCTCTCTCTCTCTCTCTCTCACACACACACACACACACACACACACACACACACACACAGTCGTTCCTCGGGTTAAGCACTTAATTCATTCCGGAGGTCCGTTCTTAACCTGAAACTGTTCTTAACCTGAAGCACCACTTTAGCTAATGGGGCCTCCCGCTGCTGCCGTGCGTTTTCTGTTCTCATCCTGAAGCAAAGTTCCTAACCCGAGGTACTATTTCTGGGTTAGCAGAGTCTGTAACCTGAAGCGTATGTAACCTGAAACGTCTGTAACCTGAGGTACCACTGTATTATATAGCTCCAACATTAAGGGAAAAAATTAACAAACAATCGGAAGCCAGCTTTAAGCTCCCAATTGTTCTTTAGCAGGTGCTGTTTTAACTGACATTGTATATCATGGGTGTGGTCTTGGGGCAATAGCCACAGGGTCCAATTTAGACCTAGTGGACAAGGAGGTTCTTCCCCAATTGTAAAGATATCAGGATATGTGTGGTGGTTGTGTGGTTCCCTTTTTGGGGGTTTGGATGTGTTTCACCACATCTCCTGTGACATTCTCTGCTGTCTTCTTCCCTGGGTAGGATTTCCATTCACCAAACCTGAGCTCATCTCCCACCTGGAACGAGGGGAAGAACCGTGGGTGCCAAATTGTCGGGGTTTGGATGAAATTGAGAACTCCAACGCCAGCTCAGGTGAGGGGTCTCAGGGGAAGCCAACCATCCCCAAACTCTTTCGTGATTTCTTGGGACTCTGATCAGTTCTGCTGTTTTTGGACTACAAATCCCATCATCACTGACCACTGGCCTTGCTCGCTAGGTGATGATGGGAGTTGTAGTCCAAAAACAGCTGGAGAACCAAGTTTGGGAAACACTGTATTAAACCAAGGGCTGCTGAAGACCAAAGCTCCCAAATTCATGTGACAATACAATTTTTATTTGCTCTTCTGTTTTCCCGGCTTGCCCCTGGCAGAGCTTCAGTTCCCAGCACCCTTATACTAGAGCTCCCAGGATTCTTTGGTGGAAGCCATGCAGTGTCAATGTGTCATGTGGATGTGACTGCAGTGTTTGGGGATGATGGGATGAAAGAGGGAGGTGTTTTCAAGCTGCTTCGTTACTTGATGTTTCAGGGATTCAGTTTCCCCTTCCAACCTTCTTCCCAGGTTTCCAGCTTTTCCTTCCTCCAGAATAAATCCTATTTCTATCTGCCTTTTGCCCCAGCAGATGAGCGCGGGGGAAATCACCCACGTGCCGCTCGGGAGGGATATCTTGTCCAGAAGTCCAGCGTTGCCAGATGTCAGGATCTCCGTACGGGAAAGAAAACCCATGAATGTTTGGAGTGTGGGAAGTGCTTTGCTGAGAAATCAAAGTTCACGATCCACCAGAGGGTCCACACGGGAGAGAAGCCCTACAAGTGCTCCGAGTGCGGGAAGCGCTGTGCCACCAAATCAAACCTCACCAGCCACCGGAAAATCCACACGGGAGAGAAGCCCTACGGCTGCGCAGAGTGCGGGAAGCGTTTTTCTCACAAATCCTATTTCGTGATCCACCAGACAGCCCACACGGGCAGGTACCCGTATCAGTGCGCCGTGTGCGGGAGGTGCTTTGTCCAGAAATCAAAACTCGCCGACCACCAGCGGGTCCACACGGGAGAGAAACCCTATCAATGCTCAGATTGCGGGAAGTGTTTCGCTTGGAAATCTCAGGTCGGGGAGCACCGGAGAAGTCACACCGGAGAGAAGCCCTTCGTGTGCGCCGAATGCGGGAAGCGCTTTTCTCACAAGTCGGTGCTGGTCACCCACCAGAAAGTCCACACAAGAGAGTACCCCTACAAGTGCCTGGAGTGCGGGAAATGCTTTGCTTATTCCACAGCCTTTGTGACGCACAGGAGAATCCACCCAGGGGAGAAGCCTCACAAATGCGCGGAGTGCGGGAAATGTTTTACGTGGAAGTCGCAGCTCGGAAATCACCAGCGAGTTCACACCGGGGAGAAACCTTTTCAGTGTTTAGATTGCGGGAAGCTCTTCGCTCGCAAGTCGGAACTGGCGAACCACCAGAGGGTGCACACAAAGGAGAAACCCTTCCGGTGCGCGGAGTGCGAGAAATGCTTCGCTTATTCCTCGGCGCTCGCCACGCACCGCAGAACCCACACGGGAGAAAAACCCTTCAGGTGCGCAGAGTGCGGGAAAAGTTTTGCCCGCAGAGCGATCTTTGCGAGGCACCAGAGATCCCACACAAGGGAGAAGCCCTTTACGTGTTCGGACTGCGGGAAAAGTTTTGCTGATTCTTCCACATTTGCTACTCACCGGAGAGTCCACACGGGAGAGAAACCTTACAAGTGTGCAGATTGCGGGAAGTCTTTCGCCCACAACTCCACATTCGCGACGCACAGGAGAATCCACACAAAGGAGAAGCCCTACGTATGTCTCGAGTGCGGGAAGCGCTTTGCCGACTCCTCGACCTTTGCGAAACACCGGCGAGTTCACACGGGAGAGGCAACCTACAGACGCTTGGCCTATCGGTGCTCGGAGTGCGGGAAAGGCTTTGCTTCCAAACCGCAGTTCGAGAGACACCAGCGCGTCCACACGGGAGAAAAGCCCTTCAAGTGTCTGGAGTGTGGGAAGTGTTTTGCTGATCCCTCCACCCTGGCAAAACACCAAAGAGTTCACCCGGGCGAGAGGACCCACAAATGCTTGAAATGCCATAAATGCTTTGTTCAAAGTTCAGACCTTATGAGGCACCAGAGGACCTGTGCGGCCGACAAACCTTATACGTGTTTGATGTGCGGAGAATGTTTCCCGTTGACGTCAGCCCTCATCTGCCACGAGAGAGCCCATGTGGATGAGAATTATTATGACTCTTCCAAGCCTTTCCCCATACAGTAGAGCTGCGGCTCTCAAGCTTTTGTCTCTGGGCACACTTTCAGAATAAAAAATTCCTGTGGGTCGCACCCATTTTTTTTATTGGAAAAGGAAAAGAAACAACTTGATATACAACATAAAGGTACCCCTGACCGTTAGGTACAGTCGTGGATGACTCTGAGGTTGCGTGCTCATCTCGCTCTATAGGCCGAGGGAGCCAGCGTTTGTCCACAGACAGCTTCCGGGCCATGTGGCCAGCATGACTAAGCCGCTTCTGGTGAACCAGAGCAGCGCATGGAAACGCCGTTTACCTTCCCGCTGGAGCGGTACCTATTTATCTATTTGCATTTCACGTGCTTTTGAACTGCTAGGTGGGCAGGAGCAGGCACCGAGCAACGGGAGCTCACCTTGTTGCGGGGATTTGAACTGCCTACCTTCCGATTGGCAAGCCTTAGGCTCTGTGGTTTAGACCACAGCGCCACCCACGTCCCTTTCGATTTACAACATAGGACACAGCTATTTTATAATGCGATCGTGGAACACCCGGCAACTATGAAGCAATGCAGCTACATAAGAACATGAGTCATTCCCAAAATTTAATTATGAATGAGCCTCTTACATATGCACCTTAAGTAGGTATGCAAACTCAGTGAGAGGTGTGAGCTTGCTTTTTCCGGCCAATCTGATTTGTACACCGCACGAAAGCCAGTGTGCTGTAGTGGTTAAGAGCAGTGGACAGCCAATGTTCTTGAAGAGAGTCATGGTTACTGTTTCTGGTTGTATACCCATACCTACACTGAAATGTTTAAATGTTACTTTGTCTTCCTGCCACACTTGCCATCCTTTCTTGCCACACAGTTTGAGAACCTCTGCCATAGAGAACGGACGTCAAAGGACGTGCAGGTGAGCGATGCAAACAACACTCAGAATTGCATATTTATTCATTGCTGTGCTCTAAACCCTATATTGGGGACATGGGTGGCGCTGTGGGTTAAACCACAGAGCCTAGGACTTGCCAATCAGAAGGTCGGCGGTTCGACTCCTCGTGACGGGGTGAGCTCCCGTTGCTCAGTCCCTGCTCCTGCCAACCTAGCAGTTCAAAAGCACCTAGCAGTTCAAAAGGCTTAGTCATGCTGGCCACATGACCTGGAAAAACTGTCTGCAGACAAACGTTGGCTCCCTCATCCAGTAAAGCACGATGAGCGCCACAACCCCAGGGTCGTTCACAACTGGACTTAACTGTCAGGGGTCCTTTACCTTTACCTTTACACCCTATATTATCACTGAAACAGGTGTTGGGAAAGCTTGTAGTTCAGTGGTGACAAGATTTGGAAACAAGATCGTATGACTTTATAATGCAGGAATGCAAACACTTCTATATAATAATTTTATTATTTATACCCCACCCATCTGACTGGGTTTTCCCAGACACTCTGGGCAGCTTACAGCATATACAGTGGTACCTCGGGTTACATACGCTTCAGGTCACATACACACTCTGCTAACCTAGAAATAGTGCTTCAGGTTAAGAACTTTGCTTCAGGATGAGAACAGAAATCGGGCTCCAGCAGCGCGGCAGCAGCAGGAGGCCCCATTAGCTAAAGTGGTGCTTCAGGTTAAGCACAGTTTCAGGTTAAGTATAGACCTCTGGAACGAATTAAGTACTTAACCTGAGGTACCACTGTAATTTCACCGACTCCCCCCGGGCCCACACAACATCCGCTAGGTTCATTCCTAGAGATCAGATGGCCTCTGGTCTTGAATATCGGCCACCTTCAGACTGCAGACTTGCCACCTACTCAGCAAACACCAGTGAACTTGTGTTTTTCGTCTGCTCCACAGCACTCGACTGACAGATGACAGCCTCTGTCCATCGGCCAATTTCCCCCCTCCGCTTGGTGGCATCCCTGTAGTTGGACTGGGAGGGAAAAGGTGGCACAGTTATTTCCGTAGAGTTCGACAGAAGCTTATCTAATAATTTGGAGGCTGTGGGGCCGCTCTAGCTCTCTGCTGCGGATGGTGAACAGCATGTCCATGGAGAAGGGGTTCCCATCCCTCACAAGGACTCAGACATTTTCAGCTTGGAAGAAGACCAAGTTGTACTGAATGTCACAACTGTTGTCTGCTGTGTTCCCTTGAAGATTGCCTGTGTTACTGGAGGAGGGGCAGCCGTGGACACAGAGGCAACTTACCTGGCGGTCATGGGGTGTAGTGGTTAGAGTACCTCTCTTGGTTGCTGCTCAAGCTCCTAACCCTTGTACATTTTAAAAATGTACTTATAAACAGAAGGTAATTAAAAAGTTGTTTGGGTGAGCTTGTTTGCTTTGTGGGGGCGGTAGGATTGCCTGCTTTTCTTGTACAGTGGTACCTCAGCTTACATACGCTTCAGGTTACATACGCTTCAGGTTACAGACTCCGCTAACCCAGAAATAGTGCTTCAGGTTAATAACTTTGCTTCAGGATGAGAACAGAAATGGTGCTTCAGTGGCGCAGCAGCGGCGGGAGGCCCCATTAGCTAAAGTGGTGCTTCAGGTTAAGAACAGTTTCAGGTTAAGAACGGACCTCCGGAACGAATTAAGTACTTAATCCGAGGTACCACTGTATTGAGCATCAGCAGCAACATGGGCATTTCATGGATTTGTTTCCATTGTTAAATCTTTTCTGTTTTGTTGCTGTAGCTTGTTTTAAAAATAGAAATCATGATTAAAAACGTCTTTAAAAAATAAAACCACCGGGAAGCAGCCTGAGAAAAAAGGGCACCAGCATATTTTTGTATGTGGAGGGAACACTTCATTCTATCTAAACAAAATCTAAGGGCCGAATTCCACCCCCCTAAAAAGCCAGTGATTTTGCACCAGAACACAAATGCACATCCTGTTTTGAATTTTGTTTTCGTCTGCTGCAGTTTTAAAATGTTAAGGTCATCTTCATTACCTTTGCAGCATCATAATTTTATTTTATATTCTATTCTATATTCTATTCTATATTTTATTTTATATTTTATATTATTATTCTATTCTATTCGTTTCCAACCCCACAGAGTGCTTTGCGGGCCGAAAAACGGGTGAAAAACTAGAAAGCAACAGCCCAAGTCTCACAAGCGCAGAGTCAAGGGAGGCGCTGGGGACCAGCTGGAGGAGGGGGGGGGGAGAACAAGAACTACGATTCCCAGCAGCCCCTGGGCTCTTAGCCCCGCCTCCATTCCCCTTTCACGGCTCGGAGTCTTGAATATCCAGACAGTGGATTGGCCGCGACGGGCGCGAAGGAGCCGAGGGATTGGCTGAGCTGGAAAAGGGGCGTGGGGAAGCGCGTGAGCGCAGCATCCCCAGGACAGAAGGGGGGGGGGGAGCGTCAGTGAGTTGAGTTGCAAGAGCCGGAAACTGTCCGGAGGAGAAACCCACCTTTTGCAAATGCAGGTAAAAGGTGGGGGGAGTGCATTAAGTGAGAGCGGGGGGGGAGGGTGAGGGGCTTTTTTTGGGGGGGTAATGTTTTTTGCAACTTGGGGGAGGGGGGGGGGGGTGTCTCCTTTGTCTGCTTGAGTTCCCTCCCCACCCTTTTTCATAGACCCAGAGGGGGAAAGGAAGGGGCTGAGCTTTGCATCTCCTTGTGCACTTGGGAAGGGGGGGTGCCTGGGTGTGGGGAGAAGGAGGGGCAGAAAAGCAAAAGTGGGGGGGGGGGGGGAGAAACCAAATATAACCTCTTAAAATGGCGGGGAAAAGATAAACCTCAGGTCCTTGTAGATCCTGAAAGTGCTTCTGTCTTAGTTTGGAAAAAGCAGCAGGAAAACTGGAAAAACAGAAGCAGCTGATATATATATGTGTGTGTCTAGTTATATGTGTCTTTCTGCTGTCATTGCATGGTTTCATTTGTTTATCTTTTAAGCCACGGATCCAGCGCATTGATGAGGTACCTGAGACTTGGATCCTCAGGATTTTGCATGCTGAAGTCTCAGATCCGCCTCTGAAATACACGCACAAACAGAGAGAGAGAGAGAGAGAGAGCTGTTGTGTCCTTGGCTGTTTGCGGCATCATAATTTTTTTTGTGTGTGAGTGTGACTGATGTGGTCCCTGCCGGCGCTGCAGTGCTATAAAAGCCGTGCTTGGAGGCATGTACCCTCACCATGTGTGTGTGCAGGTTCCCCAACGCTACCCTCCAATCGTAACTCAGACAGACTCTCGTAGGCGCCTTAAAGACTTAAGGCGTAACCATGAGCTTTTGTGGGTTAGAGCACACTTTCTCCAGCGTCTCGTCTCATTGCCTGCTGATGACAACATCGTAAAAAGAAGGAAAAATCTCTGCAACATCATAAATATCTCTGCCGCAGTGGTGTGAAAACAAAACAGGCATGGGTCTTTAGGGGTGTTTTTTTTCCAAAGCAGGACACACAAATCTAACGTCTTGTCTCTAACACTTCTCCTTGCTGACAGAATTATAAAAAGAATGGATCGTGTGTCACTCTCATTGCTCCCTCATCTCTTGTTATCTGTGTGCCTCCCATTCCTTGTTTCTCTGTCCAGGTTTAGATTGTATGGCTCTGGGGGCAGGGACCTCTCTACTGTAGTAATGCATGTGTTGGACAGCAACTCCCAGCCTTCTTGAGCCAGCATAGCCAATTGTTGGGGTTGATGGGAGTTGTAGTCCAACAGTACAGGTTCTCTAGTTCTGCTGTGAAGTGCCAAGGCCCTTTGAAAGCGTGTTATACCTGCAGAGCAATCTGGAAAAGGTTTACTTGGATTTAAGGCTCTCTTTAGTTGTTGGGTAGTGGAGAGCCAGTGTGGTGTAGTGGTTAAGAGCGGCAGTCTCGTAATCTGGGGAACCGGGTTCCCGTCTCTGCTCCTCCACATGCAGCTGCTGGGTGACCTTGGGCTAGTCACACTTCTCTGAAGTCTCTCAGCCCCACTCACCTCACAGAGTGTTTGTTGTGGGGGAGGAAGGGAAAGGAGAATGTTGGCCGCTTTGAGACTCCTTAAAGGGAGTGAAAGGCGGGATATCAAATCCAAACTCTTCTTCTTCTTCTTCTTGGGACTGGAGCCCGAGTCAGTTTGCAACCTTAAAGAAGTCAGGTCAGCCCATTGCCTTCGTGACACCACGCTCATGGGACCAGTTCTCGAGACTGTGTTGTATGTTTTGTGCAGCAAAATGAGGTGGCATGATAGAGTTTAGACTGCAGCTCTGATTGTGCTTTGCAGCTTCTGAATGCTTCCCGCAAGGGAAAACATCCTGCAAACAGAAAACTAGTGTAGCACTGAGGCAGGTCCTGACTTAGCCTTCTGCCTGTGTTGTGCTGGTTTTCTCTTTGCAGGGAGCAGCGTTTAAAATTCCCACCATGCTGAGAAGTGGTGCTGTGGTGGAGTAATGGCAGGATTCGAAATGATGGCTTCCCTAGACCTAGTTGGGTGCGACTTGTTGTGGAGCAAGGGGCAGCGGTGGGGAAGGAAAGAAGAAGCCCAGGGCACTATCAGCTGCCCAAGAATTCTGGGTGTTGGTGCTGAGACTTGATAGTTGATATCGGCAAGATTACATCTCTTAAAAAAAAATACTGAAAAATTCATGGAAGATTCAACAACTAGTCATGATTGCTAAGAGGAGAACGTCTGTTTAGAAGCAGTATACTTTCAATTGCCTGGTACCCAGGAATGCACACAATGGGGGTTTTATTTAACACTTCTATAGAGTATGTGGGGTGCGGGTGGCGCTGTGGGTTAAACCACAGAGCCTAGGACTTGCCGATCAGAAGGTCATCGGTTCGAAACCCCGCGACGGGGTGAGCTCCCGTTGCTCGGTCCCTGCTCCTGCCAGCCTAGCAGTTCGAAAGCACGTCAAAGTGCAAGTAGATAAATAGGTATCACTCCGGCGGGAAGGTAAATGGCATTTCTGTGTGCTGCTGGTTTGCCAGAAGCGGCTTAGTCATACTGGCCACATGACCTGGAAGCTGTATGCCGGCTCCCTCAGCCAATAAAGCCAGATGAGCGCCGCAGCCCCAGAGTCAGCCACGACTGGACCTAATGGTCAGGGGTCCCTTTACCTTTTACTATGGGACTCAGTGTTAGAACATCGGCTTTGCATGTGTAGAAGGTTGCAGGCTTAATCCCCAAAATCTCCAAAAGACTCCCTGCCTGAAACCCTGCTGCCAATCATGGAACGTAAATCTGAGTTTGATCCGGCGAGCCAATTCTTGTGTTACCCTAATTACTTATTGATTTCAAATTCTACTTTCAATAAAAATGATTTGCCAGAGTCCTCTAGGTTTTGACAGCTTAGCAGGAAGATATTATCTGCGAAGTGGGAGCCTAATTACGAAGTGATTGCTGTAAGGAAGGGGCTTGCCAAATATCACAAGCCCTTCCTGCCTCGGTCAGCAGCTAATGCTTTAACATGTGTGATTTGCTGGATTTTGATTAAGAGCTGGAGGGCCACTTCTGTTGACTCTCCCAGTTGGCTGACTTTCACCGCCGTCTGTCTCGTTATGAATGGAAGTGGAAGTCTTGTTAGTTTTGTTGCTGTTGCTTGTAAAATAAAAGAACATGATATTAAACCATTTTTTTAACAAAATCTGGCTTCAGTCTGCTGTGTATTGTTCCTTTCATTTAGCAGAATGGAGATTCCTTCTTCAAGAAGGCATATATATATGCCATTGATGTTATGAAAGTTTGGGGAAAGTCTTTAAATGTTGACTTAGCCCATAAGTAGGCAAACTAAGGCCCGGGGGCCAGATCAGTCTGGGAATCAGTGTGTTTTTACATGAGTAGAGTGTGTCCTTTTATTTAAAATGCATCTCTGGGTTATTTGGGTGGCATAGGAATTATTTCTCCCCCCCCCAATATAGTCTGGCCCCCCACAAGGTCTGAGGGACAGTGGACCGGCCCCTTGCTGAAAAAGTTTGCTGACCCCTGACTTAGCCTGTGATAGACCAAGACCTTCAGCTTCTGTGTCCTATTTCAAGCTTTGTGTATTCAGCGATGATGTCCAACACTGAACATTAATTCCGGATATTGACTACTGTTTCGTAGAATTCATCATCAGCGTGGTGGGTGGATATAGAATGCTTCATAAACTGAAAATAAAATAAATTATACCTGCATGCCATATCACTTTACAAAAATTATAAACTTTAATACAAACAGTAATGAAAAAGAGTACATGCCCCTTCTTATTTTGAATGAATGTATATAAATGAAAATATATACACCCACCACGCTGATTGTTGAATACACAAAGCTTCACAGCTTGTCTTCCGCCGTACAAAGTTTGGTATCTCGCTTCATTTAAAGATTTTCAGAGACTTTGAGACTAAAGATTTCATTTTGAACTTTTTATGATATAAAGATTGCCTATTACGTATATATATGGTCATCATGTTGCCTAGACATTGTTCACGATTATTATACAGCAGGGCTGGAGAATCCGTGGCCCTCCAGTTGTTGTTGGTGCTACGTCAGCCCTGACCATTGGAAATGTTGGCTGGCGGTGATGGGAGTCCCAAAAAGCATTTTTTTGGGGGGAGATCCCCACCCCTGTTTCAAAGCCGGTGAGAAAGTGTTTCTGCCAGGTGCAGGAGACTGAGCAACGATCCTTTGTGTTCTTGCAGAGCCTGGTGACATTTGAGGATGTGGCCGTGTATTTCACGAAGGAGCAGTGGAATCTGCTGGACCCCAACCAACGAGCTTTGTACAAGGAAGTCATGATAGAGAATTACGGGAATGTGGCCTCCTTGGGTAAGGAACTCCCTTCTTCCTTGGGGTAGGTGTGCGAAGGCTGTCACTACTGGGAGTTGGGTATCCAAAACACTGGAGGGGCCGCAGGTTGGCAAAGGTGGCTTCAAAATACAAGATTTATGCCGGTTCCTTCCTCCGTCTCCCCAGTCCTTTCTGCGTTAGGGAAGTTGCTTCCTTCCTTCAGATTTAGTTATGTCAGGGGTGGGGAACCTCAGGCTCAGGGGCCAAATGTGGCCCTCCAGTTGTCTCTGTATGGCCCTCGGAACTCTTCTAAGGCCACACCGCATGATATCCCTGCTTTTACTTTTATTTTATTAAATTTAGTGGTGTATACCACCCTATACCCGTAGCTCTCAGGGCGGTTTACAACATAAAATCTCAAAGAGTGTGTTACACTCATGAGTGTCTTTTCCTGGCTGGAATGCATCAATCAATCAATCAATCAATCAATTAATTAACATTTGTAATAATAATCCTTGAACTCTGAGAGAGACCCTTGCTTCCTTTTTAAAAACATTTTTTATTTTTATTTCCCCCCCCAAATTTAAACATTTCATTAGTTTTACAATCAATTTAACGTTTTGAAATTTGACTTCCTTCCCCCTCCTTCTGCGGTTCCATAAATTAATTTTTTTAATACCTTCTGCATATTGCAAACTCATTTAACTTGCTCATTTATTTATCTGCTGTAAATATATACCGGTACTCTTATAAAATTGCAAGTTGTTACATTAATCTGAAGGCAGCGCTGTTCAGGGAAGCTTTTAATGTTTAATAGGTTATTGTATTTTAATATTCTGTTGGAAGCTGCCCAGAGTGAGTGGGGTATAATAAATTATTATTATTATTATTATTATTATTATTATTATTATTATTTATTTTTGCTTAACTGGATGGAGGGATGTGTTTGTGTGTGTGTGTGTGTTTGTGTGTGTGTGTGTGTATGGAGAGAGAGAGAGAGAGAGAGAGAGAGAGAGAGAGACTACCGTGTAAGGGTACAATTAGTTCCCAATACAAATATAAAATGTATTGATAACATTTTTTTTAAATATAAAATGTAGATGCATTGCTCCACCCACTTTTGCCCCTGGCTCCGCCCACCACTGGAATCTCCTTCCTTGGAGGTTTTTAAGCAGAGGTTGGATGGCCACCTGTCATGGCTTCCCCCTAAGAATCCTGGGAAATGTGGGTGCGTTAAGGGTGCAGAGAGTCGTGAGGAGACCCCTGTTCCCCTCCCAGAGCTACAATTCCCAGAGTTCCCTGGGGAAGAGGGGTGAAGTGTTAAACCACTCTCAGTACGGCAGCTCTCTGAGGACAATAAGGAACTTCTTTAACAACTCTCAGCATCCAAAACACAGGAAAACCATCCTCATTATTCCTCTTCTCTTCCTGAGAAGGATGCCCAGTCCCTAAGCCTGGTCTCATCTGCCGCCTGGAACAAGGAGAAGAGCCCTGTGTGCCCGATTCTCCGGATGGAAGGAAGCTCTTCGACACCTGCTCAGGTGAGGCACAGGTTTGAGCCCGGCCAAGGGTGTTGGAAGCCCTGGTGTTGGTGTTTTCTTTCTGGGGGAGCAAGGAGGGGGAAAAATGAGGATGATCTGATTTTGATGAATTGTCATGTTGAAATTCCTAATAAAAATATATATTTTTTAAAAAGATATTTCTCTAATTAAGCCCATCACCTTGGCCACCTCAGCCAAGTCCAATAATTTTATCAACCATTAATGCATAGCAGGTAGCGCTGTATCTTTCCATCTTTGTGTATACAGTGGTACCTCAGGTTATATACGCTTCAGGTTACATACGCTTCAGGTTACAGACTCGGCTAACCCAGAAATAGTGCTTCAGGTTAAGAACTTTGCTTCAGGATAAGAACAGAAATTGGGCTCCGGCGGCGCGGCAGCAGCAGGAGGCCCCATTAGCTAAAGTGGTGCTTCAGGTTAAGAACAGTTTCAGGTTAAGTATGGACCTCCGGAACAAATTAAGTACTTAACCTGAGGTACCACTGTACAACAATCTCACCTCTGTCCATATGCTTTCTGAGGCTCCTTCTCAGGTGATTTCTCTCTCTCTCTCTGCAGATAACCCTCGGAAAAAGCACTTGTGCACCGTGTGCGGCAAACGCTTCACTCAGAAACCGAACCTCACCCGCCACCTGAGAATCCACACGGGGGAGAAGCCCTACAAGTGTTTGGAATGTGGCAAATGTTTCGGCTGCCACTCGCACCTGATGAGCCACCAGATTGTCCACACCGGGGAGAAGCCCTACAAGTGCTTGGTCTGCGACAAATACTTCGGCCGCAAGGCCCACCTGGCCAGGCACCAGGGCATCTACGCGGGGGAGACCCCTTACAAGTGCCTGGAGTGCGGGAAGCATTTCGCCTGCCAGTCCCAGCTCGTCATCCACCGGCGCTACCACACGGGAGAGAAACCTTACAAGTGCTTGGAGTGCGCCAAGTGCTTCGCTGACCCGTCGGCCCTGGTGAGCCACAAGCGGATCCACGCCGTGGAGAGATCCCACAAGTGCCTGGAGTGTGGGAAGAGCTTCGTCCAGCAGTCCCACCTCCTGAAGCACCGGCGAGTACACACGGGAGAGAAACCTTACAAGTGCCCTGAGTGCGGGAAATGCTTTGCCGACCGCTCCGTCTTCGCGAAACACCAGAGGGTCCACACGGGGGAGCGGCCCTACAAGTGCGCCGAGTGCGGGAAAACCTTCGCCCGCCAGGAGCACCTCGGGAGCCACCGGAGGGTGCACACGGGCGAGAAACCCTACAAGTGCTTGGTGTGCGGCAAGTCGTTCGCCCGCCAGTCGCACGTGGTGAGCCACCAGCGCGTCCACACGGGGGAGAAGCCCTGCAAGTGCGCCGAGTGCGGGAAGTGCTTTTCGGAGCGCTCGACGTTCGTCAGGCACCAGAGGACCCACACGGGGGAGAAACCCTACCGGTGCCTAGACTGCGGGAAATGTTTCGGCTCCCCGTCCCACCTGACACGCCACCACCGGCGCCACACGGGCGAGAAGCCCCACGGGTGCCCGGACTGCGGAAAAGCCTTCGCCGACCGCTCGGCCTTCGTCAAACACCAGCGCGTCCACACGGGTGAGAAGCCCTACAAGTGCGCAGAGTGCGGGCGTTGCTTTGCCAACCGCACCCACCTCGTGACCCACCAGCGCGTCCACACGGGCGAGAAGCCCTACGCCTGTTTGGAGTGCGGGAAAAGGTTCAGTGCCAATCGGAGTCTCATTCACCATCAGAGACAACATATAGGTGAGCTGCTCCTTTTTATCACAAAGGGCAAGTTTGGGGTTTTTTTTAGCTTGTTTTAAATAATTTTTATTTGATTTTAAGTAAAGGTAAAGGGACCCCTGACCATTAGGTCCAGTCATGGCCGACTCTGGGGTTGCGGCGCTCATCTTGCTTTATTGGCCGAGGGAGCCGGCGTACAACTTCCGGGTCATGTGGCCAGCATGACTAAGCCGCTTCTGGTGAACCAGAGCAGCGCATGGAAACGCCGTTTACCTTCCCGCCGGAGCGGTACCTATTTATCTACTTGCACTCTGACATGCTTTCGAACTGCTAGGTTGGCAGGAGCAGGGACCGAGCAACGGGAGCTCACCCCGTTACGGGGATTTGAAGCGCCGACCTACTGATCGGCAAGTCCTAGGCTCTGTGGTTTAACCCACAGCGCCACCCGCGTCCCATTATTTGATTTTCTAGAATTTCAGGGTGTGGCGGTCACACAGGGTCCCCGGACATTTAACGGTCTATTGATCCCTGTGCCACCACTGCGCTCGCTTCCTCGCTGCCACCAACCAGTTACTCTCGGGTAAAACACTGAGTCCAGACAGTTGTTGAAAGTGAACCAAATAAACATGTTCATTTTACAAACATTAACCAGTTTATGGTTTCTCAGATAATATTCCTGTCAGTATCTTAACTTTTGTTTCTTTACCGGCCTATAGCTTCCTAATACCTTCTGACTGATTATCTCAACTTTTTGACTGACTCTTCTTAACAAATTCTCTCCCTCTCTCACGCTAGACTAGCCCAGCCCACAGACTTATCTTCTCTGTCTCTTCTAACTCCAGACTGTCTTCTCAACCACCTTAACTCTAACTCCAAAAACCCTCTGTGCTTAAACCTTATACACAGTTAACTCTGCCCCTTGGGTTCCCATTGGTTAGTCATTTTACAATTAGTTAGTTAGCCCTTTCCTTATGAACCCAGTATGATGTCACACACTTAAGAGGGCAAACGCCACATTCTGCGCATGCATGAAGCGCGATTTAGCGCTTCTGTGCATGCGTGAGCGGCGAACCCGGAAGTAACCCATTCCAGTACTTCCGGGTTTGCTGCGGACGTTTGCCGAAATCGACGCTCGACGGGGTGGACGTTCGCGGAGGTTTTACTTACCAATTACATATCCATATTTAGAGATTTTTCTCAATCTCTGGACTTCCCAGCATCCCCTCCCTGGGTCCTATTGTTATCCTTTTCAACTGCATATCATTTCACAGTCCATATTTTATGTCTCTCCGTGTTGTCCATAGTATTTGCTACCTTACGAGTGCTATTGCAATCCTGCTAATGTTTTCAGCTGCTCACAGTGGTTTCTTAAATAAATTTTAAATTTCCCCCCTTCTTTATTGAAGTTTTGTTCTTTTTGGTACCTTATGAAGTTTCTGCGCTCTGTGCAGCTCTATGTAGAGAGTGCCAACATTAGCCTCGTTTTCGATGTAACCAGAGTTACAGCGTCTTGTAAAAAAGCAATCCTAGCTGCTGAGATCACCTCTTCTTCCATATACAAGCACTGTTTCCAGGAGGAGAACTGAGGTTTCCCCCCAAAAAATGTAGTAACCACAACCTTATTTTTGTGTGGACCTGTTTTCCATGCAAACTGACTGGCACTCAACCACCTGAGTTCACTGTTAGAGAGAGAAGTGGGGGGTAAATTATGAGAGTATAAAGGTAAGGTCAGGGTTCTGTGGTCCTTCCGTCATTCAGTTTAGTTCATTGCTCTTGTGGGTGACTGTAGTTTTATAATTCCGCATTGTTCCTCGTGTGATCTCAGCCTGCAATTATTCTCATTCCAGGCTATCCTCTGGCCCAGTGCGTGGAGAACATTTTGTTGACGAACCAAGCCTTGGGGTGTGATGCCGGGGAATCGGTGCAGGAAAACAAACTGTATGAATGGCTCGCATCTGGGAAGTGGCTCAGCCTCCAGGGGTCTCTGGGTCAGAGTCAAGGTGTTCACACAAAAGAAGATGCCTTGACCCAGGATGGCAAAGCGTATGTCGGAAGAAAGCACTGACCTATGGCAGTCAGTTCTCTTTGATGACAGACTGAGGTGACATCACAGTCTAAAAGTGGTCAGAGAAAATGACACTAAAGCTGAAACAAGCTTTTTCCAACACATTTTGAAAATCGACCACAAAATATGGGTGCTTTAGACTTTCATTAGACAGTCTCTCTGATTGTTTCATTTTTTTATAAGATGTCAAATATAAAATGCCATAAGCTAGCAACTTTAAAATAGTCATAAACTAAATACCTTTGCATGTCAGCTATAAAATACTGGTAGGTAAGTAAATACTATTGCATGACTATTATCAAACACTACATACCATTCCATTCCATCTTATCAGATTATAGTAAACACTATTGCATGTCGGTGATTAAATACGAATGTTTTGAATGCCAGTTACTTAAATGTGCTTAAACACTAAATGCCATTGCATGCCATCTGTCAAATTTAGTGAAATCATAAAAAACTTTGCATGTTAGCTAGCAAATATAGTCAAATACGAATGCTATTGCATGCCAGCTTTCAGATACTAATACTTCTGCATGTCGTCTTTGAAATGCTTTCAAGTAACAACTTTCAGATACTACCGGGCATCAAATATTGACATTGCATATTTATTACTTGGCATCAAATGTCAGAGAGAGCTTAATTTGTGAGGCAAATGTGTCTCAGCTCTGAATGGTACACTTGCAATCTCCCCCAAAGGTTTGGGTACGGTATACAGTGCAATGTGCAATTCTGGTCACATCTCAAAAAGGATGGAGAGACTGAAGAGAAGAAATACAGTGGTACCTCGGGTTAAGTACTTAATTCGTTCCGGAGGTCCGTACTTAACCTGAAACTGTTCTTAACCTGAAGCACCACTTTAGCTAATGGGGCCTCCTGCTGCCAGAGCATGATTTCTGTTCTCATCCTGTAGCAAAGTTCTTAACCTGAAGCACTATTTCTGGGTTAGCGGAGTCTGTAACCTGAAGCATATGTAACCTGAAGCGTCTGTAACCCGAGGTACCACCGTAATCGGAAGGTGATAGCAGCTGCCCTACAAGGGAAGCCCATAGCTGCTGCACTTCTTTTTTTTTACTTTGCAAAAAATTTGATTCAGGGGAGTCATGGATCGAGAGTTATAAAATTATGCATGGTACAGAAAAAGTGGGGGAAGTCTTCCACCCCATAATTCTAGAACCAGATGTCACCCAATGAAGCAGAATGGTGGAATATTCAGGACAAACAAGGCCAGATTCGTGGAGGAAAAAGCTATCAATGGCTGCTAGTCACGATGGCTGTATATTAACTTTGAGGACAGAGGCAGCGTGTCTCTGAATACCAGTTGGCTAGGAACCACAAGTGAGATAATAATAATAATAATTTTTTATTTATACCCCGCCCTCCCCGGCCAGAGCCGGGCTCAGGGCAGCTAACACCAGCAAAATTACAATAGAAACATAATGGGGGGGGGGGGGGACCAATTTAAAATACAGGTTAAAATTACAATTTAAAATGCAGCCTCATTTTAATAGTAGCCCATAGCTCAAAACCATAAGGGGAGGGAAACATAAGGGTCAGCACCCTACTTGTGTTCTTAAGTATTTATGCACACAAAAGCATAGCTAAATGATGGACAAGACAAATTTGTGAAGGCCCTGCATGGGTATGTAGCCTTTTCAGCCTACGGCAAGAGACGCCTATTGCCTTATTGACCTGCTTGTGGGCTATCTAGAGGCAGGAGACATCTGGTTGGCCACTGTGGGATGCTGGATGCTAGAATGACCATTGATGTGGTCCAGCAGGGAGCATCTTAACGTGGGGAGGTGTTTGGATAACGGGGGATCAGTAGAATGTATTGAGATCGTTTGGAGCTCCAAAGAACCCCGCCTCTTTGATGGCAATTTGAAATTTGTGGAAAGTACTGTATTTTTCGCTCCATAAGACACACCTAGTTTTTAGAGGAGGAAAGGGGGAAAATCCCGTTTTTTTGAATCAGCTCAAAGTTGTGCAGCTTCTTTTGCAAAGGGGAAAAATCCCGTTTTTATGGGGTTCAACTCACAGTTCTGCAGCTTCTTTAGGAAAGGGAGCCGTTTCTACAGTTTCCAGACAGATAATCTAATCAGCCAGTCACATGTCGCTGGGGAAACAAACAGCCTCCGTCTGCAGAACATTCAACAATGGAGGCCTGGGCAAGGGGGCAGGGCCGGAACGGGAGCCAGCGATTGGCCACACATTTGCTCCATAAGACGCACAGACATTTCCCCCTTTTTAGGAGGAAAAAAGTGCGTCTTATGGAGTGAAAAATATGGTAAAATTGGACAAGCTCAGTTGGGTAGAGCGTGAGATTGTTTATCTCGGGGTCGTGGGCTTGAGCCCCACAGTGGACAAAAGATTCCTGCATTGCTGGGGGTTGGACTGGATGACCTTTGGGGTCCCTTCCAACTCTACGATTCTACGAAATATGGACAGGTGAAGCTGCCTCATACCGAGCCAGGTCGTTGGTCTACCTAACCCAGTGTTGTCTGCCCTGACTGGCAGAAGCAACAGCAGCTCTCCAGAGGTCTTTGCTGTCAGTTGTCACCTGGTGCTGCTTTTGACTGGTGGTGCTGAGTGCGGATTGAACCTGGCAGCTTCATTCTGCAATGCGGGTTTAGTTCTACCAAAGGCAGAGAGCGGGGGGGGGGGGGCACTCCTCATCTGAAAAAGCCATGCAACGAAAACAAGCCCTGTGCGAATCGATTGACTCATTGTTAATAAAGAACCCACACAAGAGCTGTGTTTGTGTTGATGGAAAACAAGTGGGAACGTATGTTATTTGCAGGGTTCCGCTAATTGGAAGATTAATCCGCCGGCAGTGGCCCATTTTCAGTCTGCCAGGGCCTATTTTAGCTGCCTGCTTTCTCATGGGGAAATGTACGCCTGCAGGGATAATTTAGGGACATAGGAAGCTGCCTTATATCAAAGTCAGAACATTGGTCCATCTACTTCAGTAATGCCTACACTGATTGGCAGCCAACCCCCAGGGTTTCAGACATGGAATATTCCCGTCCTACCTGGGAGGAATTGAATTGAGGGTCTTTAACATGCAATGTGGGACGCGGGTGGCGCTGTGGGTAAAACCACAGAGCCTAGGAATTGCTGATCAGAAGGTCGGCGGTTCGAATCCCCCCCCCCACGACGGGGTGAGCTCCCGTTGTTCGGTCCCTGCTCCTGCCAACCTAGCAGTTCGAAAGCATGTCAAAGTGCAAGTAGATAAATAGGTACCACTCTGGTGGGAATGTAAACGGCGTTTCCGTGCGCTGCTCTGGTTCGTCAGAAGCAGCTTAGTCATGCTGGCCCCATGACTCGGAAGCTGTACGCCGGCTCCCTCGGCCAATAAAGCGAGATGAGCGCCGCAATCCCAGAGTCGGTCACGACTGGACCTAATGGTCAGGGGTCCCTTTACCTTTAACATGCAATGCAGATGTTCTACCATGGAGTGTATATTGTTTTGGGCTCCATGGAGGGAAGGTGGAATCTCCAAGTGTGATTGAAGAAATTCCCCAATGTTTCCTTTGCTCTGGCAGAAGGGAAGCTGGACTGAACTGGGTTGGGGGGCGGCAGCCTGATAAAGCACTCTGCGGTCAGGACTTCTGGTGGGTGATGGTCACTCAGCTGGGAACGTCTTCCATGGTTGCCTTTATGTCAGGGTTGGGCAACTTGTTGGCCTTGGGATGTTGCTACACTACAAAGCCCATCACAACCCCTTCAATGACTATGCTGGCGGGGGCTGATGGGTGAGAGTCCAATGAAGGGCCTCAGGGGTCAGTCACACTGCTAGGTAGCTTCTGCATCCTAGAAAACACTCTTGACTTTTGCTTCAACGTGTAACTGTATACCATTTGCTTTGTATTATTACATTTATCCAACACACCTGCTTTCCCTGCCTTTAATAAATATATTCCTTGGTTTACTACAACTGGGCTCCAGGTGTGTTCTTTTTTTAAAGTGCCTTTTTTCCAAGATTCTATACGATTCTTTGACATCAACTCTACAGTCATCTAGGGCAGGCACGTCCAACAGGTAGAGCTTCTTGTTGTTGTTGCGAAACTGGTGAAATTGACATACAAATTGCAAGACAAGGACAACTGTGGCTTTAAAGAAGAATGTGAACTTTTTATAAATTACTTTAAAAAAACAACAAAATGAATTGGACTCCTTGGCAGGTTTTGAATAAACATACACAAATTTATTACTGTTAACATAATAGATAGATAATTTAAGGATCTTTACAATTTTATAATATGCAGAGAATAATATGTGTTGAAAAACTGGAGAGGAGCTGAGGGAAGTCTGGGGGTGAGTGGGTTTTTCTTGGGGAGGGGGGAGGGAGAAATGGGGGGCGGAATGAAGATGGTATGTTTTTGATAATTTGTTATGTTGAAATTCTTAATAAAAACTATTTTTTAAAAGAGGAAGAAGTGGTCTCTAATTTATAGGTAAGCAGGAAAAAATTAGAAAAACCTAAAATTGAACAAAGCCTTAACGGGATGCCAGCTACAAACCTTGTTTCACTGAACTATTCAGTTTCCTCAGAAGGAAATAGAAAATTCATAAACCTTAAATGACCAAAAATCCAAAAAAGGGGGTAGAACTCCCAAAAATTCTGAAGGATTATAATCCTAGCTCTACCTAGGTGAAGCAAAGTGTAGTAATAAAGTATTGAGGACTCAAAAGTACAGTTTATACAGGTTTTTCTAATTTTTTCCTTAAACTTTTTGATTCTTCTTATTTAGTTTATTTCCATAAGATAATATTTCTAGTTGATTACTTCTCGTTTCAGGGATTTTCACAATTTTCATTTGTTTTATGCAATACTTTTAAGCACAGCCAATGCACACTCGAAGCACATAACTTTTTTCAAATAATCCTAGGAACTGGAGTTTGTTAAGGGTACCGGGAATTGTAGCTTTGTGAGGAGGAACCTACAGGTGGTTTTTCTTAAACCAGAGACTCTCAGAGAGAAATAAAAAAATACTGAGAAGTGGTACAGGGAATTCCTGCTGAGGTTCAGGTGGAGGAACAGCAAGATGAGACTTTCAGCTAATTTGATTCCTGTCTTCACTCTTGGCAACTTGATCTATAGCTGCTTTAAGGTGGATCTGGACATGCAGAGACGGGATAGTCTGTACTGGTTGAAATTCTGCCTGCCATACAGTGGTACCTCGGGTTAAGAATTTAATTCGTTCTGGAGGTTTGTTCTTAACCTGAAAATGTTCTTAACTTGAAGCACCACTTTAGCTAATGGGGCCTCCCGCTGCTGCTGCGCTGCCGGAGCACGATTTGTGTTCTCATCTTGCAGCAAAGTTCTTAACCTGAGGTAATATTTCTGGGTTAGTGGAGTCTGTAATCTGAAGCGTATGTAACCCGAGGTACCACTGTATATGAGCTCAAGCGAACCCCCCCAAAAAAACCACACCAACACCTGTTGTTTGTAGCTTCTTTTACCGTTTTTGCATGTGGACGTAAATATTTCAAAAACCTGCCACAAAAGGGAGCCACCCAACTTTCTGTGGTATTTTTTTTTTAATTTGTACATGGATGCTTTCATTGAGATTTCTGCATTGCAGGGGGGCTGGACTAGATGACACTTGGGGTCCCTTCCAACTATGATTCTACGATTTGATTCCATTTATAGCCACTCTTCCTGCTCTGAGATCAGGAGGTCCTACTCAAAAACCACCGAGGCTGAAAAATGGCTTGGGAACCTTTCATGGAGCTATGAAGGGAAATTGCTGGAATGCTTCCTTCTTTCAGGGAACTGATAAGAAACGAGGGGAAGGATCTCCTTCCTGCGATTCAGCACCTCAGCTGGGATCTGTACCCTACCCAGAAGTAGGGCCGGATCTTCTGCCCAGAGAAGGAGGCTCCCGTAAAAGCAAAGATCAGCTCAGCTCTGTCCGTGTCAAAGAATTCCACCAGTCCCTCTTCGTAGTCGAGGGTCACGCGGATATTCCTGGGGTCTTGCCCCAAGGCCAAAGGGGTCTGTTTGGGGGAAGTAAACGCTACGAGTTCACCCATTATCGCCCCCACAGCCCAGATTCCCTCGCTGGGAATCAACCTAAAGCTGCCCTTTCCTTTCCTCTTGACGGACTCTCGTGCTACCCCCACGGCCCACATCGCCCCACTGCCTTCGTTGTCCACCTCCACTTCCCACAGATGTCTTCCGGAAGTGAATCGCTCTCGGCCCAACACACAGGGCCCAACATCAAATCTCCCCGGTTTATCAGGCAAGGCCTGCTCTTCCTCTGCCTTCCTCACAGTTCTTAGGTCCTCGGAGAGAACGAGGCGGCAATGTGCCGTGTCTGGATCCAGAGTCACCGTCACTGCAGGAGAAGAAGAAGAAGAGTTTGGATTTGATATCCCGCTTTATCACTACCCGAAGGAGTCTCAAAGCGGCTAACATTCTCCTTTCCCCTCCTCCCCCACAACAAACACTCTGGGAGGTGAGTGGGGCTGAGAGACTTCAGAGAAGTGGGACTGGCCCAAGGTCACCCAGCAGCTGCATGTGGAGGAGCAGGGATGCAAACCCGGTTCACCAGATTACGAGTCCACCGCTCTTAACCACTACACCAACACAGGTAAAGGAAGAAGAGAAGAAAGGAAGAGGTTGAATGAGTGATGTCACAGAAAGAATCCACTTCTGTTTCTGGAGACATTTAAAAAAAACTAAAAACTAAACAACCCTCCTTCTTCCAGACTTTTGCCTTAATCTGTTTCAGGAGACAAAGAGCAGAGAAATCGCTGTCTGATGAAATCACCGGCTTTGCGACACCTCCAAAATAGATCTGCCCAGGTGTTGAGATCTGCAGGGAAGGAGCCCCGTCCTTGTATAAATTTCGACACCAGGCCTTTGGGGATGGAAGGTGAAATCAGAATGACTTTTCCATTTAATGTTTATGTACTACATGGTCTAATTGGATGGAGCTGTTTTTAAACCTCCCTAGAACTGAATGGTGAAGTCACATGGATATTGTGGGCTGTTTCGCACGCAGCTCTCCTGGCTCGTCCACACCCCGCTTCTCCCGTGTCTAGAAAACATGGATCCAAGAGGTATTCCGCTTGGCCTGTGGTTTCTAGGCTTGGGTGCAAGCGGTTTTCCATTCACCCTGCCACTTTCCCCGGGAAAAACCCGCTCTTTACCGCTAAGTCAGAACAAACATAAGTCCACGGGAAACCCAATTGACGTTTGCTCCGATTTGGTGGTAAAGAGTGTTTTCCCCACCCAGAGACAGGACAAGCAGAAGTGTGGACAAGCCATAAGCCAAAACATAGCTTAGTGCAAACGGCTATGCATGAAGGTTCCCTAGAGAGGAGACTACTACTACTACTACTAATAATAATTTATTTATACCCTGCCTTTCCAGCTGGGTTTCCCCAGCCACTCTGGGTGGCGCCCAAGAGAATGTTAAAAACACAATAAAACATTAAACATTAAAAACTTCCCTAAACAGAACTGCCTTCAGATGTCTTCTAAAAGTAAGATAGTTGTTTATTTCCTTGACATCTGATGGGATGTCTTCTAAAAGTAAGATAGTTGTTTATTTCCTTGACATCTGATGGGAGGGCGTTCCACGGGGCGGACGCCACTACCGAGAAGGCCCTCTGCCTGGTTCCCTATAGCTTTGCTTCTCGCATTGAGGGAACCACCAGAAGACCCTGAGAGCTGGACCTCAGTGTCCGGGCTGAACGATGGGGATGGAGACGCTCCTTCAGGTATCCTGGGCTGAGGGCTTTAAAGGTCAGCACCAACACTTTAAATTGTGCTTGGAAATGTACTGGGAGCCAATGCAGATCTCTTATGCGGTCCCGGCGGCCGCTCCCAGTCACCAGTCTAGCTGCCACAGACTGAGGCCACTGCTCTCCCTTAGTCTTCCTGTTATGCTGCTATATGCTAAACCATGGTTTGGGGTGTTGTACAAACCCAGACTCATGTCCTCCAGACAAACCATGAACCGTAAACCCAATAACATACCTTGGTTACAGCTCACGGCTCATACCCTAGCATCAGGATGGGGGACTTTAACTCTTATTCTCCTGCTGGTGTCCCTGCCCCACCCCCCTGCGCCACACGTGCAATTTACATGATTCCCATTAAAGCAAATGGTAACATCTAATTTGGCCCTCTTCCAGAGTGAGCCCCCTTGAATCCATCTCAAGCACCACCTCCCATCTCACCTGACCAAGAAAATTACCTTTGTACAGCGCCGGCTCCAGGAATTCCAAGGACTCTGTTATGTGGAGGAAAAAAATATTTATTCAGATACACTTGGCACTGTCACATTACATGTAAATCAAGCATCTGATAAAAGACTCCCATGGACACTGTCGCTACATCCCTCCCCTCCCTCTCTCTCACCAACATCAGCTGTGGAGCACCCACAGACATCTGTATCCATTGACCTTCCAGAGTTGTTCCCAGTAAGGTAAAAAAAGGTAAAGGACCCATGGATGGTTAAGTCCAGTCAAAGGCGACTATGGGGTTGCGGTGCTCATCTCCACCTTCAGGCCAAGGGAGCAGGCGTTTTTCCACAGACAGCTTTCTAGGTCATGTGGCCAGCATGACTAAACCGCTTCTGGCGCAACAGAATGCCGTGCCAGAGCGCATGGAAACGCCATTTACCTTCCCGCCACAGTGGTACCTATTTATCTACTTGTACTGGTGTGCTTTCAAACTACTAGGTTGGCAGGAGCTGGGACAGAGCAACGGGAGCTCACCCCATTGCGGGGATTCAAACCGCTGACCTTGTTCCCAGTACCTTTAAATGTCTCCACGGCAACTCCTAAAGCAGAGCTGTTCTCTGAGTAAACTCCAACCGCCTCTTCCAATCCAGAAGAAAGCTCAATTGCATCCCTTACTTGTTCCTTTTCATATCTGGAAGGGAAGATGGTTAACATTTAAGGAATGGCTAGGGAATACTGCTCCCCGGCCCACCTGCAGTGCTGAAACCTGACATGTAGTTGAGAGTAGATCTCACGCATCAGTTGATGCCTCAGCCTGCCATTTGAACATGGCGTTCCTTTGCAAGAAAATGCTGCTCTAGTTGAATTCATGATTAAATGAAGAAATGAGATAACCTTCCTCCTGGTCAGGTTTGCAGTTAGGTACGAACCCTGTGTCTGATGTATCAATTGCTCAGTTTGTGGGGTGCTGCAAAACATGGGGGGTCCCACTGCAAAACAACTGCAACAGTTTGGCACCGGTTCGGAAGGGATCCCAAATTTGGCAGGGTTTTCGCTAAAAACAACAACCACCCTGCAAAACTTTGGCACAGGTTTGGAGACAAACCCAATTTTGGGGGTTCATAGTTAATTTTCCTCGCAGGGTCTGGAAACCAAGGCTTATGAGGAACAGTTGACGGAATTGGGTACGTTTAGCCTGAATAAGAGAAGACTGATATCGGAAGGGCTGTCAAAATGGAAGATGGAGCAAACTTGTTTTCTGCTGCTCCAGAGAGTAGGAGCCAAACCAATGGATTCAAATTCAGGGATGAATGGGTTTAGGAATACAGCTGACTGTAGTGTAAGCTTTTGGGTCGTGTGGAAGGTGTTCTGCCTTTCAGTATCAAGCGATAGGCATCTTCAGAGGGTTGTCATTTGCCCCATTTGTGTTCCTCAGCAACACTGAGGTAGAAATCTAGCACTTGGCAGCGCTCCACAGAAATGTGTTTGCTTTTAAAATGGAATCCCACCAGAGATGAAATGCAAAAGATGGTAGGAGAAAGCCACATACCTGTTCAAGTCGCTTCTGATGTCCTGAAACAGAGAAATAGGTCTCAGTTACACAGCCAGCACACATACTGGCCTGATCTTAGTTGTTGTGGAGAGTCCTTTCCCCCTTCCTTCTATGGAAGAACTAGGGCCTGAGGTGAAGGACAAAATGAAAGTCTGTCCCCATTCCACATACTGGTGAAGGGTGGCTTAAAAATCTAATACAGTGGTACCTCAGGTTTACATACGCTTCAGGTTACATATGCTTCAGGGTTACAGACTCCGCTAACCCAGAAATATTACCTCGGGTTAAGAACTTTGCTTCAGGATGAGAACAGAAATCGTGCTCCGGCGGCATGGCAGCAGCGGGAGGCCCCATTAGCTAAAGTGGTGCTTCAGGTTAAGAACAGTTTCAGGTTAAGAACGGACCTCCGGAACAAATTAAGTACAGTGGTACCTCGGGTTACATACGCTTCAGGTTACAGACTCTGCTAACCCAGAAATATTACCTTGGGTTAAGAACTTTGCTTCAGGATGAGAACAGAAATCGCGCGGCGGCAGCAGGAGGCCCCATTAGCTAAAGTGGTGCTTCAGGTTATGAACAGTTTCAGGTTAAGTACAGACCTCCGGAACGAATTAATTACTTAACCCGAGGTACCACTGTACTTAACCCGAGGTACCACTGTAAATACTAAGAAGTAATAACAAGCAATAACATTTGTTTCATGACAAGATGTTGATGATGGAGAGAAAGCCCAGCTCTAATCCTTAATGTCCAAATGACAGCTTATATTTTCCTAAATAGGGCTGGTAGGCAGCAGGCCTACATTTCTCATGTAGGAACTACAGGGAGATGTCTTGGTCTCAAGTCTCACCTGAAGGAATCCACAGACCGGCTGCTGGCACTTCTCCTCCATCTCAACGATCATATCGTTGAGGTGGGAGATCTCCTCGGAAAGCCTGCTGACGTTTTCCTGCTTCCTCTTATTGATCTCTTTCTTCAAATCTTCCATCTGGGTCAGCTTGAGGTGCACCATTCTTTCGAGCAATCTGCACATCCGATGAAAGGAAGACTTGACTTTCTTTGTCTCGGCTTCTAACTTTGCCTAGGAGGCAAACATACAAAGAGTGAAATGCAGGGAGGAAAACCAGATGGAAGATGAGGATCATTCATGGAGAATGCATGAGTAATAATAATAATAATAATAATAATAATAATAATAATAATTTATTTATACCCCGCCCGTCTGGCTGAGTTTCCCCAGCCACTCTGGACAGCTCCCAATCAAGTGTTAAAAACAATACAGGATTAAATATTAAAAACTTCCCTAAACAGGGCTGCCTTCCGAAGTCTTTTAAAAATAAGATAGCTGCTTATTTCCTTGACATCTGATGGGAGGGTGTTCCACAGGGCGGGTGCCACTACAGAGAAGGCCCTCTGTTTGGTTCCCTGTAACCTCACTTCTCGCAGGGAGGGAACCGCCAGAAGGCCCTCGGCGCTGGACCTCAGTGTGCGGGCTGGATGATGGGGGTGGAGACACTCCTTCAGGTAAACTGGGCCGAGGCCATTTAGGGCTTTAAAGGTCAGCTCCAACACTTTGAATTATGCTCGGAAACGTACTGGGAGCCAATGCAGATCTCTCAGGACCGGTGTTACGCATAGCTGTCAACTTACAGATTTGAAAATAAGGGACCAGCAGCCTCGAAAATAAGGGATCAGCAGCCAAAATAAGGGATTTTCCAAACACAGGTATGTTCAACTTCTGAGCCCCTCCAAGCTGAAGGCAGAAAGCCCAGCCAGCAGCCAAACGAAGCCTCAAGCGGTGGTTCCCACCGCGCAGGAACCCGGCAAAGGGGATGCAGCAAGGAAAACCACTGTCACCTCTCCGCTGGGAAGCGCTGAGCAAAGGCGAGTCCCCAGGCAACGCGGCCGATTTGATCGGCACAAGGCATGCAAACTCCACCCCCCAGTCTTTCTTAGACTCCTTATTGGGTGAGCAATGCAGCCAAGCAACACAGTTGGAGCCTCCCTCCTCCCTGCCTGGCAGGGAGGGAGGGAGAGGAGCTGCTTCCTTTGAAACCCGGGAAATTTAAGGGACATCATCATTAAGGGACAGCAGCGGGACACAGCGCTGGGATAAGGGACTTTCCCGCCAAATAAGGGACAGTTGACCACTATGGTGTTATGTGGTCCCGGTGGCCACTCCCAGTCACCAGTCTAGCTGCCGCATATTAAAAACACGGCAAAACATCAGAACTTAAAAAAATTCCCGAAACAGGGCTGCCTTCAGAAGTGCTCACTTTGGATCTGCCTGTGGTTCAGCAACATTTGACCAGCCTTGCCTCCCATCCACTGCTTTCTCCATGGGGCATTCAGGATTTTTGAGGGGATTTCTGAGACCCTTCGCAGCTGCCACAGAAGTTTAGGGTGGGCATGCTGCCTCCCTGAAGCTCTGCTTTGCTGACCCCCAGGTGTATGCCATAATAACAACAAACTCGTACCAGACATTCTTGGCTTCCCAGCTCTTCGGCCAACACACGGTCCTCAAGATTCTTTCTCATGAGCTCCACAGACTTCCGGTGGCCCTCAATTTCTTCCTAAACAAACAGAAAATGCACAACATCATGTAGCCACGTGAGCAAACCCCTCTTCCCCACTGCCCAAATGCCATTGTTTCCAGGGAGGGGCGAGAGATGCCAACTAAACTCTTTTTAAAAATTTATTTATACTTTTCAGATATACAGTGGTACCTCAGGTTAAGAAATTAGTTCGTTCCGGAGGTCCGTTCTTAACCTGAAACTGTTCTTAACCTGAAGCACCACTTTAACTAATGGGGCCTCCCACTGCCACCGCGCCGCCGGAGCACGATTTCTGTTCTCATCCTGAAGCAAAGTTCTTAACCCGAAGCACTATTTCTGGGTTAGCAGAGTCTGTAACCTGAAGCGTATGCAACCTGAAGCGTATGTAACTGTATACATTTCACTGATCTTACAGTCATTTTGACATCTTAAAACTTGACTTCCTTCCCCCTTTTTCTGTGGTTCCTTAAATTTATTTTTAATACCTTCTGCATATCCAAATTAACTTAATTTGCTCATTTATTTATCTGCTTTATAAATATACTCTTATGTAGCTGCAGGTTATTACAATAACCCTGGCAGTGTTTTTATCTGTAAATATTCAATAAACCATTTCCATTCTTTTATAAAAAGTTTATCTTGATTTCTTATTCTTCAGGTAATTTTTGCCATTTCTGCATATTCCAAAAAGTTTCGTATCCATTCTTCCTTTGCTGGGACTTCTGCTTCTTTCCATTTTGGGGCAAGTAGCATTATTGCCGCTGTAGTCGCATACATAAATAAATTTCTATATAATTTAGGTAGTTCTATCCCTATAATTCTCAAGAGAAAGGCTTGTATTTTAATATTTGGTTGGATGCCGCCCAGAGTGGCTGGGGAAACAGGGTATAGATGGGCAGGGTATAAATAATAAATTATTATTATTATTATTATTATTATTATATTCTGCTTTTTTGCTTTTTTAAACAAATGTTATTTTAAACATCCTTTTCATTTCATTGTATATCATTTCCCAGTAAGCCTTAACCTTACTGCAAGAGCACCACATATGATAAAAGAGTCTTCTTTCTCTTTACATTTACAACACTTAAAATTTGATTTAGTTTTATACATTTTTGCCAGTTTACTCTGTGTTAGTTAGCGTCAATATATCATTTTCATATAATTTTCTCTTAAACCATAGCATGCTGTAAATTTTATATCCTCATTCCACAATTGTTCCCGTTCTTCCATGTCTATATTGCCCAATGTATCATTGAGGATTTTACTTGCTCATCCTTTGTCACCCATTCCAACAATATTTTATACATTTTAGACAGCACTTTTACATTACGTTCCAATGCCCACTGAACTCCTGAGCCCTTCTCTGCCAAACTGCAATTTCAGGAGTGTAGGGTAAGGGAAATAAACAGATGTAAAGGTAGAGCTATTCGGAAACTGAAGTGTTTAAGTGGCAGAGCTGATTTCTAAAGAAGAGAGACAGACCACAGAGGGGGGAAATGTTAAAGGATAGATGGAGAACTTGTGACTTTTCAGATGTTCAGCTACAGTTTCCATTCTCCCTGACCATTGGCTATGCTGGCCTGGGATTGATGGCCTTGGCCCAGTATACCTGAAGGAGCGTCTCCACCCTCATCATTCAGCCCGGACACTGAGGTCCAGCGCCGAGGGCCTCCTGCCGGTTCCCTTCCTGCGAAAAGTGAGGCTACAGGGAACCAGGCAGAGGGCCTTCTCGGTGGTGGCGCCTGCCCTATGGAACACCCTCCCGTCAGATGTCAAGGAAATAAACAACAATCTGACTTTTAGAAGACATATGAAGGCAGCCCTGATTAGGGAAGCTTTTAATGTTTATGTTTTATTGTGCTTTTAATTCTGTTGGGAGCCGCCCAGAGTGGCTGGGGAAACCCAGCCAGATAGGTGGGGTATAAGTAATTTATTATTATTATTATTATTATTATTATTATTATTATTATTATTATTAATGGAATCCAACAACCTCAAATCCAGTCTCCTTATCCTTGTAATAAAGGTTTATTGGCCAGCCAGTCATCTGGTCTATTTATTTGTCTATTCATTTGTTCATTTTACTTGTTAAATGTTATAGCTGATTTCATTTACTTGCTTGCTTACTTACAAAATTTATCTACACCCCCGACTGTAAAAAAACAAAACAAAAACCCACTTCTAGGTACTTTACAATAGAAAACTTTTAAAATTGCCAGTCAGTGGATAAATCCAGGTATTAAACTATTCAAAAGTTGATTAAAATCAACAGTGGTTAAAAATATTTAATCTTGTCAGCCTCTGTGTGTCTGGATTTTTGTGTATCTGCATATCTTGCACAAGCACACAATTGGGTTTTCTGGTCTGGAACCGCAAACAGCAGTCAGGAAGAAATAAACGCTCACAAGCAAATGTTTGGCAGGATGTGTTATATATAACATTCTGTGAACGTGAACGGATTACGTTCTCAACACTGCGAATGGTGCCGCCGGGGCAAAAGTCCCGAGCCCCCACCCAGCAGAACGAACAAGGTGGCCCCCAAATGCAGCAGAGATTGAAAATGAGGTTGGTGATCAAACAGGACCCAAGAGGCTACAATCTGTTTGGAAAGATTAATTTTAAATACACCAGCAGAAGAGCAGCGAGTGCATTTCAGCCTATGAAGGACACCAGCGTTATAATGTCAAAGAGAAATCGACAGCACGTTGTACACAGATGAAACTTGGAGAAAAGAGAGTAGAAAGTGGTGATTGCAACAGGCAAGATTAAAACTAGCTGCATCTTATCCATTGCTGAATCCTACACTGGACTAGCTAAACACCACCAATACTCTAGTTAAAAGTTTACTACATTATCCCATTAACTACCTGGCCTTTGGGACGCAGGTGGCGCTGTGGGTTAAACCACAGAGCCTAGGACTTTCTGATGAGAAGGTCGGCGGTTCAAATCCCCGCGACGGGGTGAGCTCCCGTTGCTCGGTCCCTACTCCTGCCAACCTAGCAGTTCAAAAGCACGTCAAAGTGCAAGTAGATAAATAGGTACCACTCCGGCGGGAAGGTAAACGGCCTTTCCGTGCGCTGCTCTGGTTCGCCAGAAGTGGCTTAGTCATGCTGGCCACATGACCCGGAAGCTGTCTGCGGACAAACGCCGGCCCCCTCGGCCAATAAAGCGAGATGAGCGCCGCAACCCCAGAGTCGGTCACGACTGGACCTAATGGTCAGGGGACCCTTTACCTTTACCTGGCCTTTTAGTTTAAGAACATAGTGAAATTCCTAGAAACTTGCTTCTATATGATATACGATATCTTTACTGTCATTGTCCCATACAGAACAATGAAACTGGAAATCTGCATAAAACATTTGAAAACCCCTAAAAACTCTGAAACCCAATTTTAAAATACAATATACTATAGAGACTCCTTATGCTGCGTTTAGAACCAGAATTGCATTTGGGTAGAAACTGTTTCTCAGGCGGCTAGTCCTGGTCTTTATAACCCTGTACCTTCTTCCAGAAGGCAGAAGCTGAAAGAGATCATTTATGGGGTGCGCACTATCCTGCGCTATCTCTGCAGCTTCCTTATGGCACCTGACAGCATAGATTTGATCCAAGGTGGGAAGAGTGCACCCAATTATTCTCTCTGCAGTCTTTACAACCCTGGACAGCATTGTTTTTTCTGGACAGCATTGTTTTTTCTGGACAGCATTGTTTTTGCTGTGTTGTTAGATATATGTTACTAGAGATCATTCTGGCATCCAGAAAAAAATCAAAGATAAAGTTGGTCCAGGTAGAATTACAAAAAAAAAGAAAAAAGGGGGAAAAACGTGTTTCAAGATAAAATTGTGAACCAGGAACAAAATTCTATATCATCTGTTCAAAGCTGTCCGTAGCCTGAAGCTCAGGGTGGCAGTGGTGGTGGTGGTGGGGGATGACGACGATAAACATTTCTGTGTCATGATGAGAAGTAAAATCTTCCAAAAACTACTTACAAAAATTAATGGAAGCTGCACAAACCGTATGCAGAAAGCTCAGCGCAGACACTGAATCCTAAACCTGTGAGAAATTTTTTATAAGCAGTAGGAATGGAATCTAAAAGCAAAGTTTCTTCTGTGTGTGTTGCAGAGATGAGATATACAGCACAAAAGGACATCGGAAAAATCTGCTGGTGTGGAAAAGAGATAAAGTTAAGAGTTCCCTGGGAAGAGGGATGGTTGCTCTAAGAATTGTAGCTCTGTGAGGAGAGTATTGTATTAGAACTGAAGGCGGCCCTGTTTAGGGAAGTTTTTAATTTCTGACGCTGCATTGTTTTTAATATTCAGTTGGAAGCCGCTCAGAGTGGCTGGGGAAACCCAGCCAGATGGGCGGGGTATAAATAATAAAATTATTATTATTATTATTATTATTATTATTATTATTATTATTATTATTATTATTATTATTATTATAGGACCCACATCACTATCAGCACCCTTAACCGCAGTTCCATGATTCTTTGGGGGAAACCATGACTGTTCAAAGTCTTCTGATACAGTGGTACCTCTGGTTATGAACTTAATTCGTTCTGGAGGTCTGTTCTTAAGCTGAAACCGTTCTTATCCTGAGGTGCGCTTTCACTAATGGGGTCCCCTGCTGTGCATGCCCCTCAGGTGCGTGATTTCCGTTCGCATCCTGGGGCAATGTTCGCCGCCAGGAGCAGCTACTTTTGGGTTAGTGGAGCTCGTAACCTGAAGCATTCATAGCCAGAGGTACCACTGTACAGTGGTACCTCGGGTTACAGACACTTCAGGTTACAGATGCTTCAGGTTACAGACTCTGCTAACCCACAAATAGTACCTCGGGTTATGAACTTTGCTTCTGGATGAGAACAGAAATCGCGCAGCGGTGGCATGATGGCAGCGGGAGGCCCCATTAGCTAAAGTGGTACCTCAGGTTAAGAACAGTTTCACGTTAAGAACAGACCTCCAGAACAAATTAAGTTCTTAACCCGAGGTACCACTGTACTGCTTTATTCATTTTGACTGATTTGTTGCATTTAAACCACCTTTTTCTCCACGTTACTTACGGTGAAGCACATGGTTCTTTACCAAAAGCGTTGTGGACTTTGAAGACGCCCGAACTCAGGACAAAAAGGAGGAACTGGCGAAGAGGAAGGCACACTTGGCAAACCCTCACCGGGATCAACTCCCGCCCAGAAACCTACGTGCCCACTGTGGAAGGATGTGTGGATCCAGAATTGGCCTCCACATTCACTTACGGACTCACTTGGCTACATCCATGGGCTTAGATCTACCAAAATTATTGAAAAGCATTGAAAGTACTCAATTAACAGAGGTTCTGTTCAAATCCCACAGCAGCCTCCCTCCGTAATGTCCTCTCTTTGGGGGCATCCCAAAAAAAGCTCGACAACTACATGTGTTTCTTCCCTAACCTTCTGTCACGGTGAATACCGTTACCTTGTAGTCTGGGGCAGCTTCCTCTACAGGGACCATGTTGTGTCCTCGATGCTCCTTGGCTCTGTCGCAGACCAAGCAGATGAGGCATTCGTCGTCTTTGCAGAAGAGCTTCAGGGGCTCACGGTGCTTCTCGCACATTTCCATCTCCTCCATCTCCTCCTCTTCCAAGCCTCTCCCCAAGCCTGTCTCCAAGTGACAACAACAGCAGCAGCAGCAGCAATTCTTAAGTCAAGCTCCTTTTGATGTAATAAAGGCCCTTTGTGCAACCGACACCGGATGGCGGAGGAATCTGAGAGCGGCAGGAAGCAACTGAAAAAAAAACAAGTGTTTTTGTTTCGCTTTCAGGTTTCTTGACCAAGAATTATATAACTAGCAGGGTGGGTGTGTTTGTGTGTGTGCAGACACTTAGGGAATTTCTCTTTTAGGTAAGCAGGGAAAATCCTGCTTACGGTCAGATGCAGTGAGAGATGCTGTTTGATTTTGGGTAGCAAATCTGTTATTTAATTTTGTTTTCATTGTATTTTGTACTCCCTGGGAAAGCTTTTGTGGTGTTTTTTTTCCTGCTTTAGGCATCAAAACAACTTGGTTAATACAAAAGGTTGTATTAAGCTGTCTGTCAGCATAATTTTCAGTATGTTTTTATCATTGATGTTCTGTAATGTGTTTTTAATGTTGGACACTTCCCTGGGATCTTTTGATAAAAGGAGGCATATACAGTGGCACCTCGGGTTAAGAACTTAATTCGTTCTGGAGGTCCGTTCTTAACCTGAAACTGTTCTTAACCTGAAGCACCACTTTAGCTAATGGGACCTCCTGCTGCCGCCGCACGATTTCTGTTCTCATCCTGAGGTAAAGTTCTTAACC
>JAXCMG010000065.1:1882087-1893140 GCA_034642415.1 Podarcis siculus | reverse complement strand
TACCTCTGTTCATGAAAGAAAAGCTGATTTCCTTCACAAAGAAACGTGAACCCACTCAAATTCAATTGGTTCTTAGGAGCTGTGTTACTACTTTGTTATATGCAGAGATATAAAGGTAAAGGTAAAGGTAAAGGTACCCCTGCCCGTACGGGCCAGTCGTGTCCGACTCTAGGGTTGTGCGCTCATCTCACTTAAGAGGCCGGGAGCCAGCGCTGTCCAGAGACACTTCCGGGTCACGTGGCCAGCATGACGAAGCTGCTCTGGCGAGCCAGCGCAGCACCCGGAAACGCCGTTTACCTTCCCGCTATAAAGTGGTACCTATTTATCTACTTGCACTTAGGGGTGCTTTCGAACTGCTAGGTGGGCAGGAGCTGGGACCGAACGACGGGAGCTCACCCCGCCGTGGGGATTCGAACCGCCGACCATGCGATCGGCAAGTCCTAGGCGCTGAGGTTTTACCCACAGCGCCAGTTTGTTTCAAATTCCTTTTGTGCACAACTTGGTCAAATTCGACGTTTGCACCAGCGTCCTGTAGTGTCTGGCAGCCTAAAGTAAACAAGTTATTTACTGGCTCCTCTTCTCTATTCCTTTTTAAAGCCACGGTTCGGAGGAATTTCCCTCATGAGACTAATGAAAACCACATCTGAGGATGAAAGATGCATTTTAGCCGTGACAGGACGACACACAATGTTCAGGAGCAGAACCAGCACTAAACCAAACAATGGCTTGCCCAAATACACAAGCATGCAGCCTCCTGGATAAGAGAAGATCTTGGGCCTTTTGCTCCCTCTTCAGTCTTGCTGCTGCTGAGAGCTAAGCCTCCTCCGCACTCTGCACGCGCCCCCAAGACAGGGAGTCAGGTGGGCCATACAGTACAAAAGGAAACAGTTCTCTGAGATTCTTAATTGCAGTTCTTTGCACTTTGAGAAATGTGGTGCTTTACTGTATTATTATAACAACAACAACAACAACAATTTATTATTTATACCCCGCCCATCTGGCTGGGTTTCCCCAGCCACTCTGGGCGGCTTCCAACAGCACACTAAAATACAATAACCTATTAAACATTAAAAGCTTCCCTAAACAGGGCTGCCTTCAGATGTCTTCTAAAAGTCTGGTAGTTATTTTTCTCTTTGACATCTGGTGGGAGGGCGCTCCACAGGGCGGGTGCCACTACCGAGAATGCCCTCTGCCTGGTTCCCTGTAACTTGGCTTCTCACAGCGAGGGAACCGCCAGAAGGCCCTCGGCGCTGGACCTCAGTGTCCAGGCTGAACGATGGGGATGGAGACGCTCCTTCAGGTATTAGCATCCTAATTGGCTGAGGGCGTTCCGAAACAGCGAGGATGGCGCCGGGCGGGCAAGCAGCGGGCAGCGGAAGCAGCTTCAGTGTAGTGACGCCCGAGGGGCTGCGGGGTTGGATCTGGGGCACCTACCGCTTCGCCACAGACGGCAGTGACTTTCGCAGGAACCTCATAGTTAACCTGGGCCTCTTTGCAGTGGGAGTTTGGGTAGCTAGAAACTTAACAGACATCGATTTGATGGCACCAGAGCCTCCTGCATAGCAGAAACGATGTGAATGAAGTAGATCTGCATGAAGACTGAGTTTCCCTCTTGCTTTATGACCAAATGACTTGATTCATCACTGCGTTGATTTACATGGGGTGCTATCTGCAATGCAGCTTCTATTGAAGCAACTGGAGGCATCAGCATTGTGAGTGAAGGACTAGAGAAAACACCGAGGCAACAATTTACCTGTACATTTCTTTTTATCATGTTCACTTCACTTGCTTGGGAGTTCTATTGAGTCCAATTAATGTAGTACCTTCTGTTCTATTTTTGCCAGAAAATGTAAGTTCTTTTGCAGATGAAATCAACTTTTGTACCAAGAGTTTAACAGATTCTGAAGTGTGAAATAAAGACATGCCAATGCAAATAATAATAATAAAAAAATAATTAGCATCCTAATTTCTTCTTCTCCTTTGGCGTTCACTCATAGCCGAGTAAGACTGTCTTCCATAAACAGTTTTAACAATGAGTCTGTAAGTGACTGTGGAGGCCAATTCTGGATCCACACCTGGTTGATAAAAAAAGCTCAAGAGATCCAGCACTTAGCATCCTAATTCGCGGTGGCTGGCCCGGTACACATGCCTTATATTCTGTCAGCCTTCCTGTCAAGAGATTATATTTACCTTCCCAGCCTCCAAACAACTGAAAATTAGAAGCAAAACTATTGTGGGAAGCAGCTTCCAGTCCACCCCCCCCCCTCCATGATAAACATAACCAGAGAGCGAAAAAAGCCTAAGATTGTCAGAAGTGTTTGCCAAGCCGATTTTTATTTATGTTATGCTACAGGACTTGGCACTGTAAACAACATGCCAGTGATACGCAGGAGAAAACAGCACAAATAGAAGATGTCTGCAAATTAAGGTCCATCTCAAAGACGGAGGTACCTCTGATTTTGCAGGTGAAAATGTCTCCACATTCCCTGCGCTATGGAAAAATCTATGGGAGTAAATTTATTGTATACCGTATTTTTCGCTCTATAAGATGCACCAGACCACAAGACGCACCTAGTTTTCGGAGGAGGAAAACAAGAAAAAAATATTCTGAATCTCAGAAGCCAGAACAGCAAGAGGGATCGCTGCGTAGTGAAAGCAGCAATCCCTCTTGCTGTTCTGGCTTCTGGGATAGCTGCGCAGCCTGCATTCGCTCCATAAGACGCACTCACATTTCCCCTTACTTTTTAGGAGGGACAAAGTGAGTCTTATAGAGCAAAAAAGATGGTACTTAAAGGATAACTGTAAAACTTTAAAGACACTAGCAGGACTGATATATAACTCCTACAATGTAGATAAGAAGTAAAAAGTTAAAATACGTGATTGGATTTGATAAGGGATACCAGCTGAAGGGAAGGAGGGAAGCTGCAAGCTTTTTTTTGCAGAGCAAAAATGTTTATATGTTGATTAATGTATTGTATTGTAAGAATGATTGTGTAAAGAGAGTAATAAAAATTTATTGGGGGGGGAAAGGAAAAAGCTACCATCACCTAATTGGCTTGATCTCTATGCCTTGTCCTCTTGTCAATGCTCACAAAGGGCTCCTGTCTAACTTACCATCAGAACAAAAATGGCATCCAGAAAGCTTAGCACATTACCTGGCCCCAAAGAGATATTCTCAAAAAGCTTCACCCACACTCATCACTTCTGGTTTCCAGTTGCAGTTCAATTCCTAGCAGGGAATAGGGGAACTCAATGTCGTTGGGCTCCTACAAAGCCTGATTTGCAATACAAGGGCTGATGGGAATCAAGATTCCCCATCTTAGGCTGAGGCAGATGGACCTCCCCTATCCAGAAGCAGGACCAAGTTTCCCCGCTTTGACTCCTGAATGGCAAGATTCAATCGATGGAGCTGCAGTACCTGAAGGGCACGAGTTGAAGCCAAGCAGCTCTGCACCTGATCTGTGGGCGACTACTACAAATCCCACACAAGCCGCCTTATGGTAGAAAAGCGGAATCATTAATAAACAGAAGTCCACCATAGCTGAACTTTTTCCCCTTTGGTGTGTCTTCTAAAGGCCCTGCCAAAAATATATAGCTGGGGGAAGAAAAGGTTTTAAATAACAGACAGGACTGAAGATATAGGGCAGGATTGGGGAGGTTCTGACCCTCCAGTTGTTGGGACTACAACTCCCATAATCCCTCACCATTCGCCATGCTGAAGGAAGCTGGAGCCCAGCACCCTCTGGAGGGCCACTGGTTCCCCATGCCCAGTGTAGGGAGTCTCTAATCCCACCTGTTTCACTTATGTTTTTACATTGATTCTGTTTTCTCTCATCACCGATGGAAGTTAAGATCTAGGACTGGGAGACACCATTACTGTTGGGAAGCCGCTAAGACCGTAAGCTCCTTGCCTGGGTGTAGAGAAAGCGCTAGAACGTCACCTCCTTTCAGGATGGTGGAAGTTATTGTGGCTGAGATAGGGGAAGATTCGCCCTTAGAATTCAGCACTTCAACCTGACCCCTCTCCACACCCGGAAAAAGGGGAGGATCTTCTCCCCAGAGAACGAAGCCAGCTGGAAAGCGAAGATTAGGTCGTCCGAATCGACGTCGAAGAACTCCACACGACCCTCTTCGTAGCTCAGGGACACTCGGATCTTCCTGAGCTTGTTACGCCTCAGGATCAAGGGGGTTGGCTTTGGGGATGTGAAAGCCAGAATTTGGCACGGGGAGGATAAGTCGTGGCTGTTGTGGAACGACTTCCCCACAGCCCAGAACCCCTCGTCGGGGCTTATGCGGACCTGCCCCTTCCTCCTCACGGACTCTCTCGCAACCCCCACGGCCCACCGGCCCAAATTTTCCTCCACCTCCACCTCCCACCAGTGCCTCCCCGAAGCAAATCTCTCGCGGCCCAGCACGCTCATCATGATGTCGAATCTCTCGGGGTTGTCGGGCACAGATTGGTATCGACTCCCTCTTCTCACGCTCTTCAGGTCCTCGGAAAGGATGAGGAAGGGGTTTGCGGTGTCCGGATCCAGAGTGAAATTCACTGCAGAGGGGAAGGTAGATAGATAGATAGATAGATAGATAGATAGATAGATAGATGATAGATAGATAGATAGATAGATAGATAGATAGATAGATAGATGATCGATATAGATAGATAGATGATTGATAGATAGATAGAAAGAGCAGGGTGTGGATAGATGATAGATAGATGATAGATGATAGATAGATAGATAGATAGATAGATAGATAGATAGATTGATAGATAGATAGATAGATAGATGATAGATAGATGATAGATAGATGATAGATAGATGATAGATAGATAGATAGATAGATAGATAGATAGATAGATAGAAGAGCAGGGTGTATTAAATCCTTGGAAAGACTAGTCTCAGAGGCTAGAGCAGTTCTGGGGGAAGCTTTTTCAGCGTCCGAGGGCCACATTTCATCCTGGGCAACCTTCCAGAGGCCAGTGGTGGGCGGGGTCAAATGGGAAAGTGGGCGGGGTAGCAGATGCAACTCTGACCTCCACACTAGGTGACATTCCAGCCATGCAAAAACTAAAGGCCTCCACACACACACACACACACACACACACACACACACCCTTCATCTAGGCATGCAAGAGGCATTGCGGCAGTTGGCGGACACCTTCTAGCCAGGCAAACACACTCAGGGAAGGCAAGTGATAGGTGCTTGCCTAGGGAGAGTCTGGAGGGGGCCAGATAAGAGAGGCCTTGAGGCCTGCTTTGGCCACCGGGGCCTGTGGTCCTCCCCACCCCCACTTCTCATAATGTCTCTTTTCTCCAGACCAGACTTTGACAACCTGGTGCCCTCTGAGGAGATTTGTAGGACTTCCGCCAGTCATTACAGTCATGCTGGCTGGGGCATCTGAAAACTCTGGAGGATATCATTCTCCAGACTGATGCCTTCCATGTTTTGAACTACAACTCCCATCATGCCCTAGCATTGATGATGCTGGCTGGGGCTGATGGGAGTTGGAGTCTGACAGCGCCTGGAGGGTCACAGCCCTGACCTGACACAACTCAATTAAATACTTCAATGTGGGGCTGCTGCTGAGCCTCCATCCCCCATCAAATGTTTCCCAATTTTTTATTTTATTTTTAGTTCTATGCATATAGTTACCTTTGTACAAGTCTTGATTCAGAGACTCTGTTGTGCAGGGGAAAGAGAGACAAATTAAATCAGACACCATCATACATAGAGTGGTCTACCATTTAATGTTTCAAGAGGGAGTGAAACCTCTCACACTAAACTGATCACGTTCAAATTTCAATTAGAACTGCATTAGTTAATTGGTTTTTTTGAATTCTCAGATGTGGTTTCCATGATCAGAGAGGGAAACCTCTTAACCCTGGTTCTTTCTACACTAGGTCTTTTTTCCTGTTTCTTAAATTACTATCCTTTGTTCACTCAGGCTTTAAGGAGAACCTGTCATTGTTGCTAAATTGTTGCATTCCAGTGTTTTTGGTTTTTTTTTTTTTTTGCTTTACACCCAATTTTTCATTGGTTTTTTTATTATCATTTTTATGATAAAACAGTATGGACAGACAGAGCACTTTTGAGGTTTTCAAAGACTAAAGGTAAAGGGACCTCTGACCATTAGGTCCAGTCGTGACCAACTCTGGGGTTGCGAACTCATCTCGCTCTATAGGCCGAGGGAGCTGGCGTTTGTCCGCAGACAGCTTCCGGGTCATGTGGTCAGCATGACAAAGCCACTTCTGGCGAACCAGAGCAGCGCACGGAAAGGCCGTTTACCTTCCCGCCGGAGTGGTACCTATTTATCTACTTGCACTTGGACGTGCTTTCGAACTACTAGGTTGGCAGGAGCAGGGACCGAGCAACGGGAGCTCACCCCGTCGTGGGGATTCGAACTGCCGACCTTCTGATCGGCAAGTCCTAGGCTCTGTGGTTTAACCCACAGCGCCACCCGCGTCCCTTTCAAAGACTAGTGTGACTTTAATTAAAAGATTCCTGTTCTCCTTGTTTTATTGTTTCTGGTTCAGGGTGTTTGTAGGATTAGTGATTAAATGCCTCAGAATTTCTCTTCTCTGTAGGGGTCTTAAGACTTTTCCTTCTCTCTCCCTCAGTGAAATAGTGCTATTTCTCGATCAAAACAGAAACAGAAAAATAGTGCATGGAATCTGGATCTCTAAAATAACTACTTGATGAATAACAGAAGCCAGCTAATAAACAATTAATCTCTGATCTCCTAGCCACACTAATCAGTAGGCAACAAAAAAAAGGAGAACTTACAAAGAGAAACCTTCTAATTCATGTTGCAAGGAACCTTTGCTGAACAGGAGTTATTTTTGTATAAGCTTTATGGAACTGGTCATGAAGAACAAATTATAGTTTCACTTTTGGAAAAGGAGAACCGCAGCCCACGTTCTAGTGCGGAAGCAACCTCTATCTCAAGCACCATCTCCCATCAAAATTTCCCTTCCCGTACATTCCCAGAAAACTACCTTTGTTTACTGCTTCCTCCAGAGATTCTGCCATGTGGAGAAAAGGATGACAAATTTACTCAGACCACCATATACTGTAGATAGCAATGTGTAAATTCATGCGAGAGAGAGAGAAAAAAAGAACTGAAAACCACACAAGAGTCTCACTTACACAAAATTAAGTATAGTGTTGAAGGAGTCCTGTGGCACCTTGCAGACTAACCCATTTATTTATTCTGGCTGAAGCTTTCATGGACTGAAGAACCACAAAACTGGACGCCATAAAAAATATATCTTTTGATCTTTAAGTTGCCACAGGCTCTTTCTTGCCCCTCCAGGTGCTTTTCAAGAGAGCAATGGCATCAAGCTACATTCCTTCTCCTCAGAAACAGATATGGATGGTGGGAGACGAGGTTCTTCCACCCTGCTTCCCACAGATTTATTTCGTGAGGAAAGCCGCCAGCTTGCCTTTAATGCAAGCTCCTCAAAAGATCCACCAAAGTGGAATGGAACGGAAGGGGACAATATTTATTGGGACGCCAGTTCAGACATCTGGAGGAACCACAGGAGGAGAACCATTTCCTCTTCATCAAGGGCCTCTTTTTCCTCACATCCAGCCCAGAGCTGGGAGCCTCTCAAAGGTCTATACCCAGCCTCCTCCCCTCAGACCCCGTGACTACCACCAATACCTTTATATTTCTCCATAGCTTCTTCCAGAGCAGAATTCGTCTGAGAGTAAATCCTGAACTTCTCTTCCAGTCCTGGAGAAAGGTCCACCAGCTGTCTCACTTGCCCTTTCTCATATCTGCAGGGGAAGCAGGCAAAACGGAGAAGTCTGCCATGGCCCCTGCCCAGGCAAACTCCTTTGAGGAAAGCTATCCTGAGGAGACGGATCCATTCCCTGGTTTGCCCCATATGGCGCTCCTCTGAAACCTAAGGAGACGTCTTCTCCACCAGACATGCCCCACAAAATGGTTCACAGATTCCTGAGAGCCCCGTGGAGCTATCTTTGTTGCTTGAAATCCCAGGGTGCAGAACAGAGTCAGGGAGCCCTTTTTCAGGTTGGTAAAGCACGAGACTCTTATTAATTTCAGGCAAAAGATTCCTGCATTGCAGGGGGCTGGACTAGATGACCCTCAGGATCCCTTCCAACTCTACAATTCGATGGTTCTATGACTCAAGGAGTGAGAAAGTGCCACTTACCTGCTCAAAACCTTTTTGATGTCCTGAGAGCATGGGAAGAAGGGGAGAAAGAGTTCTGTTCAGCTGCACAAACACAACACAGGCTGGATTGCTTGTTATTCTGCTGGGAATTAATGTTTTTTCCTTCCGCCTTGAAAATGGAACTGCCACTCCCCACGTTTGTGTCAACTTTATTTCTAATCTTATGATTCAAGAAGACTTCCTCTTTCTTGTAAAGGGAGTTGGGAATGGTCTTTTTATCTTGGTTTGTAAAAAGCAGGAATTAATCCTCCCTGGGATTACTTGTCCTGTGAACAGTCTTCTCTTGAGTATCATGCTTGGGCTGTGTGTGCTAATTCTGCCAGCTGGAAGCAGAAGTTGTTGTGTGCAGAGCACTGGACGGCTGAGTGTTTGCGATATCATGAAGTGCCGTGCCCCAAATCTCCCCACTTTAGTGAGGTGGAATTAAAGAACCTCTTAATGAGGGTGAAAGAGGAGAGCACAAAATATGGTCTGAAGCTCAACATTAAAAAAACGAAGATCATGGCCACTGGTCCCATCACCTCCTGGCAAATAGAAGGGGAAGAAATGGAGGCAGTGAGAGATTTTACTACCCAGTAGTGATGTATGGAAGTGAGAGCGGGACCATAAAGAAGGCTGATCACTGAAGAATTGATGCTTTTGAATTATGGTGCTGGAAGAGACTCTTGAGAGTCCCATGGACCGCAAGAAGATCAAACCTATCCATTCTGAAGGAAATCAGCCCTGAGTGCTCACTGGAAGGACAGATCCTGAAGCTGAGGCTCCAATACTTTGGCCACCTCATGAGAAGAGAAGATTCCCTGGAAAAGATCCTGATGTTGGGAAAGATGGAGGGCACAAGGAGAAGGGGACGGCAGAGGACGAGATGGTTGGACAGTGTTCTCGAAGCTACAAACATGAGTGTGACCAAACTGCGGGAGGCAGTGGAAGACAGGAGTGCCTGGCATGGTCTGGTCCATGGGGTCACGAAGAGTTGGACATGACTAAACAACAATAAATGGTGCTATACATGACCACTATAAAGGCACAATTTAACAGAAGCACGAGGGTGGGGGGCGGGGAGAAAAACAATGAAGGAAATCATATATGGGTAACAGAAGTGAGTTTTTGTCATTTGAAGAGCAAAGGGGGACATGATCTGGGCTTATCCAATGGGGGCAAAATGAAAAGACGTTTCTATTGTGTGCCTCTGGAGCCAAACTCAGCCTCACCTGTGGAAATTCATTTTCCGGCTGCTGGCAGTTCCTCTCCACTTCAGTGATCAGGTTGCTGAGATGGGAAATCTCTTCTGTGAGTCTGGTGAGGTTTTCCTTCTGGATCACTTCCACCTCTTTCTTCAGGCCTTCGAGCTTGGCCAGCCTGAGGAGCTCCATTTCCTCCAGGAAGTTGTACATTCGCTCAAAGGCAGACACGACCCTCTGCTTCTCCATTTCTAATTCCGTCTGGCAGGGAGGGAAACACAGAAAATGTTAACGACGGGCCGTAACCACGGAGGGCTGGTTCCTACATGCAGGTATATAACTCCTGAAGAAAAGAAGGCACCAATCCTCTTCCCTCCCTGTGATTCCCAAGTGACGTAGGAGAAACATCTCAAGGCCTTCCACATGTGCTCCTTCAGGAAGATTTTGAGCAGAGGTCAGCTACCTTTTTCAGCCGTGGGCAGGTCCACCGTCCCTCAGACCATGTGGTGGGCCGGACTATATTTTTTGGGGAAAATGAACGAATTCCTATAAAGTGGTACCTCGGGTTAGGTACTTAATTCGTTCCGGAGGTCCGTTCTTAACCTGAAACTGTTCTTAACCTGAAGCACCACTTTAGCTAATGGGGCCTCCCGCTGCTGCCGCGCCCCCAGAGCATGATTTCTGTTCTCATCCTGAAGAAAAGTTCTTAATCTGAAGCACTATTTCTGGGCTAGCGGAGTCTGTAACCTGAAGCGTATGTAACCTGAAGCGTATATAACCTGAGGTACCACTGTACCCGACAAATAACCCAGAGATGCATTTTAAATAAAAGCACACATTCTACTCATGTAAAAACATGCTGATTCTTGGACCGTCCATGGGCCAGATTGAGAAGGCGATTGGGCCGCATCTGGCCCCCGGGCCTTAGGTTGCCTGCCCCTGATTTTGAGCATGGCGTGGCAGGATGGAATTCCAGACAAAGATGTGCTCTCCCAAGCCTACATCCCCGGCATGTTTGTACTCCTGTCTTAGTGATGTCTACGTTGACTTGGTCATGTCTACAGAATGGAAGATGGCAGCATCTTCAAGGATGTGCTCTATGGGAAACAGGCTTCTGGCACCAGGCCCAACAGCAGACCACCTCTGCGTTACAAAGATGCCTGCAAATGTGCCAATGGCTCGTAGTCAACACTTGACTCTTCAGCTAGAGGCCAGCCTGGAAACACCAGGCTGAGATGTCTTTGGGGGGCATGAGGAGTCTTGTAGGCAACACCCATCCCCAAAGACTACAATCTGTCCTTGTCCTCCATATGGAGATTACACACACACACACACACACACACACACACACACACACACAAACTACATCTGCCATAATCCCTGACCCCTGGCCACGCAGACTGGGGCTGATGGGAGTTGTAGTCCAAAACATCTGCTCTAGCTTGGGGAAGGTTGTACCTTAAGAATAAGCACTTACCAGACATTCTTTGCTTCTCAGTTCTTCAGCTAGTTTCCGATCCGCAAGAATTTCTCTCTCTTTTTCCAAACACTTCAGCTCAGCCTTTTCCTCGGGAAGCAGAAAGAAAAGAAAAGAAATAATGTTTATATGGAGAATTATTGATGCCACTGATTAATTTCCTTTGAAAGCCATGTTTGATATGACTGCAGGACTAG
>JAXCMG010000065.1:1856022-1877087 GCA_034642415.1 Podarcis siculus | reverse complement strand
TCAGGATCTGTCCTTCCAGGGAGCACTCAGGGCTGATTTCCTTCAGATTTCCTTAGATCCATGAAGGATCTAAACCTAGGACCTAAACCTATCCATTCTGAAGGAAATCAGCCCTGAGTGCTCCCTGGAAGGACAGATCCTGAAGCTGAGGCTCCAATACTTTGGCCAGCTCTTGAGAAGAGAAGACTCCCTGGAAAAGACCCTGATGTTGGGAAAGATGGAGGGCACAAGGGGACGACAGAGGATGAGATGGTTGGACAGTGTTCTCGAAGCCACAAACATGAGTCTGACCAAACTGCGGGAGGCAGTGGAAGACAGGAGTGCCTGGCGTGCTCACGGAAAAATACAGTACTTCTTCGTACTGTGCATGGTTAAAGTACGGCATTCCCCAGTGTTGGTCACTAACTTGGATGGCTTAAAAAGATGAATGGAAAAAAATTACGGCGGTTATTGCTATCAGAGGCTACTAGCCACAGTGGCTTATCCCCTTACCTCCACAGCTCTAAAAGTGCTGCGCTACCACACTGGAGAAATTTGTTCACCTCTCGTTTCTGAAGAAACAGCGAACTCTGAATATAGGGGAGCTTCGCTGCAAAGAATCCTTTGTTGCCGCAGGCAGCCATCATTGCTTGCATGCAAAAACAAGTTGCAGGTGTGTCTCAGAGTTCCAACACTCACTTCTTTTTTTGCAATTTCATGTAAATACGCCAAGGATCTACCCACCAGCGAATAATAAAATCACAGAATTGTTGAGTTTGAAGAGATCTCCTAGGGTCCTCTAGTCCAACCCCTTGAATTGCAGGAATCTCAGCTAAAGCATCCAGGACAGAGGGCCATCTAACCTCTGCTTAAAAACCGCCAAGGAAGGAGAACCCACAACCTCCCAAGGGAGACCGCTCCACTGTCAAACAGCTCTTACAGTCAAAAATGTTTAGCTACAGAAAAGCAGCAACAGATGCTTCAGATCCCGGACTTTCCGCAACAAATAAAGCTCAGGCCAACTTGGGAGTAACGATCCTTTATTCTTTTTATTTGTTAAGAATATATATATATAACTTCCATGGTTCTAAAGAAACCTCCAAGGCTTCTCATTCTGTAAGGTAAAATCAAACATTAAAAAGCATTAACACTGATTTCAAAGAGAGGCAGCTTCTGTTTTGTGAAAAAACAGTGAACAGAAGATTAGAGTGTGGAAGAATATCTAGCCTTTTGGTTTGGAGGTTTGTTGTTAAGTTTGCATTGGGAGAAGCCGGAGGGAAGGAGCAGAAAACAGATCAACAACAGAGGCTGCACGCCTTTCTCACGGGCAGAGTTGGAGATGGGATTTTTTCCAGATCCAAAAGAAGGGGCAAAAGGTGTCGGACGAGGATTCGGCTAAGGAGAAAGTGTGCAGCAGGCTTGCCGCCTCAGCATCAAAAAAAGCCACCTGTTGAGCATCCAGATTCAGGGCCACTCGTATTCTTTGGGGCTCCCTGCTCGGATACAGGAAAGGGTAATGCGGTGGGACTACAGCCCTGTACTGACCCTCCCACCTCCCAATAGCCCAGACGCCGGCTTCCGGGGAAGGCTGTGCGTCTTTCCTGACCGCCACAAGCGGTTTTGAGATGCCCAGAGCCCAGGCGCCCTCGTTCCTCACTTCGACTTCCCAGTAGCTTCTGCCAGAGCTGAAGGACTCCCGGCACTGAGCGCACGGCCAGCGCTCAAATCGGCCAGCGCCGAGGGGAAGGGCCTGTGGCCTTTCTGCCAGTGCCAAACTTCTCAGGTCCTCGGATACGATGAGCCGAGGATGAGCCGTGGCTGGGTTCAGAGACACTTTAGCTGCGGAAGAAGAGAAGAAGAGGAAGAGTTTGGATTTGATATCCCGCTTTATCACTACCCAAAGGAGTCTCAAAGCGGCTCACATTCTCCTTTCCCTTCCTCCCCCACAACAAACACCCTGTGGCTACTTCTCGATCCAGTTTCCCACCCTGGATTTAAAGTGAGTGAACAAAGAAATAGGTGGTCAGCTATTGAGAGGTACCTCAACACCACCTTTTGCTGCCTGAAATTTACCTTTACGCAGTGAATATCCAGATATCAGATTGCCTGTAGAAGAAAATGGGGGAGTGAGATCAAAGGAGTGCTTCAAATGCACAGAAAACCACCCCATGTGTAAAAACCAGTAACCGATAGACTCCCCCCCTTTTGTTAAGAGGGCTTTTAATCAAAGGTTGCAGGACCACCTGTTGGGAATGTGGTACCAGAAGATTTTGGCAATCTGGGGAAAACCCAAATTCCTGTTAGCTCCGATTGAGCACTAAAGAGTCGTTTTTCCCCCAGGAGGGTGACAGAAGCGGCAGAACAAGGGGAAGCATGGATAAGACAGTCTGTATATGTTTTTCTTGTGAAATTGCTTTGGCATGCTTTATGAGAAGCGATTCCTAAAGGAAATTAAATGAATAAATATTCAACTGAACAGTGCTTTTGGGTGCCTTCCAACACCAAAAGTCTATAGGATGGATCCTGGTTTGCCCATGAAATCCAGTCACCTTCAATTCGAGTCTGGTTAAGGTGTATGTGTGTGCTATGGCTTTATAACACTGCCATTTCCAGGTTCCTAGCTGACAATGCAGGGCCTTCTTTCTCTCATCAAGGGGCTGACAGGAGAAAAGAATCCAAACTTCCTTAGGCTGTGCTCCTCTGCTGCAAGGCAACAATACCCTGTTGTTGTCGTTTAGTCGTGTCCGACTCTTCATGACCCTATGACCAGAGCACGCCAGGCACTTCTGTCTTCCAATGCCTCCCGCAGTTTGGTCAAACTCATGCTGGTAGCTTCGAGAACACTATCCAACCATCTCATCCTCTGTCGTCCCCTTCTGTCGTACCCTAGGAAGCAGTTACTTCCAGATGCAGGAAGCTGGGCTCCTGGTAGAAATAAAAGATGGCCTCCTCGCTGTTGCCTGAGCTCCCCTGCATCTGAGAGAATCTCCTACAAAGCCTTATTCCCACACCAATTCCACACTCCCCCCCTTACTTGGCAGCCGATTCCCCACCCAAAACCCTTCCGATACCTTTGAATTTCTCTGTGAACTTCTGCAAAATGGCAGTGACGTCCCAAAACTCCCAAGTTTTCCATTTTAGTTTTGGAGGGAAAGTGGCTACGTTTTTAAACTTGACCTCCTTGCTCCTGGAGAAAGAGAAAAAGAGTATATAATAATGATTTGTCCCTTTATCTGGACAGATTAATAATCACAGTGGCAGGAAAAAAGAGAAATGGACAGAAAAAAGGAAGGAAGGAAGGAAGGAAGGAAGGAAGGAAGGAAGGAAGGTGAATACCAATAAGCCCATCTCAAAGGGACAGAAAACTGGCACAATTTGGGTCATTTTTGTACTGTAGGTCATACTCCATCCTTTCTGCCTTGCGGGCCGCTTAGTGGAGAAGAAGACACCATAATAAGCAGCTAAGCTTCAAGACTATCTAAAGTTCTGTTGGGAACCTGTGTACGTGCAGCTACTCACACAGAGTCGATTAAGGTTTGGCAGCCAGCCAGAAGGCAATCTGAAGGAGTAGGTCTGCCTGGTGATAACAGAGACATGGAGACAGCTCCCTGATTGGTCAAGCTCTCTCAAGGGAGTGATAATTAATGGCCTACTAACTGGAATGTGTTAGTTAGGAGTTCATGAGGTTCAGAGTTCTGTGTGTCAGTGTAGGAGTTGTCAGAGAGAGCTAGCTAAAGATCCGTGTTCTGTTCCTGTAAATAGTCCACTGTATATAATAAACACCTAACTACAAGTTCCTGGTTCCTGCTTCGTCTATCCTGTCTGCAGCCAAGTCGCCAAATGCTTCCGTGGATTCTGCATTTACTCTGCTAGGTCTGGTTAAGGTCCTGCAACTAGTCAGAAAGTTGCGAAACATCAAATAGGTTTTGCCAATAAGTTCATCCCACACCATCCCAAGAATAGTCCAACAGATCATCCACCTCTCACAGGAAGTGCCGCCCCTTTAAGGACAAACCGATTGACCTTTGACAAGTGACATTAAAAGGAAGAGGAGATTCCTTCACCACCACCTTCTTCCCTGTGCAAAGCTGGGTGGTCCTTTGGAAGAGCTGAAAAGGTAAAGGTAAAGGTACCCCTGCCCGTACGGGCCAGTCGTGTCCGACTCCAGGGTTGTGCACCTATCTCACTTAAGAGGCCGGGGGCCAGCGCTGTCCGGAGACACTTCCGGGTCACGTGGCCAGCGTGACGAAGCTGCTCTGGTGAGCCAGCACCAGCGCAGCACACGGAAACGCCGTTTACCTTCCCGCTAGAAAGCGGTACCTATTTATCTACTTGCACTTTAGAGGTGCTTTCGAACTGCTAGGTGGGCAGGAGCTGGGACCGCAGACGGGAGCTCACCCCGCCGCGAGGATTCGAACCGCCGACCATGCGATCGGCAAGCCCTAGGCGCTGAGGATTTACCCACAGCGCCACCCGCGTCCCCTTTACAGGGGAAGAGCTGAGCCAGGTACAAATACAACTGGGGAAGGAACAGGTTAAACGGCGCTGCAGCAGGAACTTCCCCTATTGTGCAAAGCCTCCCAAGGTTAACCAAATGTGAAACAGAAGGAATGGGACCCACTTACCTTTGCAAGGTGCCTGCAATGTCCTAGAGTGGGGAGAGGGAGAAGAAGGAACTGAGTGCCCTGCCGCAGGCTGCTAAGGAAACCCCCACAGAACCTGAACGCCCCCTGGGGTAAGGATGCATTGGGGTTTTAAAATTTCTAGCTAAGGATTGTTGGGGAAAAAACCCAAATATTGCTAATATCCTAATACATGCCCTTATACCAGGGGTCAGCAGATTTTTTCAGCAAGGGGCCGGGCCCACTGTCCCTCAGACCTTGTTGGGGGCCGGACTATATTTTGAAGGGGGGGGAATGAACAAATTCCTATGCCCCACAAATAACCCAGAGATGCATTTTAAATAAAAGCACATATTCTACTCATGTAAAAACACCAGGCAGGCCCCACAAATAACCAAGAGATGTGTTTTAAATAGAAGGACACATTCTACTCATGTAGAAACACGCTGATTCCCGGACCATCCACGAGCCCAATTAAGAAGACGACTGGGCTGGATCCGGCCCCCGGGCCTTAGTTTGCCTACTCATGCCTTATACAAATCTGTGGTACGACTGCATTTGGAGTCCTGTATAAAGTTCTGGCCACCTCAACTCAAAAAAGGATATTGTTGAGTTGGAAAAGGTTAAAGGGGGGGCGCAATCTTCTCCCCCCCCCCCACGACTACTTCTTCCCCCAGCTTTATTCTGTATACAGTGGTACCTCAGGTTAAGTACTTAATTCGTTCCGGAGGTCCGTACTTAACCTGAAACTGTTCTTAACCTGAAGAACCACTTTAGCTAATGGGGCCTCCCGCTGCTGCGCGATTTCTGTTCTCATCCTGAAGCAAAGTTCTTAACCTGAAGCACTATTTCTGGTTTAGCAGAGTCTGTAACCTGAAGCGTATGTAACCTGAAGCATACGTAACCTGAGCTACCACTGTACAACACTACAATCATGCCTCAGCTCCCGAACGCCTTGGGAGTTGAACATTCCAGCTCCTGAACGATCAAAAACCGGAAGTGAGTGTTCAAGCTTTCAAACGTTCTTTCGGAAGCCGAACGTCAAACAGGGCTTCCAATTGGTTGCAGAAGCTGCAGCCATTCAGAAGCTGTGCTTTGGAAGTCAAATGGACTTCCGGAACAGATTCTGTTCGACTTCCGAGGTACGACTGTACTGGGGGGAAATGCAGCCAGCCATCTTACCTGCAGGAAGTCACTCACAGGCAGCCGAGATGTCTGCTCCATCTCTTGGATGCTGCTGCCCAGAGAGGAGAGGTCCTGGGAGAGTTTGGCCATTTGCTCGTCCCTCTTCGTCACAATCTCCTTTTTGGCCCACTCCATCTGGGCCACAATGAAGCCCAGTTGCTTTTTGATAATGTGGTACAGCTGCTTGACCCCCACCGTCATTTTCTCCCGCTCGGATTCTATCCGTTTCTGCAGCAGGTGGAGAGAGAGGAGAGCCGGTGCGGTATGGTGGTTAGAGAGCTCGACTAGGGGACCTGAGGGACCAGGGTTCAAATCCCACCCACCCCACTCAGCCGTAATGCTCACTGGCTGCCCTTGGGCCAGCCACTGTCTCTCAGCCTAACCTACCTCACAAGGCTCTTGTAAGGATAAAATGGGGAGGGGGGAGAGATGCAAATATGCATAGCTGTCAACTTGCAGATTTGAAAACAAGGGACCAGGAGCCTCGAAAATAAGGGATCAGCAGTCAAAATAAGGGATTTTGCTATTGTAAAGAGTTACATACATTGGTAGGATTGACAGAGGCTGTCATTCCGGCATGAGGTGGTTGTGGCGCGGCGGTGGCCGCTGAAGCGCCGCCCTTCTGCGTCCCTCCCCATCCCCTCCTCTTCCTCCTCCCTCAGGCCGCCTCCTCAGCCGCCACCACCGCCTCCAGGCTCGCGGGCGGCGTGGGCGAGAGTCTCTCTCCCTCACCCCCTCTCTTTCGGGCGGGGAAGGGCCGATGGAACTCCTCGCGCCAGGATGACGGCGCCAGTGTGCGCTCTCTCTCGTGGCGGAGGACCCCGAGCCGCTGCTTCCCTCCCAAGCCGGGCGAGCATGAAACCCGGGAAATTTAAGGAACATCATCAATAAGGGACAGCAGCGGGACACGGCGCTGGGATAAGAGAATTTCCCGCCAAATAAGGGACAGTTGACAGCTATGGCAAATATGTCACCCTGAGTTTCCTTGGAGGAAACCTGGGGTATGAAGGTAATAATAAAAATATAAAGCAAAATCAGACATCTGCAGTCATACCTCATGTTACGTTTGCTGCATGATACGTTTTTTTCAGACTGTGTCCTGCGGTGACCCGGAAGTACCGGAAAGGGTTGCTTCTGGGTTTTGCTGCTCACCCATGCGCAGAAGCGCTAAACCGCACTTTGCGCATGCACAGAAGCACCAAATCACGCTGCGCACCTGCGCAGATACAGCCCTTCAGGTTGCAGGATTTTCATGTTGCGAACGGGCCTCCGGAACGGATCCTGTTCGCAACCAGAGGTACCACTGTATTTACAACATTTCCCATCCCGTCTCGTCTTCCAAGAGATCAGGGTGGCATGCATTGTCTGTCTTCCCTCCTGCCCCCTCACCCCCCAAAAAAATCCATTTATGGATCGCATTGTGGTGCGTGAGCCACCTTTAGGGAACCACAACATTCAGCTATGCTCCCAAGGCTCAATAGCTTTCTAGGGCATTCTAGGAAATCAGAGCATCCCCAGAGGGCTTTCTGAGAGCTCAGGACACACTAGGCCAGTGTTTCCCAACCTTTTTTGGGCAAAGGCACACTAGTTTGATGAAAAAAATCTCGAGGCACACCACCATTACAGCCCCGTGACGTCAGCGCGCAGCGTCACGCCGGGAGGGACGCACGAGCTCCTTCTCCTGCTCGTTCAGGGCCGGGTCGCCGCCGTGAGGGAAGGGCGCCGGGGCACTGCTGCTGCTGCTGCCGCCGCCGCTCCCGGCAGGCATGGGCCCAGCTGAGGCGGCGGCGGCTGTTGTGGTGGTGGCGGCGATAGCGGGCGGAGGAGGGGGCGGCGGCGGGGCCGAGGTGGCCGGCGGCGGCGGGGGAGGCGGCGGCGGGTGGAGCAGGAGGGCGGCCGAGGCCGGTGAGGGAGTAGGGTTGCCCGGGGCTTGAGGAGCCGTCGCCGGGAGTTGCTGCTGCTGTTGTTGCTGCTGCTGCCCAGACATGCCAGCCTCCTCCTCGTCCGCTGTCTCGCGCTCCTCCCTTTTGCGCGCGCTGCCCCGCCGCCGCCCCATTGGCCGGGTCCTGTCAGCTGATCCTGTGCTATTTCCTGTGTGTGTGTGTGTGTGTGTGAGGGGAGAATGGAGAGAGAAACCTCGGCACCACCACCGCGGAGCCGCCCCCGGCTCGACGCGGATCCTCGCCGCCGCCACCCCGCCTCTCGCCGTCCGACTCGCCCGCCCCCCTCCCACGGCACACCAGGCAACGGCTCGCGGCACGCTAGTGTGCCGCGGAACACCGGTTGGGAAACACTGGACTAGGCAACTCTTGGTGGCACGTGGTGCTCAAAATAATAGCACCACAAATACCAGGTGAAAAGAGACACGTACAAGCAGGTCTTGGCTTTCCTTTTCTGTATTCAATATATGGACCAGTATCTCTTCTCTCTGCTTCCTCATCACTCCCAGCAAGCTGCAGACGTGATCCTGGAGAGATGGCGAGAAATCGCATTAGAGCAGGTTTGAAAAAAGTCACTATTGTTCCATAAGGAATTGAAAAGAAAAAGTTTAAAAGTGCTTTTCCAAAAACAAACAGAGTCCTTTGGGTTGGGGGTAATTCAGATGGAAATTCCCAGGTGTCAAAAAAAGGTTATTTATGTATGCCACTCCTGCGGCCCCGTGTTTAGTTAGCCGAAAAATGTAAATTGAGCGAAGTCCCAACTAAAGAAGAATGACAACTTAAGCTGATGGATTATGCGCAACTTGCAGACCTAACATATAGAATAAGAAAACAAGAAGAACATACATTTAAAGAAGACTGGGAAATGTTTACTGAATATATGGAGGAATATTGTGTTTATTTGAAAACGTGGGCAGATTTAAGATAAATTCAACAGTGTAAATAAGTTCTGGGGGAAAAGTATCCCCGGATTCATTTAAAAAAATCTGGCAACCTTAACCTACCCTGTACTCTTGGGCAGCCTCCTCCTTGGGAACCACTTCATGTCCTTTGTGCTCCTTGGACCAGTCACACACCACACAGATGGGGACTTGGTCATCCTTGCAGAAGAGCTTCAGGGGCTCCCCGTGTCTCCCGCAGAACCGCCTCCCTTCAGCCTCCTCCCTCTCCTGATCTCTCAGCTGCTTGGCTATCTCGGCAAAGTTGCCCAGCTGCTTGTTGGGCTTGGACTTTGTTGCCCGGATGGCCCTTTTACACAGGGGGCAGAGGGCGTTGGAAGAAGATTCCCCCCGACACTGGGCAATGCAGGAGGAGCAGAAGCTGTGCTCGCACTCTAAGGTGACAGGATCCGTGAAGAAGTCGAGGCAAATGCAGCAAGTCACTTCCTCCTGAAGCCTCTTCCTGAGGTTCTCAGCAGCCATGCTGGTTCTCTTCCTGGAACCGCAGGAAAAGAGAGGGGAATAGTGTCAGGAGTTCAGCCTACACTCGAGTAGGACCCTGGTAGAGACACATGCCCGACTGCCATGTTCTCTCCCTCCTGGTCGGTCGTTCGAGAGCTTCAAAAGCTTTCTTCAGCCCGAACATCACAGCGACCGATGCCAACAGACACCGGCACACTTAGGGACCCGCAGAGTCTTTGCAGCTTGCGTAACAGACCTCAGCAACTCAGCATTTTGGCTAATCTACTTTATTTACAGGACGCGGGTGGCGCTGTGGGTTAAAGCACAGAGCCTAGGACTTGCCGATCAGAAGGTCGGCGGTTCAAATCCGGGCAACGGGGTGAGCTCCTGTTGCTCGGTCCCTGCTCCTGCCAACCTAGCAGTTCAAAAGCACGTCAAAGTGCAAGTAGATAAATAGATACCGCTCCGGTGGGAAGGTAAACGGCGTTTCCGTGCGCTGCTCTGGTTCACCAGAAGTGGCTTAGTCATGGTGGCCACATGACCCACATGAAGCTGTACGCCGGCTCCCTCAGTCAATAAAGCAGATGAGCGCCGCAACCCCAGAGTCGGCCACGACTGGACTTAATGGTCAGGGGTCCCTTTACCTTTTTGCCTTACTTTATTTACATATAAACTGCAACATGGCTCCCTCTCTCTAGCATCAGACAGCAAAGAGAAAAAGGACAAAGGACAAATAGTCCCACTTCACGGAACACAGTAACACAAACATCCTGTCTCCGTCACTTCCCACTCTGTGGAATGAAAACATACACCATCATGTGATCGACAACAATCCCATGACTGCAATCATGGGGCAGGAATTCTAACAAAAAGTAGCTGTGCCCTTTCTTATATCTCAGTAATATATAAACCCCGCTCAAATATATAAACCAAGACTTGAAAACCTCACTTTATAGCAAAGCTCTCTAACAGAATACGCAACAGAGCACCTCTTTACCAGAGTAATTAAATTTCACACGATATAATCTCACTTTTCATGTGCCTCCACACTAAAGAAACTTGCACCTAGACAACTAGTCCATCAATTGTCTGACAGCTTCAGCAAATCACCGCCCACACGGAGATGAACTCCTCTTCTGGCCTCTAACACTCTTCACATGTTCTCAACTGCCACTCACTCAGCCTGAGGGTGAGCGGGTGAGAAAATGAAGGATTGTTGGAGGAGGAGGAAGGAAAGGGTATTTCAAGAAAACAAAATGTTTTTCCGGACATCCATTTACATCAAGCATAGCCAACACAGTGCCCACCTGCCCCATCAATCCCAGGTAGCATGGCCAATTGACAGGGTTTGTGGGAGTTATAACCCAGTCCTCAATTTAGACAGATAAATAGATCAAAGCAGGGCTTTGTAGGGAGCGTCATTTTAAGGGGTGAAAGTTATTTTTTGCAACTTTCTTCTGCAAGGGGGTCTTAACACACACACACACACATATACAGTGGTACCTCAGGTTAAGTACTTAATTTGTCCGTTCTTAACCTGAAGTGAATGTAACCTGAAGCGTATGTAACCCGAGGTACCACTGTGTGTATATATGTATATGTATATGTATATGTATGGGACGCGGGTGGCGCTGTGGGTAAAAGCCTCAGCACCTATGACTTGCCGATCGAAAGGTCGGCGGTTCGAATCCCCGCGGCGGGGTGCGCTCCCATTGCTTGGTCCCAGCGCCTGCCAACCTAGCAGTTCGAAAGCACCCCCGGGTGCAAGTAGATAAATAGGGACTGCATACTGGCGGGAAGGTAAACGGCGTTTCCGTGTGCTGCGCTGGCTCGCCAGATGCAGCTTTGTCACGCTGGCCACGTGACCCGGAAGTGTCTCCGGACAGCGCTGGCCCCCGGCCTCTTAAGTGAGATGGGCGCACAACCCTAGAGTCTGTCAAGACTGGCCCGTACGGGCAGGAGTACCTTTACCTTTACCTTATGTATATGTATATGTATATGTACACACACACACAGTGGTACCTTGGGTTACAGACCCTTGGGTTACAGGTACCTTCAGGTTACAGACTCCGCTAACCCAGAAATAAACCCAGAAGAACCCAAAGTTCTTCGGGTTAAGAACTTCGCTTCAGGATGAAAACAGAAATCATGCAGCAGCGGCGCGGCAGCAGCAGGAAGTGGTGCTTCAGGTTAAGAACAGTTTCAGGTTAAGAACGGACCTCCAGAACGAATTAAGCACTTAACCCGAGGTACCACTGTATATTTAAAACTGGAACGCACTAAAGCAGGTACTTTTAAAAAAGGTATTGAGCCAGTGTCCATCAATATCTCAGAGACTCACCCAGACCTCAGTAGAGTGTGTGGTCACTACAAACTGCGATCCTTAAACTCCCAGTCGCCTGAATACAGAGTGTCTAGGTAGGTGGAGATTCTGTAACCCTGAGGCTGGCAGACATACACACATCAGCAGTCACAGGAAGGAACTTTCCTTAGGAATAAAAGGTTGGGGGGGGGTGGGGAGAAAGCAAGCAGAAGGTAAAAACAGAATACAAAATAAACCCACTGTGGCTCTGCAACTGAACTAAACATAGCCTATTGACTGTTCAGGTTTATTCACAAAGGGTCGGTAAAGCTGGGCAGCTTAATAGAAGATTCAGGATTCCAGTATACTAGACAGGAAACTGGATCCTCTGACGTTGAGGGAGGGGGCAAGGAGGCTGCAAAGGCAGCTCCCCTTTTCTAAAAAAGCTATTTGGCTCTTTCCTAGCAAGCTTCCCGTGCTTCCATTATCCAGTTAGGAGGAAGACTAGGTTGTGCAAGCATAATAATAATAATAATAATAAGTGGAGCTAGTTTTAAAGCACAGCAATTTCCCTAAGATGCCAGCTCAAAACAGCCGCCAGTTTTTTACCCAGCAAGATAGGAAAGGAGGAGTTACCTGCCAAAACGCTGCGTGCTGCCAATTCCGGTACTTCTTTTGGCGGGGAAGAGAGAGCAGAGACCGGCCAGCGTCCAGAGATGGCGAAACTGTGGATGCGGAGGAAGCACCCGCGCGAAATGGAAAGTTCGAAAGCTGCTCCTGGCGATCAATAAATAGTGGCGGCCGGAGCCACGCCTTTCCCTGCGCGGGGTGGGGGATGGGCGTGGCGTGTTTGGGGCAACAATCCATGAATGAGCGGAGCGCGCATGAATGAGAAGGCGCGCCGAGTGCCCACGAATGGGAGGGAGGGAAGACATGTGTTTGCGCTTGAAGCTCTGGATCCCTCCTCATTTCATTGGAGGGCGGATCCGCCCTCCGTGGATTGGCTGCTCCCGGGAAAGGTGTGGCTCAGACCAATTTTATTCCTTCTGTGGTTTCCCCGCGTGCCGAAAACAGGAGTGAAAAGGCAAGACGTCTATTTTATAGACGTGGAGAGATCACCTTGCCAACAAAGGTCCGTACAGTCAAAGCTATGGTTTCCCCAGTAGTGATGTATGGAAGTGAGAGCTGGACCATAAAGAAGACTGATCGCCAAAGAATTGATGCTTTTGAATTATGGTGCTGGAGAAGACTCTTGAGAGTCCCATGGACTGCAAGGAGATCCTGAAGCTGAGGCTCCAATACTTTGGCCACCTCATGAGAAGAGAAGACTCCCTGGAAAAGACCCTGATGTTGGGAAAGAAGGAGGGCACAAAGAGAAGGGGACGACAGAGGACGAGATGGTTGGACAGTGTTCTCGAAGCTACCAGCATGAGTTTGACCAAACTGCGGGAGGCAGTGGAAGACAAGAGTGCCTGGCGTGCTCTGGTCCAGGGGGTCACGAAGAGTCGGACATGACTAAATAACAACAGGTTTCATCACCTCTTCCTTCTCTTCTGGCTTAGTGCCAGAATTGGGGCAGCTTCACTTTTTACTCTTCACTTTCATTCTCTCAGGTCCCTCTCACCCCTTTTATTTTGTGCCGTTTATTTAAAAGCGTTGCGAAAGTGCATCATGATGCTTAAAAGCAAGCAAACTCTTAAGTGGTCTAGAGCAGGCATCCCCCAACTCGGCCCTCCAGATGTTTTGGGACTACAACTCCCATCATCCCTGACCACTGGTCCTATTAGCTAGGGATGATAATAATAAATAATTTAATAATAATTTATTATTTATACCCCGCCCATCTGGCTGAGTTTCTCCAGCCACTCTGGGTGGCTTCCAACAGAATATTAAAATACAATAGTCTATTAAACATTTAAAGCTTCCCTGAACAGGGCTGCCTTCAGATGTCTTCTGAAGATAGGATAGCTGCTTATTTCCTTCACATCTGAAGGGACGGCGTTCCACAGGGCAGGCGCCACTACCGAGAAGGCCCTCTGTCTGGTTCCCTGTAACCTCACTTCTCGCAGAGAGGGAACCGCCAGAAGGCCCTCGGCGCTGGACCTCAGTGTCTGGGCTGAATGGTAGGGGTGGAGACGCTCCTTCAGGTATAGGTCGAGACCATTTAGGGCTTTAAAGGTCAGCACCAACACTTTGAATTGTGCTCGGAAACGTACTGGATGATGGGAGTTGTAGTCCCAAAACATCTGGAGGGCCAAGTTTGGGGATGCCTGGTCTAGAGAAACAGCATAAAAGGTTTTGCCCCGAACTTGCCCCAGCCTCTCTGGGCAGCTTCCAGCATATATAAAAACATTTCCCGAAGAATCCTGGGATCTGTAGTTTAAAGATGCTGGGAGTTTCTGGAAAACATGTATTTCCTCGTAGAGCTACAATCCCCAAAGGTCCATAAGAAGAGGAATTTGACTGTTAAACCACTGAGAATTGTAGCTCTTTAAGGGTGTATGTGTGTATCTCCTAAGAACTCTTGGCACTCTTAACAAACTACGCTTCCCAAAATTCTTCAGGGGGACGCCACAATTGTTAAAAGTGGTATAAGAATGTATGGTGCAGATTTGTCCTTGCTAAATGTTTGGGGGTGGAATGCAGAATGTTATGGAATCATGAATATCTTCTTCGGCAATCACTTGTAGCCGAGTAAGATTGTCTTCCATAAACACAGTTTTAACATTGAGTCCGTAAGTGACTGTGGAGGCCAATTCTGGATCCACACGTCCTTCCACCGTGGGAACATTGGTTTTCGGGCAGGAGTTGATCACGGTGTGGATTTGCCAAGCGTGCCTTCCTCTTAGCATGTTTCTCCCTTGTGTCCTGAGTTCGAGTGTCTTCAAAGCCCATGACCCCTTTGGTAAAGGTTGTTCTCCAACTGGAGCGCTCGCAGGCCAGTGTTTCCCAGTTGTCAGTGTTTATACTACATTTTTAAAGATTTGCCTTGAGACAGTCTTTAAACCTCTTTTGTAGACCACTAGCATTACGCTTTCCATTTTTAAGTTCGGAATAGAGTAGTTGCTTTGGAAGACGATCATCAGGCATCCACACATGACCACTCCCAACGAAATATATCCTGCACGCAACATCATCTACTTACAGTACAACTTGTCACCGTTATGGGGAAAGGCTGAGAAAGCAGATCAACCAGCAAGTGGGAAAGATTCTGGTTAAATGAAACCAAACTGACCTCAATTCTGTGCGGTGTACTTTATTTGATCTTAACATGGAAACCCACTGTGGTATACAGTGGTGGTGTTGTTGTTTAGTCATTTAGTCGTGTCCGTCTCTTCGTGACCCCATGGACCAGAGCATGCCAGGCACTCCTGTCTTCCACTGCCTCCCGCAGTTTGGTCAAACTCATGCTGGTAGCTTCAAGAACACTGTCCAGCCATCTCGCCCTCTGTCGTCCCCTTCTCTACAGTGGTACCTCGGGTTAAGTACTTTATTCGTTCTGGAGGTCTGTTCTTAACCTGAAACTGTTCTTAAACTGAAGCACCACTTTAGCTAATGTGGCCTCCCGCTGCCACCGCAGCACGATTTCTGTTCTCATCCTGAAGCAAAGTTCTTAACCTGAGGTACCATTTCTGGGTTAGCGGAGTCTGTAACCTGAAGCGTATGTACATATGCTTCAGGTTACATATGCTTCAGGTTACACACTCCGCTAACCCAGATATAGTGCTTCAGGTTAATAACTTTGCTTCAGGATAAGAACAGAAATCGGGTTCCGGCGGCGTGGCAGCAGGAGGAGGCCCCATTAGCTAAAGTGCTGCTTCAGGTTAAGAACAGTTTCAGATTAAGAACGGACCTCCGGAACGAATTAAGTACTTAACCTGAGGTACTACTGTACTTGTAAAGCAAAAGTGTCAAGCATAGCTCATCTGTTTGGGCATGCCGGTTTCAGTGACCAATTCGTGCTTCCAGTCAAGTTGATTATAAGATGGGGAAGCTTTGGCCCTCCAGATATTGTGGGAACAACATTTCCATCTGCCCAAACCAGCATGGCCAGTGGTCAGGGATGGTGTAAGCTGTGGTTCAGGGCTGAAGATTAGACACTTCTGAAGTAAAGCCTCAGAAAGTGTACAAATTCTCCCAATTTCTAATCAGATGCAGGCTTGTTTTTCCTTCAGGATCGCTGTTGCTGCTCCCTGGAGAGGCTGAGCAAAGCAGAGAGAAGCCACGTTAGCATACGGCTGGGCTGAAAAGAAGGAAAGAAGAAGAATTTGGATTTGATATCCCGCTTTATCACTACCCTAAGGAGTCTCAAAGCGGCTAGCAATCTCCTTTCCCTTCCTCTCCCACAACAAACACTCTGTGAGGTGAGTGGGGCTGAGAGACTTCAGAGAAGTGTGACTGGCCCAAGGTCACCCAGCAGCTGCAGGTGGAGGAGCAGGGAAGCGAACCCAGTTCACCAGATTACGAGTCCACCGCTCTTAACCACTACACCACACTGGCTCTCACAATGTGAGGTACCACTTTAGCTAATGGGGCCTCCCACTGCTACCACCACGCCGCTGGTACACAATTTCTGTTCTCATCCTGAAGCAAAGTTCTTAACCCGAGGTACTACTTCCAGGTTAGCAGAGTCTGTAACCTGAGTTACCACTGCACTGCTCTATACCCGGAGGCCTCAGGCGGGTTCACATCTTTGTTTACTGCAAAGTGAAGTGGAACTATGACGGTGTTTTGTTTTTCAGTTGTTTAACAATTTGCTGCCACTCAGTACAATACCATATTTATTAAATTTATATCCCGCTCTTCTTCCCAAAGGAGTCCACGGCGGCAATTTATATGAGGAGTAAGGGTATTTAGATATATAAATTCTGTATCCTTTTGCCTTCCAGGGATGCGGTGCAGCAAGAGCTTTATCTTTCCAAACATATGAGACCGACTAAGAACACTAGACGATCATAGTCCTTTGCTTGCTGACCAAATCTGAACATATGTTGCAGGCACAGTCCAATGCATTTTTTTGAGAAAGGTGTCCCTATGGTTTTTCTTTCAATATTTGTATATTTTGAGTTACCGTATTTTTCTCCTCATAGGGTGCACCGGCCCATAGGGCGCACCTAGTTTTTTTGGGGGGGAAATAAAGGGGGGGGGGAAAATTTTTTTTCCCCCCCAGGCGTGGGGCTGGGGCGGGGGAAGCTAGAGCTTCCCCCGGCCCCAGCCCTCAGAACAGGCTGCTCTCCGCAAGCTGTGGGAGCCCTCCCACGGCTTGTGGAGAGCTACCCGAAGCCCGGGCGCGAGTGCTCAGCGCGCCCGGGCTTCGGGGTGCAGGCAGCTCTCCGCAAGCCATGGGAGCCCGGCAGGAACTCCCGCGGGCTCCCAAGGCTTGCGGAAAGCTTCCTGAAGCCTGCATTCGCCCCATAGGATGCACACACATTTCCCCTCCATTTTTGGAGGGGAAAAAGTGTGTCCTATAGGGCAAAAAATATGGTACTTTCCCCCTGGAAGCCGCAGCTGCCACATTAGTGTGTGAATGATCCAAATTTATACTTTTGAGAACTTTCCAAAAGCAAACTGTGGTCATTCCTTCAAAAAATAAAAATAAATAAGGGGTATCTTTCTATTTTCAGTTACTTATGAATTGGATACAAAAAAAGGAAAAAATATTATCAACAATAACAACAGGTCAGGGCACAGAGCCATCAGCAAAAAATGTTGCTGGAAGATGGAAGCCATTTTCTATAGATGGTGCTTATTCCATGAAATGATACCAGGAAAAAGAACAACTCACAAACTTTTATATAAAGTACAGTTGCACCTTGGAAGTCGAACGGAATCTGTTCCGGAAGTCCGTTCGACTTCCAAAACGTTTGGAAACCAAAGCGCGGCTTTTGATTGGCTGCAGGAAGCTCTTGCAGCCAATCGGAAGCTGTGTAAGCCGCACCAGATGTTTGGGTTCCAAAGAACGTTCGCATACCGGAATACTCACTTCCAGGTTTGTGATGTTCGGGAGCCAAAACGTCCGAGTACCAAGGCGTTTGGGATCCAAGGTATGACTGTATTGCAAACATTCCACAAAAACAAAAAACAAAACTAGGTTTCTAAAAACCCTTACGATTGGGGGAGGGACGGACCTTTATTTATTATTATTTAATAAAACCTATATGCCACTTGATGGTAACAAAACATCTACGTGGTTCACTAGAAATGTTGAAATTATCAATTAAAAAGTTGAAAACAAGTAAAACGCTTGAAATAAAAAGGCAAAATTAAAACAGTTAAAAATATTATAATTGCCAGTGTAAGATTAAAACACATCTGTATCTATGCCTCTGCGTTCTTCTGAAGATCCTCCGGAGAACTGGGGATGGCTTCACAACCTAGTATACCATTAACAGTGTATGTAAACAGAACAAACCTTCAACTATTTTGTAGTGTATGTTCATGTTACAACAGATACATCCACATTCAATAATAGCTGAAGGGATGGGACCACAGGTGATATAGATTGGCAGCCAGGATACACACACAGACAAAAGATATACATTGGTCAAAGTGGCTTCCAAATCTTGAGAAGAAAAGCAAGACTTCTTTGGAGTGTTAGAGCTGACAATCTGTGGGGTGCAAGGCCTCGTGAAGAGGGTCACAAAACCTTGACTGGAGACACTGCCACTCAGCATGGTTTCAAAAACACCTCGTCCGTTATGAGTCTCAGTTTAACACTGGGCAGGAAGTAGATCAGTGTCACCGTCTCAAGGAATATATGTGAGACACTGACAAAAATGTCCCACGAGTCAAGATCTGGTGCCCTATCCACACGGCATGGAAAAATGAGTCAGATGCTGCCACTGGGGTGAGCTGTGTTGTTCAGAGTCTCGGTTCAATTTAAGTCTCCTTCCATGTGTCTTGACATGTGTAGAGGAGAAGTGAAGTTGGCTGAAGCAAACAAATTTGCTTCCTTTTGCTCCCAACCACCTTTGAGGTTCAATGAACAGAGAAGAAGAGTTTGGATTTGATATCCCGCTTTATCACTACCTGAAGGAGTCTCAAAGCGGCTAACCTTCTCCTTTCCCTTCCTCCCCCACAACAAACACTCTGTGAGGTGAGTGAGGCTGAGAGACTTCAGAGAAGTGTGACTGGCCCAAGGTCACCCAGCAGCTGCATGTGGCAGAGCCGAGACGCGAACCCGGTTCACCAGATTACGAGTCTACCGCTCTTAACCACTACACCACACTGGCTCTCAGTGTGGTGTAGTGGTTAAGAGAACTCTTTCTTCCTCATAGATACAGTTCTTTGCCCCCGACATGCACTCATTATGTACTTTCAATGATCAAAGGAGGACAGGGGAATCCTTTACTTAACCTTCTCACAGAGGAAAACTTGTGGAGTTTATGGCTGATGTCCTGTGTGCATTTAGCAGATACCAGGAAGAGCTTCAGTTGATACCACCACTACCCTAGACATGTTGAGGAGGACAGCGGAGGTCAGGAGCACCACAAATTTACAATCTGGAGGCTCTAGAAGCGGAACTGCATCAGCTTCTTCAAAGGAAAGCTCAGCATTGAGAGCTGAGTGTTGCCAAATCACATCTTGGCCAATGGTTTGCACCTCACAGATCTAGGTACGTGGTATGAAAAAATACTGACTCTGCATTCCATGGTTTTGAGACACAAGGTCAACTTCTGTGCCGGGTGGCCAAATGGCAAGAACACTGTTGCAATCCTCACCTTCATACTAATGAAAGTCTCCTAAAATTAAATCCGTACACAGCCACTGATATGGTTTCTCGCCACTGTGAGTTTTTTGATGGGTAGTTAGATTGGAGCTCTGGCTGAAACACTTTCCACATTCCAAGCACTGATAGGGTTTCTCCCCGCTGTGAGTTCTTTGATGGGAAGTGAGACTTTTCTTCCAGGTGAATCGCTTCCCACACTCCAAACACTGATAAGGTTTCTCGCCACTGTGAGTTCTTTGATGGTAAGTGAGGTAGGAGCTCTGGCTGAAGCTCTTTCCGCATTCCAAGCAGTGGTATGGTTTCTCCCCGCTGTGAATTCTTTGATGAGCTGTGAGATTGGACCTATGACTGAAGCTCTTTCCACATTCCAAGCACTGATAGGGTTTCTCCCCTGTATGAATTCTCTGATGAGAAGTGAGAGGTGCGCTCTGACTGAAGCTCTTCCCACATTCCAAGCAACGATATGGCTTCTCCCCGGTGTGAATCCTTTGATGGGAAAGAAGACTTTCCTTCTGACTGAAGCTCTTTTCACACTCTTGGCACTGGAACGGCTTCTCCCCACGATGACTACTTTGATGTCGGCGGAAGTTTGTGCTCGCATTAAAGCTCTTCCCACATTCCAGGCACTGATAGGGTTTCTCCCCTGTATGAATTCTCTGATGGGAAGTGAGACTTTCCTTCCAGGTAAAGCTCTTTCCACACTCTTGGCACTGAAAGGGTTTCTCTCCACGGTGAATACTTTGATGGCTATGGAACTTTGTGCTTGTATTGAAGCTCTTTCCACACTCTTGGCACTGAAAGGGTTTCTCCCCGCTGTGAATTCTCTGATGTCGACGGAAGTTTGTGCTTGTATTAAAGCTCTTCTCACATTCCAAGCACTGATACGGTTTCTCCCCTGTATGAATCCTTTGATGGAAAGTGAGACTTTCTTTCTGACTGAAGCTCTTTCCACATTCCAAGCACTGATAGGGTTTCTCCCCTGTATGAATTCTCTGATGAGAAGTGAGACGGTCGCTCCGACTGAAGCTCTTTCCGCATTCCAAGCACAGATATGGTTTCTCACCACTGTGAGTTCTTTGGTGGGAAGTGAGGCGGTGACTTCGACTGAAGCTCTTTCCACATTCCAAGCAATGATACGGTTTCTCCCCTGTATGAATTCTCTGATGGGAAGTGAGACTTTCTTTCTGACTGAAGCTCTTCCCGCACTCTTGGCAATGGAACGGTTTCTCCCCACGGTGAATACTTTGATGTCGACGGAAGTTTCTGCTTGTATTAAAGCTCTTTCCACATTCCAAGCACTGATAGGGTTTCTTCCCAAGGGGATTTCTTTGATAGGAAGCGAAATGGGAGCTCTGACTGAAGCTCTCTCCACGTTCCAAATATTTAGATGGCTTCTCCACTGTGTGGGTTTTGTTGTGAACTACCTTGTTCTTAATTTCCAATTCATCCCCACCTGCAACAAATGGAGAAATGGATTAGAGCCTCAAGAAAATAATGTAGCCCAAAATTATTGAACACTGCTAATTAATACTTGTGAAAGAGGAAGTACTGAATGGAGTTACATGTGAGATCTTCCTACAGGGTTCACTGCCTTTGTTGACGGCCATTAGCTGACATATTTATGGGAACCTGAGAATTGAAAAACCTGGTTCTTTTCTGGGATGGATTTTGTTTGGCCCCATTGTGGAATCTGCTCCATCTTGAGAGCAGTACATGTGAAAAGGATCTAGGAGTCTTGGTTGACCACAAACTTGACATGAGCCAACAGTGTGACGCGGCAGCTAAAAAAGCCAATGCAATTCTGGGCTGCATCAATAGGAGTATAGCATCTAGATCAAGGGAAGTAATAGTGCCACTGAATTCTGCTCTGGTCAGACCTCACCTGGAGTACTGTGTCCAGTTCTGGGC
>JAXCMG010000065.1:1844301-1855267 GCA_034642415.1 Podarcis siculus | reverse complement strand
AGGTCTTTAAGCAGAGGCTTGACAACCATATGTCAGGAGTGCTCTGATGGTGTTTCCTGCTTGGCAGGGGGTTGGACTCTTCCAACTCTATGATTCTATGATTCTATGTTTTTCATGGTTTGTAAAACTGCTTAGAAGCGTACTTTAGCATTAAATGATGAACATGTAAATAAAAACTTCAACTATTGATAAATAATACTAGCGACAATTAGAAAGCTAGTTACGGTGAGGCGGCTATTTATTATTCTCAGCACATAAACCGCCATGAATGGCATTTTCAGCCATTGTTAAGGGAAGCTCTGACAGAGGCCCAGAGGAGAGAGATTTGCTTGGGCCCAGTGGTGCACTGACTGCCCCAGTCCTCTGCCTCTCCCCACCCCCCAATGCTCCTTCCCCCTACCTGATCTGGTTCCACAGCCGCTGCTTCCCCTCTGCCACAATGAAAATATGGATGAGAAGGTCCTGCCGGCATCATTCTGTCACCTGTGAAAAATAAGGACAGGTGGGAAGCCTTTAGTGCATGCTTCTCAAAGGTTAAGCGGTGCATCTCTTAACTACAGTGGTACCTCGGGTTACAGACGCTTCAGGTTACAGACTCCGCTAACCCAGAAATAGTACCTCAGGTTAAGAACTTTGCTTCAGGATGAGAACAGAAATCGCGGTGCGGCGGTGGTGCGGCGGCCCCATTAGCTAAAGTGGTGCCTCAGGTTAAGAACAGTTTCAGGTTAAGAATGGACCTCCAGAACGAATTAAGTTCTTAACCCGAGGTACCACTGTACAAATGGGCCTTAGAAAAAGTCTCACCTGCTGACATTTGTACCCATTTCATATTTTAGTTGTGTAAAAATACATCCCGTCTCCTTGGGGCCCATGGCTCCAAGTGTCTTCCCCCAAAAGATTAAAGGAACCCATGGATTAGTTTCAAAATCAACAGAATATGACCAAACTGAGAGAAAATCATTCACCCTTACCCAGTGGCCTCTCTCTGGTGTCCATTGTTTCTGCCTCAGAGTAATCCATGCACAATTCTACAAACAGATTCACTCCCTGAATCAGCAACGAGGGTTAGAAACAAAGAAAGGGGAGAATGATTAGAAAAGGAACAGCAGAGGAAAGGTATATCCGATTATCATTCCTTGGATGCTTTCCAAAAAAAGGACAGGCGATCAGTAGAGACTCATGAGGTACCTTTCCTCATGTTCTGAGCCCGTCAAGATGAAAGTCTCTCTCAGATAAACTAACGGGAAGAATTCGAAACCGGCGGGACCAGAGATTCACAGAAGATTGGCGTAAATTTACGGACTATTTGAAAAGTAGTTGTGATGACCAAATTTCATTTGTAGGTTTACAGGAAGTTTTGTAAGGTTAATAATTGAAATTATTGCTTTATTGAATGAAAAGGATGGTGTTAGTTATGATAATTAAGGCAATATGAATTTAAGAAATGCAGAACAAATTATAAAAATGGAAGATCATCAGAGGTGCTGATGGAAGTCCAAAAAGATTGTATAAGTGATGAAACTTTGTGGAATGCATGATAATTAATATGTTTGAAAATTAATAAAAATTATATATATAAGATGAAAGTCTCTCTCACCTCCTGTGCGGCCTGCTTTCTCTCCACAGCCTGACTCAGGAGGAAACCTTCGGCCAGGGCCACCGCCTGGGAACTGGTCTCCACTCCACATTCCCTCACCCAGCTCTCCATCTCCGGTGGAAGGACAGCCAAGAACTGCTCCAAGATCACCAGGTCCAGTATCTGAGCTTTCGTATGCCTTTCTGGCTTCAGCCACTGACGACAAAGGTGGTAGAGTCGGCTGCAAACTTCTCGGGGTCCTTTGGCCTCCTGGTAGCAGAACTGCCTGAACTGCTGGCTCTGCACATCTGAGCTGAGGGTGTCCTCCTCGCCCAGGATTTTCTGCACTGATTTTTCCCAGAATCCCCCGGTGCTCCCGGTTTGTATGGTATTGCCTCTTCCTGCTTGAGGGCCAGGTGAGTCCTGCTCATCCATCTGTGCTCTCAGGAAGACTCCAGGAGATCTGAAGGAATCCTTTTGTCTTCTGCAACGTCCTGCTTGTCCCAATTAAGGGTGCCAGCAAGTTCTGCAAAGCAATTACATCATAAAATTAATACACTGTCAGGAGAAGGAAAATGTTCCCTGAGCAAATATGGATAAGTCCTGCTAGGAACCAGAGCTGTGTTGCACCATAGCCCGGACTCTGAGCTTTCTTTAAAAAGAAAGAAAGAAAGAAAGAAAGAAAGAAAGAAAGAAAGAAAGAGAGAGAGAGAGAGAGAAAGAACGCTACAATGCAAAATGTACAGGCAATTTCTATGAGATGAATCACTTCATTTCATTTCATTTGTTAGACTTATTAGCTGCTTCTCACCCAAAGGTCTCCAAGCGACTTACAGCATACACAGAAAGCAAACAAACATACACACGCAACACGCTTGGGTTGCGGACGTGATCCGTGCGGGAAGCACGTTCGCAACCCACAGCGTTCACAACCCGCAACAGCATGTCTGCGCAAGCGCTGGTTGCAATTCGATGCTTCTGTGCATGCGCGACAGCCGAAACCCGGAAGTAACCCGTTCCGGTACTTCCGGGTTTTCAGCGGTCCGTAACCCCCCCCAAAATGCAACCTGAAACATCTGTAATCTGAGGTATGGGTGTACATATTACCATGGGGGGGAATGGGGGAACCATATATTAATATTTCATATAACATAACATCAATGCAAAAAACATACTCAAATAACAAAAAAGCAATACTCAGACCCCCCAATTAACAAATAGACAAAAATAAACAGAACTTCAGCCTCCCCTTAGCATAAAAATCATTCACATCAGACCAACTAAGAGAGCCAGTGTGGTGTAGTGGTTAAGAGCGGTGGACTCGTAATCTGGGGAACCGGGTACGCTTCCCCGCTCCTCCACACGCAGCTGCTGGGTGACCTTGAGCCAGTCACACTTCTCTGAAGTCTCTCAGCCCCACTCACCTCACAGAGTGTTTGTTGTGGGGGAGGAAGGGAAAGGAGATTATTAGCCGCTTTGAGACTCCTTCGGGTGGTGATAAAGCAGGATTATCAAATCCAAACTATTCTTCTTCCTCTTCAACTACTTTCCCCCTTTAACCTCCCCACTCCATCCAGAAGTCTGGTGCAGCAAATCAGTGGGGTGTGTGTGTGTGTGTGGTGTCCTATTTTCTCCAGGGTTGCTCCTGCCTTTCAGTGTTTTCAGTCAATGAATGAAGTCAGAACTGTGAGTGACAAGTGACTGAATTGTACCTAGTTCAATTGGGCACTAGGCTATAATGTGGATCCTAACCTCAGGGTCGGGGACGCGGGTGGCGCTGTGGGTAAAAGCCTCGGCGCCTAGGGCTTGCCGATCGAAAGGTCGGCGGTTCGAATCCCCGCGGCGGGGTGCGCTCCCGTTGCTCGGTCCCAGTGCCTGCCCACCTAGCAGTTCGAAAGCACCCCCGGGTGCAAGTAGATAAATAGGGACCGCTTTCTAGCGGGAAGGTAAACGGCGTTTCCGTGTGCAGCTCTAGCTCGCCAGAGCATCTTCGTCACGCTGGCCACGTGACCCGGAAGTGTCTTCGGACAGCGCTGGCCCCCGGCCTCTTGAGTGAGATGGGCGCACCAACCCCAGAGTCTGTCAAGACTGGCCCGTAAGGGCAGGGGTACCTTTACCTTTACCTTTTAACCTCAGGGTCCTAAAAAGTTTCTCTCTCTCTCCCACCCCCACTTCAGTTGCACATTTCCCCCCTGCTTCCGTCTCATTTTCTAGCACTAGGACAAGTAAAGAAGTACTGTAATTATGATTGTAGGACTGTGCTTGTAAAACAGTTTAACCCCCCCCCCCCAAAAAAACCTATTTTTAATACTGTGTTCTAACGTCATAATCTGCCCAGGGAATTTCAGGTGAAGAGTGGGTGAGCGTTAAGAGTTAGGGGGTTAATAATAATAATGCTATATAGCTTAACCCACCCACTCAAAAAGGTAATGGACCCCTGGATGGTTAAGTCCATCAAAGGCGACTATGGGGGTTGTGGCACTTTCAGGCCAAGGGAGCTGGCGTTTGTCCACAGACAGCTTTCCGGGTCATATGGCCAGCATGACTAAACCGCCTCTGACGCAACGGGACACCTTGATGGAAACCAGAACGCACAGAAACGCCGTTTACCTTCCTGCCACAGTGGTACCTATTTATCTACTTGCACTGGTGTGCTTTCGAACTGCTAGGCTGGCAGGAGCTGGGACAGAGGAACAGGAGCTCACCCCATCGCGGGGATTCGAACCGCCAACCTTCTGATGGGCAAGCTTCAAGGCTCAGTGGTTTAGACCACAGCGCCACCCAAGTCCCTCTACCCACACACAAGCATGTATGCTCAGGCGGCCTCGGTGACTAGCAGTGTCCATTTCCTCCTAGTTTGCCAGCCAGTCAGAGATGATGTGTTCATGGTACCCCATGCTGTGGATCAGAATTGGACTACTGCAATGGGCTCTCTGTGCAACTGCCCTTGAAGGCGACTCAGAAACTGGTCCAAAATCCCCTCCTTCCCCTGACACACGAGACATATGTTTTCAGGACCTGCCCTGTTCCTGTGGCTATAATTTCCTGACACTTTTCAATATTGAATATTTCTTAATGGTTGTAACCTGCCATGGATAATAAATGTAGCAGTAGCAATAATAAGTAATAACCACAACAAACAGAACAACAATGAATAAATCCTCAAGGTTGGGGGGGGGAATAAAGCCTCAACAAAGGGGGGGGGGGAAGGTGAGACTTGTTGGAATTTGCAGGTTTTTTCCTCCCTCGAGGTTTTTGCATAACTAAACACAGACATTACAGCATTCTGAGAATAAAATTAAGCCTCAAACACACGTACACACACACACAGTGTTTTCCTCCATCTGGTTGATCTAAATTTAAATTATATTCACTTCGACACCCCCCATCCCATATTCATCAAAAGACCAACACTTCATATTGTTTCATTGGTAACATCAAGACGAAAAATCACTATTACACGTAATTAACCTGAGTCTCCAGACATAGCATCTGTGATGCTGAGTGTTACCTGTTAACTCTGCTCTATCTTGTCCCCTCCTTTGTTTTCGGCTTTGTTTAAACCAATTCACGAACCAAAAACTTCTACACGGACCACTGAAAACGAACCACATGTTGTAGATATTGCTGCAAATGTATTGTGCTTTTTGTGTGTGATATGCAAACGACATGAGAAGGCTTGGTCTCTCTCTCTTTGTATCATTTATTATCCCTGTGATCTTTGTTAATAAATGTGACTTCTTCATTCATTCATTCATCGGTTTATTTGCATTCCATTTCCTTTTTTCCTGACCCTAATATCCCTCCCCAAGCTGCGAATTGATCCAAATACAGAAGAATACAGTTGCAGACCTAGATGTAAAACTCGCCCCCTGCCTGGCTTTGCAGAGGGGAAGCGGAGAGGAACCTCTGCTCCCGGATTTGGGGGTGGTGTCTTGGAGGGGGCTTCCCCCATGCATTAGCTGACCGGGGGGGATCATGCACCCTCCCCCTGCAGCCCTGGGATCCCCCACTTCTCCCAAATGCACACTATTGGAGAAGAGAGGTAAGACTCACCGGATCCCTCAAGCCGCCGCCGACGCAGCACTCAGAGAGGAGAGACACAAAAGCCGTGCCCCCCCCCTTGCAGGCAGGGAGGTTCTTGGGGGGGAGGGGTTTTTGCTCTGGGGGTCTTTGAAGCAACCCCCCCCCCCCCGATTTCCTGTCCTCTCTAGGAATCCACAGCACTTCATTTTTAACCCTTGGAAAGCCGAGCGCAGCAAGATCACGCCTTCCTCAACGCGCATTGCACGCACACGCAAAGATGTTTTATTTTAGGGGACCGTCTTGTCTGGCGTTCTGAGCTGTTCACTCCTTTGGCCAGAAACGGGAAGAACAGCTTGTGTTGAAAAAGACTGCGAGAAATAGGAAACCCCATTATAGAATCATGGGATTATAGAGTTGGAAGGGACCCCGAGTTATTTACCGTAGTTCAACATGGGCATAGCCAATGGGGGAGCAGGGAGGGGCAGCTGCCCTCCCATCAATAAAAATTTTGTTGTTTAGTTGTCCGACTCTTCGTGACCCCCTGGACCAGAGCACGCCAGGCCCTCCTGTCTTCCACTGCCTCCCACAGTTTGGTCAAACTCATGCTGGTAGCTTCGAGAACACTGTCCAACCATCTCATCCTCTGTCGTCCCCTTCTCCTTGTGCCCTCCATCTTTCCCAACATCAGGGTCTTTCCCAGGGAGTCTTCTCTTCTCATGAGGTGGCCAAAGTATTGGAGCCTCAGCTTCAGGATCTGTCCTTCCAGTGTGCACCCAGCTCTCACTTCTATACATCACTACTGGGAAAACCATAGCTTTAACTATACGAACCTTTGTTGGCAAGGTGATGTCTCTGCTTTTTAAGATGCTGTCTAGGTTTGTCACTGCTTTTCTCCCAAGAAGCAGGTGTCTTTTAATTTCGTGACTGCATCAATAAAAATACAAAACTAAATTTTTCTTATACGCGACGTCTGCAGCAAGAATCCTGGTGGCTAATATTGGAAGGGGAATCAGTTACCCACAAGGGGAGAATGGTTATGTAAGCTTTCAGAATATTTAGAATTAGCCAAATTGACAGTTATAATAAGACAAAAACCAAAAAGTGAAGTGAAAAAGGAATGGGAGTGTCTAAATGAATACCTTAAAAGGTTTGAGGATAGAAATCTGGCTGAGTCTGGAATAACCTTGTGAAGTGAAAGGATAAGAAAGAGGGTTTTATAACTAGATGCTAGGATACAGATGATAAGGAAAACAGGAAGACACAATGAGAGGTAAAGGAGGTGCTGTGGGATTGGTGGATTATATTATTAACTTGTAATATATGGGGGTTTTTTTGTATGTTGGTTTTTGTGTTTTATGTATTGTTATTTTTTGATATTTTTCGTGTTGTTGTGTGGAAAATACAAATAAAATTTATTTATAAAAAGTTAAATAAAATAAAAATAAAAATGCATAACAAACTGAGGTTCTGCCACCCCCAAAAGGTCTGCCCCCCCCAAAATCTTGGCTACGCCCATGTGGTCCACCCCTCTGCGATGCGAATCTCAGCTAAAGCAGTGGATAGCTGCGCGAAGCCCGAAGCCTGGGGCATGCTGAGCTCAGCGCGCCCCAAGCTTCTGGGTGCAGGCAAGCTCTCCGCTAGCCGTGGGAGAGCTGCGTGAAGTCGTGCAGCTCTCCCACGGCTTGCGGATAGCTTCCTGAAGCCTGGAGAGCGAGAGGGGTTGGTGCGCCCTCGCTCTCCAGGCTTCAGCGAAAGCCTGCATTCGCCCCATAGGACGCACACGCATTTCCCCTTCATTTTTGGAGGGGAAAAAGTGCGTCCTATAGGGCGAAAAATACGGTACTTAACCCGAGGTACCACTGTACAGTATTTTCCACCTTATTGAATTGCTCTTCGTAGTTATTAGGCAAACTGTTTGCTGTATTGCAATATATCAGTCATTTGGCGATCGATCAGCCTTCCTGGAAGCCACCCAGTCACCCCTCCGGGTCCTAGAGGGGGGCTGCTAGACATCCATTTACCCTTTTCTCTCGCTCATAATGGAAAAAATCTTTTGCAAACAGCTGCACTGTATATTGTCCAAAATATTGTCTCAAACCATTGTAGTCAACCAGCAATTAATTCCTGTTTCTCTTAATCAGGGGCGGATTTCAAATTTTCCGGAACTGCGTAGTATGGGAGCGCCATTTTATCTTTTGTTCTCCTGTCTTTAACAAGCATTCCAAGTCTTAAAAAAAAAAGCTGCGCATGAGTCCCAATTGTAAATAAAAGTCCATCTGCACTCATTTTTTTAAAAAAGCAATTTAAGTTCTTAATGAGGTTTGGCATGAGGAACCAATTGTTGATATTAAGGAAGAAGAAGAAGAAAAAAATACCAGTGTGGTGTAGTGGTTAAGAGCGGTAGCCTCGTAATCTGGGGAACCGGGTTCGCGTCTCCGCTCCTCCACATGCAGCTGCTGGGTGACCTTGGGCCAGTCACACTTCTCTGAAGTCTCTCAGCCCCACTCACCTCACAGAGTGTTTGTTGTGGGGGAGGAAGGGAAAGGAGGTTGTTGGCCGCTTTGAGACTCCTTAAAGGGAGTGAAAAGCGGGATATCAAATCCAAACTCTTCTTCTTCTTCAAAGACCTTCACAATCCACACACCATGATTAGAATCTCTTTGAAGTCTGAGCTCATACACCAGAGACATTCTGCAGGGTTTCCCCCCCATCTGCTTCGGTTCAAACCATGCCTGTTTGTTTTTCAAATCTATTTCTTTTCCCAAACAGATGTTCCCGGCTATGGGAGTGACATCGGAGAGTGCCAGCCGTGACCGTGCTCTTTGACCCAGTGTCCTGCCAGCTGCACCTTAATGCAGACCAGCAATCTTGGACAATCCGCAGGTCTTTGAGACAGTCCTCCCCATGGGGAGGCTGCCAGGGGTAATTACTCCCATATCAGCCCTGAATTATCGGCACGGCTGGGGTCCGGTCTTGTGGGAGTCAGCCATTTCCCACCGCCGGAAACAGCAAATTCCTCAACACTTTTAAAGGATCGTGTCTGTTTTATTCTGCATTTATTATGGTTTGTAAATAAGTCTCCTTGGAAAAATAAGCAGGGTAGAAACTGCTAAAATAAATAACAATAAATAAAACAAATATACTCTAATTTCTGAGGGCTGCATTCAAGTAAATAGTTGTGCTAGGGGGAGTCACTGCAAGGAGTCCTGCTACCACAACTGGCCTTTCCCAGGTCAGCTCTGGAGGATCAGGAGAAACCCCAGAGCAGCACTCAGGGTGAGGAGAGGTCAGCTAATTCCATCAGGCAATGAGAGGCGTGAGCCAGCAGGAAACAACACTGAGCAAGCTGGAGTTGTGGTTTGAGGACCCGACCCCCGCTATGTGGAATGAATACACAAGGACACGTGGTATAAGGTTAATGGGCAAGAAAAGGCCACAACTTTATTGATTACAGCAGTGAAAAGGTATTGGCTTAGGCATTGGATGTCTAAAACAAGGAGGGTTTATTCACCAGTAGGTGGAGCCTGTTGATGCTCATCCAACTATAGGCTCTCCCCTGATGTCACCGAGGGTCGTGCCATGGCCTCCCGCCAAGCAGGCATCGGACAGAATACACGACCGCCAGATTCCTTTAACGGAATACCCAAAAATTGAAGGCATAGGCGATGGCCACACCTAGCCCTTCGATACACCACAACACATTATTCCAATGCCTAACCTACCCACCAATACCACGAAAGTTGTGATGATTGCTACGAGGTAGGCGAAAAAACCAAAAAGCCTAATGCCAAATGGAAAAATTCCTACCAGGGCGACCAACCTAAGGTCCATAGCAAGGCCAAGAAAAGACTAAGACCCTGAGCTCAAAGGGAGTGGAGGGTGGGTGACTCGCGACGGGACAACGGAGAATGAGGTGGAGGAGAGGCTGGCACCCCAGCATTGAGCTGCTGCACATGCCCCCTCAGAGGCACCTGGTTGGGTGCCTGCCGGTGGGCGTGGGCGCCAGCCAGGTAAGTGGGGGAGGCAGGGGACTAACGCCCCCTGGGCGGAGCTTGGGCTCCCGCCCACAACCACTCCCCTCTCTTCCAGGGAGGAGAGTCTTTACCGTAACTCTTTATCAGCCGCAGTTAGCTCTTTATCTGCTCAGGAGTGTCAGGTGTAATGTGCGCAGCAACTCTTCTCCAGCAGTCTTGTCCCTGCAATTGCCCAAGCCAACTCAAGCAATCTGAGACTGTGCCTGCACGAAGCTAACTCCTCTGCTCTCTTCATGCCTCTCCTGGTTCTGGGAAACCAGTGGGGAGCAGGAAGGGGAGACACCCATGCCTCTTCACCAGCTGAACTCATCTCAGCCTCTCTGCCTCCCTCCTCTCCTGTTTCAGCTTCTGCCTCTTTCTGGATTGCTCTCTGCTACAGACTCCCCCCTGCTCACTAAGCCAGTGTGGTGTAGTGGTTAAGAGCGGTAGTCTTGTAATCTGGGGAACCGGGTTCGCGTCTCCGCTCCTCCACATGCAGCTGCTGGGTGACCTTGGGCCAGTCACACTTCTTTGAAGTCTCTCAGCCCCACTCACCTCACAGAGTGTTTGCTGTGGGGGAGGAAGGGAAAGGAGAATGTGAGCCGCTTTGAGACTCCTTAAAGGGAGTGAAAGGTGGGATATCAAATCCAAACTCTTCTCTTCTTCTCTTCTTACCTCTACAGCTTCTGACACCTCCCCACAGTCTTCTCCCTCTGACTACTCATCATCGTCTCACCCCTAATCCCCAGGCTCTGAGCCTCCTTCCCAAGCTGGGCCCTGCAACTATTACCCCACAGCCAACCAGTCTGTGACATCCAAGGAGGAATACTAGGGTTGCTGTAGCAATCTCCTTAGCAGCATGTTTATTTCCACCCTGAAATCAAAACGGGTCTGGTGAAAACATAGGTGCATTAGTTGAATAAACTCCAATAATGTTAACATGATTCTACTTGGATTCAGATAGAAATAAAGTGGGAATGTCTATATTTAAAAGAAAAGGGCTCTGACCATCCCTTTGTCATTAGAGACCAGTTTCCTTTCTGATTCACGTGAAGGAAAGAAATAGTCAGGGAATGAATGCTGCAGGCATGTATATTGATTTTATTAATGTCGTGCTATGAAAAATGTACTATTATTAGAAACCATATTTACATTACACCATCAGGTGCTCCTTTTTATTCAGATCTGGCCTCAGGACGATAATGTAGCACTTGGGGATAAAGATGCAACCCAGTAACCCCGAACTGGAGGCCAAGATAGAGAAGACCTGCACGGCTACCATATATTTCCCCTTGGTGCTCAGGTAGGCTGGCACAAAGGACACCCAAACACTGCAAAACACCAGCATGCT
>JAXCMG010000065.1:1794295-1844291 GCA_034642415.1 Podarcis siculus | reverse complement strand
ATGTCAAAGTCAGCTGCCAGCTCCCCATTCTCATCCCAATAAGCTCCGTCCATGGAAAAGTTGTAAAGGTGGAGGTTTCTTAGGAAAGAGTGCAGCTAAAAAGGGTCAAGAAAAACACACCCACAATTAGCAAACGAGGAACAAAGTAGTGTACATGAGCCTTGCCCACTAAGAACTCTAATCTCCCAATGTGCAGTCCCAGAGACTCAGATGGGACTCTTATTTGGGAAATAGCAGAGCTAGAGTTGTTAATATATTGCATGTTAAAATTAGAATCAGGAATGACAGCTAGTGTGGTTATAACGTTGTAGTAGGATCAGGGTGTGTGGTCCCATTCTAGAATGGAAGAGCCATCCAAATAGGGGCACCAGGTGGCAGCCTTTACAACACATTTACTCAATGTCCTTTAAGCATATGGGGTGCAGGCTGAGAAACGAACTCGCCTGTAACTGTACCCATTCAGCCCGGGAACAGCCAGGTAACATGTAGTCAGTGATTTGTCCCGTTTTACCACCTGAGGCAAAACAGGAAGGTGTCATCCACCCCCACCTGAAGCCTTGCTTCCCAGGGCTGCCTCAGTCCACCTTCATGGGCAGAGTAGCCCTGCATCTAGTTTGTGAATGCCTCTCCCAACAGCAGTTTGAAAGAGGAGGTTGTGCACATTTGGGGAAAGTGATTTGGGTGGAGACACTTGGGGGAAGAAGATTGGAAGCTGGAGGGCTAAGAAGTGCCGAGTGCCTACAGGAAAGGATTTCTATTTTCACACACATGTTCCAGCATTGCTCTCCAATACTGTTATCAGATGGGAGGAGTAGCATCATCATCATCATCATCATCATCAGAGCAAGAGCAGATCGGCTTTCACTGGAAAAGGGGACGGTGAGAGGCCAGGCACCAAAATGCATGAGAAGGAAATTAAAAAGGGTCTTGCTAACAGATTGAGGTTGAATCCTGACAAGACAGAAGTACTGTTTTGGGGGGACAGGAGGCGGGCAGGTGTGGAGGATTCCCTGGTTCTGAATGGGGTAACTGTGCCCCTGAAGGACCAGGTGCGCAGCCTGGGAGTCATTTTGGACTCACAGCTGTCCATGGAGGCACAGGTCAAATCTGTGTCCAGGGCAGCTGTTTACCAGCTCCATCTGGTACGCAGGCTGAGACCCTATCTGCCTTCGGACTTCCTCACCAGAGTGGTACATGCTCTGGTTATCTCCCGCTTGGATTACTGCAATGCGCTCTACGTGAGGCTACCTTTGAAGGTGTCCCGGAAACTACAACTAATCCAGAACGCGGCAGCTAGACTGGTGACTGGGAGCGGCCGCAGAGACCACATAACACCGGTCTTGAAAGACCTACATTTGCTCCCAGTACGTTTCCGAGCACAATTCAAAGTGTTGGTGTTGACCTTTAAAGCCCTAAACGGCCTTGGTCCAGTATATCTGAAGGAGCATCTCCACCCCCATCGTTCTACCCGGACACTGAGGTCCAGCACCGAGGGCCTTCTGGCGGTTCCCTCACTGCGAGAAGCCAAGTTACAGGGAACCAGGCAGAGGGCCTTCTTGGTACTGGCACCTTCCCTGTGGAACACCATGCCACCAGATGTCAAAGAGAACAACAACTACCAGGCTTTTAGAAGACATCTGAAGGCAGCCCTGTTTCGGGAAGCTTTTAATGTTTGATGTATTATAGTATTTTAATATTCTTTTGGAAGCCGCCCAGAGTGGCTGGGGAAGCCCAGCCAGATGGGCGGGGTATAAATAAAAAATTATTTATTTATTTATTTGCTGCAATTTGATGATATTGTAACCATGTGGTGCAGTATTTTTTTTTAATGATATTTATTAAGAATTTAACAGTTACAAAAAAAGAAGGAAACAGTAAAACAATACTTCAAAGATAAAAACACAAAAACACTAAAAAAACACAATACAGCAAAATAGTAAAAAGGAAGAGAAAACAGGAAAAAGAACAAAAACATTTAAAAACAAAAATATTAAAAACAAACACACCCAATATTTATATCCTTATCTTTCATTTACTTATTTCATCGACTTCCTCACACCTCCCTTTTTTTTGTATTCTAATTCAATTTAGCTATTTCAGCAAATCTTTTCCATCTTTCTCAATATATTCTGTCATTTAATTATCTTAACTTATTTTAACCTTATCTTACCATAAAAAACCCCTAAAAATTTAAACTTATTTATACTTATCTCCTTATAGCATATAGCATTTCTACTAAAGCCAAATAGTTTCATTCCAACATTTTTCTTACACTCATTAACTTTACAATTTTTCTTTAAATGAATTTTTTAAACTTTCTTCCAATCTTCATCTACCGTCTCTTCTTCCTGGTCTCGGGTTCTGTCAGTCCTTTCTGACAGTTCCCTCTAGTCCATCAACCTGGTGATCTTCTATCCGAGGCTCTTAACTCTTTTCCATGTCCCTTCTGCAGATCTTCTTCATATTTGTCTGCTGATCTTATTTTTCATTTCATTCCTTTATCACTAAGGAGCAGATCTCGGGCACACTCCAACCTTACGATGACTTTAGCCCTTCTCAACAGGTCAGCCCATTCTTCATAATCAGCACTTAAGTCCAAAAGTAATTTCAAGGCATGCTTCAATGTCCCTCCAAAGTTAACGGCCCCCACAACTCTGGACTCTCCCTGGTCCAAAAGCAGGTCCCAAAGGTCAGAACATCCCTGCATGGATGAATCTATCCAGCTTCCCATCACCAATCCAGCCGGGACTCCATCTCTCCAGATATTGCTCACTCCAGGTTCTGGCATCAGAAACAACAGCTTATGTTCCTGCAAGGCCACAGCTTTCTCCATTTTTATTACTTGGGGTTCAACGACAACCTCTTCCTTTATCTTCTCCTCAGCTTGCCCTGTCGGTACAAATTCCTGGATCAATTCCTGAGGGGTGTTCGCTGTTTGTCCAAAGTTGTCAGTTGCAATAATCATCAAATCCATCTTCGCATGAAGCTGCTCCAACAAAGCACTTGTCCTGCGTAAGGCAGACACTATGGCTTCCTGTGTCGACATTCTTATCCAAGGTCAGTGTCAATTTCTCACGTTCTTTTATCTCTACAGCTGTAGAGTTTCCCAGGTCCACTCCAACAGCAATTTCAAAAGCTCCCTCTAGGGGAAACAATTTCTCTTTGTATCCGTCCTTTTAGAAACAGAACCAGCAACAAAATTACCTTCGTTTTTCAACTATTTTGTTCCTTTTAAATGCAAAAGGAAACATTGGAATCCATATGTTTCACTTACTTGTCTGTCAACATACATTTATTCACGGTCAATGAACTTTCCCAAAACGTCTATCTTCTTGACAGCCCGTTCCCAGGTTTGAGACGATAGAAATTTATCTTTCTTTACTCTCTCTCCTGCAGGCTTAGACTTTATAAAATCTCCCCCCTCTTCTCCTGCTTCCAAGGAGGGTTTAGAAATTTTAACCGATGGAAATTTAGTCCTTTATAAGAAACTTTTCAGGCTTTAGCTTACAATGTCTTTGCTTCAAACTATTTACAAAAGCGGAAGGCGGACTTCCTGTTTAGACCTTCCCACTTCGATGCCAAATCATGAATTTTAATAGTCCAATTTTCCGTTCTACTCACGGGTACTTGTTTAGATTCCAATCCTCCACAGGAAAAAAGTCAGCGCTCTCCGGCAACAGCAATGCAGCTTCACTCCATGAAAAGAGCAGTCGATTCGAAGCACCGCGCCACTCACCCCACGTCGCTCCAGGTCCCCGAAACCGGGTTTCCCCGCGAGTAGGGGGGGCGCAAAAGGTGCCAGCCGAATCCCAAGTCCACAGGCTTCTCCCGCCTGTGGTTTTTAGTGGGTCTCCGCTTCGCCGTAGCGGTCAGACCCTGATTTTCACGGAGCGGATTCCTCCTGCGCAGAGGAAATCCGCCATTGCCTGTGGAGCTAACCCGGAAGCTCCCCATGTGGTGCAGTATTGGGTCACCTCTTCATATGGTCTTAATTTTAATTGGCCCTGTTCCTCCTTTAGGAGCTGCTGGTATGTCGCCAATCTTCCTATCATATTTTTCTTTTTAACCGATGTCAGGGGTTCAGGGAGAGAGGCACAGATGAGGGAGGAGACTGAGAGCGAGGGGGAAGAATCCCGGAACGAGGAGGAGGAGGATGACAATGACTTGAGGGTTTCCATGAGTCTTTCAAGTGAATCGGAGGATTCCCAAAAGGGGGCGCCCCTGGTCAGGCCAAGGGGAGCCACAGGGGGGACTAGTCAGGAGCAGGGGAGCAGCAGGGGAACCCCAAGTGGGAGTTGGAGATCGGGGCCGGCTTCCCCGCCGGAACGGAGTGAAGAGGGTGGAGTTCCCAGTGTGACAGACGAAGCAGAGCAGGAAGCAGAGAGGGGAAGGAGATCGGGGCAAGACGTCCTGCCGGAAGGGGCGGAGAGTAGTACCGAGAGTAGTGTAACTGTCAAGAGAAAGGTCAGAAGCAGCGTACGCGCGCCAAGTTCAAATGTGGAGGCACGCGGAAATGAGGAGAGCCTGGAGGAGGAGCCTGGTCCCAAAGCACGCAGGAGGGGGGAGCAGGCGTCTGGGGATTCAGCCTCAGGGGAATCCAGGAGGGAAGGAACCCAGGGGGGCAGAAAGACCCTGCGGAAAAGAAAGGACAGGAAGAGGTGGACCAGCACAAGCCTCTTAAACTGGTGTAGAGGCGGGACTGATTCAGAGGGGACTTCAGCGGTCTAAGCGTAACAGACGTGGGGCTGCGCGCCTCGGCTGTGGAGCAAACAAAGTTCTTCAATAAAAGCTTTTGTAAATAAAGTGGACTTGGCGTTGGTCTCTTGTGAGCTGGGACCTGAGGCGGCCCTGACAACCGATATTACTTCTAACGATGAAACCCACCAAGGGGTTTTTCGTTTCTAACAACCTTCTATGTCTCAGCTTTACAATATTTAATCAGGATAAAGCAAGAGGATTTGAAAAAGAAGAATCAAAATTACAAAAAGTATTCTTACAAAACTCGAAAAAGACTATATCCAAAATGTATAATTTATTATTAGAATGGGAGTTAAAGGATGAATAAGTAAAATAAGTTATGACTAAATGGGCATGCAATATAGGTTACGCAATTCAGCTGGACCAATGGGAGAAATTATGGAAATGTGATATTAAATTTATGGCATGTTACACAATCAGAGAAAATTTGATGAAAATGGTGAACCAATGGTACTTAACTCCGGTAAAATTGGCTAAAATTTACAAATTAAAATCAAATACCTGTTGGAGATGCAAGAAAGAAATAGGAACAATGTTTCACATGTGGTGGGAATGCCGACCTATTAAACAATTTTGGAATGATTTCTTCATATAAGAAATCAGAAAGATGTTTAAAATATCTTTCAGTAAAATACCGGAGGCATTCCTTTTAGGTATAATCACAAATGATATTCCTGACAGTCAAAGGAAAGTATTCCTTTATGCAACGACAGCTGCCAGGATGCTTATAGCAAAAAAATTGGAAAGGGAGAAAAAGTCCATCAATGAAAGGATGGCAAATTAAAATTTGTGAATATATAAATCTGGCAAGACTCACAGCATTCATAGGGGGACAATCGGACCAGAAAATATTAATAGAATGGGGATGTGCTAAAGAATATATGAAAAAACATTGTTCTAGAGTAAGCATATCAGTATGTAATGAATGATGCTTTACAGGGTTAAAGAAAAAGAAAAATGGCGTAAAAAAGTATAAAGATAGAAGTAATCTACATTAGACACAACAATTTAGAAAAAGTAAAATTTTTGAGGTCTTAGAATAAAGGAAGGAAGTCAATATGTGTATATATATGTAATGACTAGGTTAGAATGAAGATACGGTTTTATTTGTAGATGTGTGCTTTTCCTTGTTTCTTGTTTTCATTTTTGTGTTCTGTTTTTCTTTCTTTTTTGTATAGTATTATTTTGGATTCAATGTTTGTGATTTTTGTTGTAATTTTGCATTGAAATTAATAGAAAAAGAAAAAGAAAAAAAGGGTCCTGCTGGATTAAGTACATGGTTGTAGACAGCTTCATGTCTGAAAAAGAGTTGGCAAAGCACATGTGCTTCTCTCACTGTGCCGCTCAGGAAGCTAAAGGAGAATATACTGCAATTTAGTCAGTCTTGGAGGGGCTCCTCCTGTCTCTTTCCCCTTAGCCCAAAGCAGACACGTCACAGAAAAGTGGGGTTGGGATGGGATACCCTGGGTGCTGCCCCTGCCTTGGTTTACCACCCCCTCCCTTGCTTGGCCCTCCCCGCAGCTAAAAAATAATCACTAATCGGATGCCCAAGGCAGCAATATCCTCAAACAATTTTGGGCTCAGTATTTCATGGTCTTAGGCGTCACACACAGGTTTGCCAAGGAAATATGAGAATTATATCACTTCCAAATGTAGTAAGCCACCCCGTGGTATTTGGGTGCCCCTCCACCTCCTCATCTTCCCCTGCTGCTCTCTGGTCTCCTAGACTCCTGCCCAAATACAAGGTGTCTCTGTAAGTAATGAAGTATCTCCTGTTAGGAGAAATGGAGATGGTGCCAGGAGCCTGGGCAGCGTCCAGTTAAATGTTCACGTACAAGTGTGAGGCATTGGGAACTTGACAAAATGGGTTTGTCTCATTTATGGGTTCAGAACATCCCCACCAACCCCACCATGAATATATCCCTTAACCAGAATTTAATTTCTGAATCACTGTTCAGGGTTGAGAATGTGCCAGAGAAAGGATCATACCTGCCATGGTTGTATTCTTTCAAGGTCCATCTTTCTGCTTCCCACCATGGCCTTCTGGCTTGGTTTGGAGGAGTATACAGCACTCAGGACACTTGCCATGGCCTGGAGAGTGTTGTAAATACTGTAGCTGTCTTGAGACAACATTCTCTCAGTAAGTTCTTGTGACATGATCCCCAGTTCTCCTCTCTCTCTACATCTTTTCTGGACTCTCTCAGAATTCTTTGAAACAGAACACGTAAATGTCATATCTGGAGGCTCGACCAACGTTTCATATTTTGTCCTCCTCTTTGTCTGGATTAAGAAGGACAACGAGGCAGGGACAGAGTGGGGATCCTGGTAAGCTGCCAAACTCATACTGACATCCGGCAAAGCTGTTGTGACCCAAACTTTTCCCACTGTTACTTTAAGGGTATTTTCCATGTTTATCATAAACCCCGCTAGAACTAAAATGGATCGGACATCTGCATGGTAGACAACGACATTGACTTGTCTCTGCATGAGAAATGACTTCAGGTGCTTTGGAGTATAAATCACAATTTCTGTGAGACTTTCTGAGAAGGCCACACAAATATCATTCTTTGTGACCTCAGTAGTGAAGGTCCTCATGAACTTTTCTCCACTGTCATTGTCTGGTGCAAGGAGACCGATCCACGTCCATTTGAAATGCAATAGCAATTTGACCATAGCCAGATGAGGAGGTTCTTGTTTTGGGACCATCCGATAGACGAAAGGGAACTGAGTTTTATCAGTAAATTCCCGACTAACAAAACCGTAGCTGATCTAGGAGAAAAAGAAAGAATTTGTGTTTTTTCCTTTTTCAGGAGCAAGTGCAAATATGTATTAACCTAAACTGATTAATTAATTAAAGGGACGCGGGTGGCGCTGTGGGTTAAACCACAGAGCCTAGGACTTGCCGATCAGAATGTCAGTGGTTCAAATTCCCGTGACGGAATGAGCTCCCGTTGCTCGGTCCCTGCTCCTGCTAACCTAGCAATTCGAAAGCACGTCAAAGTGCAAGTAGATAAATAGGGACCGCTCCGGCGGGAGGGAAACGGCCTTTCCGTGCGCTGCTCTGGTTCACCAGAAGCAGCTTAGTCATGTTGGCCACATGACCCGGAAGCTGTCTGCGGACAAATGCCGGCTCCCTCGGCCTATAGAGCGAGATGAGCGTCGCAATCCCAGAGTCGGTCACGACTGGACCTAATGGGCAGGGGTCCCTTTACCTTTGTAAACTGATTAATAATGGGGAACATATTCACCATGATGATTGATTAGGTGTCTGGGAAGTTGAGAGCCCAGATTTATTTTTAGTTAGTTAAAAGATTTATGATGGGGTTGTTTAAATTCTCATATTTTGTTGCATTGTGCAAAATATGAGCAAGCCAGGCCTGAACTGATACTACCCTTGCTGGTACCTTTCCCGGGAAAATCAGAGGCTCACTATGTCAGGTTCCTACTGGAAGACCGGACAAATGCTAGAACATTAGCAGTGGCAAAGTTTTTATCACTGGTTGCAAGAACCAATGATCCCTATATTCTAAACAAAATGCTTGTTTAACCTGGAGGTAGGCTGTATGAATAGTGTATTGCTTTGTAATGATTTGTTGGGTCTCTGGACCGTAATAAAGATTGATGATGATGATGAAATTCTCTTTTGCAAAAAATCCGGAAGAATTCTTGCTCAGTATCATGTCAACAGAAATCAAGAAAACTTGTAGACCCTTATTTACCAACACACTCTTCTACAGAAAAATAAATTTAAAACTTCATGGAGGCATCCTCGGTCAAACCACTGGCACCTCTTAGATTATGTTAATGTCCGTGCTAAAGATCGCCGTGATGTGCTCCTTACCAGAGCTATGACGAGTACCGACTACTGCTGGACAGATCACCGACTAATACGCTCCACGATGGCTATCAAGATTATACCTCAACACAGGCTTCAAGGAAGGAAACCAAGGTGCAAAATGAACACTCAAGCCCTTCAAGATCCCATTAAGCGGGATTGCTTCCAAACGACTCTGAAGGACCATGTGCTTTTAGAATTCCCTGATAACATTGAGGAACACTGGACAAAGCTAAAAACATCCATTATTCCAGCCTGTGAACAAACTATAGGATACCAAACCAAGAAACATCAGGACTGGTTTGATGAGAATGATAGTGAGATTGAACGCATGATTGACAGGAAAAGAAAGGCCTTTCAGATCTGGCAAAGAGATAGAAACTGTGCCACTAAGAAAAAAAATCTATGCCAACGCTAAGGCTGAGGTTCAAAGAAGAACCAGAGAACTATAAAACACCTGGTTGTGTTATTGCCCCAACTCTATTCATTATTTTCATTGCCATGATCGTTCATTTTTTTGAAGAGAAACTCCCCACTGGAGTAGAAATCATATATCAAACAGATGGAAAGCTCTTCAAAATGAGCAGGCTGAAAGAAAGAGGAAGGTTACCACAACTTCCGTCCTAGAGCTTCCAAGTAGTGTTTGCACACTCAGAGGATGACCTCCAAACCATCCTAAATATCTTTGCAGAAGCTTACTAAAAGCTTGGCCTATCACTCAGCATACAAAAAACCAAAGTGCTGTACCAACAAGTACAAATTAACCCTTCTGCAGCGCCACAAATCCAACTCAATGGTGTAACATTGGAAAATGTCAAAAACTTCTCCTACCTAGGCAGTTATCTTTCCACAAGGGCCAACACTGATGCCAAAATCCAGCATCGCCTGAGCTCTGCAAGTGCAGCTTTCTCACGATTGAAGTGCAGAGTGTTTGAGGACCGGGACATTCACAGGGAAACAAAAATGCTTGTTTACAAGGCTATTGTACTACTAACCTGACTATATGCTTGTGAAACATAGACCACTTATAAACGCCATCTCCAACTCCTCGAAAGATTCCATCAATGGTGTCTCTGAAAAATTCTACACATCACTTGGGAAGACAGGCGAACTAATATCAGGGTACTGGAAGAAGCAAAGATCACCAGTGTCAAAGCAATGATTCTTCAACATCAACTTCATTGGACTGGTCATGTTCTGCGGATGCCTGATGACCGTCTTCCAAAACAACTACTCTATTCTGAACTTACGAATGGAAAGCGTAATGCTGGTGGTCAGCAAAAGAGGTTTACAGACTGTCTTCCATAAACCGTGTTTATTGAAGACGATGTTACTTGGCTACGAGTGTGCATCAGAGAAGAAGAAGAAAGTTGAAGTATTATGTATGCAATGCTTCCCGATAGTCTTCTGTTCGACCTACCTACAAAAAGACTTTCAGATGCCCTATTTATTGAGCATTTATCCTGGTTGCTTGTGTAATTTTAGGGAGGTTATAGCATCAATCCTGTCAGGTAAACCTATAGCCCTGGGAACACCCACTAGTCCTTTCTGCTGCCATTACTCTCTAATGTGTCACCAAAGGCCAGGGGTGTCTTACATGGGTGGTCTCCTCAGGAGTTGCGAAACAGACTGCTGAGTTCAAAGTCTCCAGAATGGCAGCTTAGTCCCACCCCCCTTCTGCTCTGCCAACACTGTTAAGGAAAAATCAGTAGCCTAGACCTGGTAGGCCAAGAGTGTATTCAGACATGGGAATTTTGGTTTTCCTGATTATAATTTTAGGGCTCTGTCCTGTTTTCTAATGTTCCTTTCACTTGCTGCATTACAGGCTTTCTGACCAATATTCCAGTGTTATGTTGCACTCAATTTCATTTGTAACATCGCCTCCTTCCAGCTCGCATCTAGAGAAGACGAGGGCACATCAGAGGATATGGTAGAAGTGTGATACTTCCAGTAACAACCTTTATATTGAGTTCTGGCACCTTTTCTCCTAGAAAGTACGCACGGATTTAGGAAAGGTGGAGTGACACTGCAATGTAGAAGATGGCTCAGCCCCCAATCCACCCACCTTTCCCCAGTTCATACCTGTGGGATTTTATAAATGTTCAGAATGGTTGAAATCAGGCTGGAAAGAGCAGAGTCGCCTCCTTCTAGAACGGCCAGCTGTTTATTCTGTCTTTCACAGATGTAGTTTGGAACATTCTTCTGCCCACCAGACAGCAGGTCTAGCACAGCTTCATAAATCATTATTGCATGAAAATAGCTCTCATAGAGGTTGTAGCCCAGGGTGATGTTGGGCAGGGGCCTGGGATTCCGACTGATCTCTTGAATGGCAAGCAAGAAGGGCAGGATGTGCCAGTAACTTTGACTGTAGAAGCTGCAGCAAAATAGATGTCATCAGATTTTTCATTCTGCAGTCAGTGAAAGAGCGTTAAACTTTGTGCATCTTTTCATATTAGAGCATGGATAACAAGGAGAAATATTTGGATTTTACTGCGACAGCTCTTGGAAGGCCAGCTCGGAGTTTATGTGTTTTCAGTTCATTTGGAAATGGTTGTTTGGCAACAGGATTTTTCTCCCCAAGAAAAGGGGACATCAGCCCTCAAAGGCCTGCGCTGGCTGACAATTAATTGTCAAGCCCAATTCTGTGTTTGGGGTTTGATATGCAAAGCCTTAGATGGCTTCAGAGCTGCTTATCTGAAAGAGAACCTCTACCCATGTCATGCTGCTTATAATGTGAGCTCTGCTGGAGAGACACCTGCCTGATGTTTTATCCTTAAAGGAAATCCTCTATGAACTGATGCAAGTCAAACAAGTGTACAATGTAAGTCGCTGCACAAGAACGTACAGAAACAAACTATTCCACTTTTCCAAATTGCTTGTTTCTTTTTTGATATGGAGGCGCAGATTACCGCTATAACAAAGGCGGCATTTTTTCATCTCCGCCAAGCTAAGCAGTTGGCTCCTTATCTCTCTCGCCCTGCCCTAGCCACTGTGATCCACGCGACGGTCACCTCCAGACTGGATTATTGTAACTCACTCTACGTGGCGCTGCCCTTGAGACTGACCCAGAAACTCCAGCGGGTGCAGAATGCCACAGCGAGACTCCTTATGGGGTCTTCGCTGTGAGATCACATTAATCCAGTACTATACCAGCTGCACTGGCTCCCGGTGGAGTACAGGATCAGGTTTAAGGTGCTGGCTTTAACCTTTAAAGCCCTATACGCCCTAGGACCCTCGTACCTACGGGACCGCCTCTCCTGGTATGCCCCACAGAGGAACCTACGGTCTGCAAATAAAAACATCCTGAAAGTCCCGGGCCACAGGGAGGTTAGGCTGGCCTCAATCAGAGCCAGGGCCTTCTCAGCCGCGGCTCCGATCTGGTGGAACGCTCTGTCACAAGAGACTAGGGCCCTGCGGGACCTGACATCTTTACGCAGGGCCTGCAAGACAGAATTGTTCCACCAGGCCTTAACGGTTGCCATCAATTTGATTTTAATTAATTTTTATAATTGAAATGTTTTTAGAATGTTGGATTATTTGATTATTTGATTGTTGTTAGCCGCCCTGAGCCCGGCTTCGGCTGGGGATGGCGGGATATAAATAATTTATTATTATTATTATTATTATTATTATTATTATTATTATTATTATATCTACAATATAATTAATTCTGGAATAGTAAATTCAACACAATTCACTTTTTTTAAAAAAAGCTGAGGAACAATGTCCGATATCCCACTGGAGCCAGCTGCAAACAACAACAGCACCTTAGAGCCGAAGCCCCATAGTTGCCTTTGACTGGACTTAACCGTCCAGGGGTCCTTTACCTTTACCTTTACACTACAGACATAGGGGGAAGCAGCGCCTGGTGTTTCATAGCTACACAGCTGCATGAGAAATTTCTGGCTGTGCACAAATGCCCCTGTGCACCCAGGAATGATGGTACCCCTGAAGCCAATTGAGGACATATTTGAGGTAAAATTTAGCAGGAAAGGGAGAGCATGGAATCACAGTTGAGAGTAGCAGTAGTAAATCTTTCTCCACATGGTGAGATACCTTTGATCAGATGGTGACTCGGAGAAATCATGCAGGGAGGTCAAAGCCGAGCCTGCAGCTAAGACACCAGCAATGAGGTGGTCTCCTGGCCTATAATAATTAAGTGGGAGTTGCCGATCATCTATCACACCAAATTGGCATTTCCCCTTCAGCGTTCTACAGGACAAATGGGGCATCATTAGCAAAAGCATTAGGGAGATTATCATTTCACTGTTTGCTGCTGCTGCTGCTGCTGCTGCACTCCCTGACTGCTCTCAGAGCCGATCTGCTGCAGTGCCTACTGGTTCCAGATGGGAGTCCAGCTGCGGTTTCAGAAATAAAGGAGCTAATATTTAAACCTCACCTCCGCCTAGTCCCTGCCTGCCCTGAATTTGTGCCCAGGCTCTCAGTGGCCCCATAGATATTAATGCACCAGCCTTTCCACATGGGGTAAACAGAGTTTTTATATTTTGTTCTTGCTTCTGACTTCTTTGTTATGAGTTTCAGAAATAATATTTGGAAAACTCCCCAGAGCTTTTCAGAAGGAAAAAAAAAATTAAAATTACAATAGTTTTGATAATTATCAGGTGCAGAGTACACAGCAATGTCTTGCTTCTCTCTGCGGCAAGTGTATAGCTGGGGAAAATGTGTTGATGAGACTCTGCGGTGTGGCTTTGTGCACTGTCTACTGTCACAGCTCAACTCCCTGAGGTTGGAAGGGATGTTTGATCCTCCATTGCATTAGGAAGGATTCAGATTTACGCAACATGCACTCGTTCTTTCAAAACTTCATGAATTTATCAAGCTGTCTCGTAGGAAGTCAAAACACCCCAAAGTTGCCTAGAACTTTCTAGAATCCCAGATAGTCTTTTCCAACACTGTTTCTTGAGATACCTTTGTACAAATCAGGTACCCACATGGAAGTGCAGTACTTAACTACTTGGGAACCATTGCTTTAAGGGGTTACAAGACACTCATTGGTTTGTGCAGCTTCGATTTCCTGTTCCTGAAACTGAAGCTTGCCTAGAGATGCGGCTGGGCATTGCTTTTACCATAACAGAGCTTCAGTCTTGGAATAAAAGGAGTGGCTCGGAAATATAGTGGTACCTCAGGTTACATACGCTTCAGGTTACAGACTCCGCTAACCCAGAAATAGTGCTTCAGGTTAAGAACTTTGCTTCAGGGTGAGAACAGAAATCATGCTGCGGCGGCAGCAGGAGGCCCCATTAGCTAAAGTGGTGCTTCAGGTTAAGAACAGTTTCAGGTTAAGAACAGACCTCCAGAACGAATTAAGTTCTTAACCCGAGGTGCCACTGTAATTTCTAGGCTCAATTCAAAGTGCTGGTTTTGACCTATAAAGCCTCAAACGGCTCACGACTGCAATACCTCAAGGACTTCCTCTCTCCATCTGTATAATTTCAAAATGAAAAGATTGAAAGATGTTAAAGCTAAAGGTAAATTTTCTAAGAACTGTCATTTGGAAAACCGTTAAATGGATATGCATGGAAATTCAACCAAGGGGAAGAGAGGAAGTCACTTAACAATGTTAATAAGTATAATTTTTAATAAGATTATGATTTGTGTGTTTGTTTGTTTGTTTGTCTTGTTTGTTTATAATTTTGTGAAAATTAATTAAAAAAATGAAGAAGAAAAAAGAACAAACCACAAAAGTACAAACCTTTTATTGGATCAGTTCATTAAAAGCCATCCCAGACTCACCATTCCATGCCCTAAACAAAATAAAGAGTGAACACACGTGCTCTTTGTTCTTTAAAAAAATGAACATTTGCTTCATTCACAACTATAAAACAGATTGTGGTGAATAAAACAGGAGTGTTCTCTTATGGAATACTAAACCCTGAATTTACCGGGTTCAACCCCCAACCCTCCTCACCACAGGATCCTCTTCTCTCGCTGGGAAAAACAAAAATCTCACAGAAGGCTCCTCATCGGCTGAGAAACTCCCTTAAAGTACTAAGCAAACGGCCAAGGCGAATACAGAGATTCGGCCTACGATGCCACACCACAAGAAGAGTCATTTCCATGGATGGTGGAGTCAGGGGTGAGGAACAGCGGTAGAGGGAAATGTGAAGTGAGGAACGAGAGGCTGGAGGTCAGTGGGCAGGAGGGCCTGTGGGGTGAAACATGGCTGCCTCAGGAGACAGAGAGGCAGGTTTTTCCGTCCAACCAGAAGATGGGGAGAAGGGACTCCCCCAAGAATGAAGCTGTCTGGAACTTGGCAAGCACGGCGCCACTGACAGCGTTGGCAAAAGACACCTGCTTCCCGTCACAGTTCAAGGACACTCGGATCCTCTTCAGCACCTCGCCGTTCATGGGCACAGGAGCTTTGGGAGATTTGAACATTGCATAGCTGCCTTTCCACTTGCCTATCGCCCAGATCCCTTCTGAGGGGCTAAAGACAGCTGTGCTTCTCTTCTTCCTCTTCAAAGAAATCCTGGTCACGCCCACAGCCCAGTCGTTCTCACCGTGCACCGTGACTTCCCAGCAGTGGCGGCCTGCGGTGAATACATTACGTCCCAACGCAAAAGGAAGGTGGCCAGGGACATTACCAGTCACAGACAGATCTAGAGTGCCATCTTTCCACAGACTTTTCAGATCATCAGATAGGGAGTACTGCGGGCTACCCATGTCTGGATCCAAAGTCACACTTACTAGAAGGCAGAGAGAAGGAGAATGTAAATTATGGCAAAACCAGCAGTCAGGCTGAGAACAATTCATAACCTGAACTAGGGAGAAATGCTGTCCAGCTGTGGCTGGCTCCAAAGTCTGCCTAAAGAGCACCCTTCACTCCTCATCCATCGTACAGTGCTATTTTTCTGGGGAAAGAGGTGCCAGAATTCACTGTGAACACTTCCCCTGTTCTCTTAGAATGGCAATGGTGCCCACCTGAGAGGTGACAGAACTGAGTTCCGGAGAGTTCCGGCTGAAAAAACAACCACCTGATATTGTGCCTTATGAACAAGTTCATAAGTCCATTGTGCTGCTGTTCGGGGCTGCCTGGCTATTATTTAGCATATTCATTAATCACTTTTTCTTCAGAAAGATCAACTCAAAGTGACTTGTGAGCAAGAGCGAGCACAACCTAAAATGCACCAATAATCTATCTAAAAGAGCAGATCAAACTCAACTAAAAGACAAGTAGAAAATTAAGATCCAAAGGCCTGGGTAAATACTAGTGTATTTTTGCCTGGCAATAGAAAACAGCGATGGCACCATAATGATGGTGTTGACTTGTGAGCAGGCCTTCCGGGGGGAGGCGGGGTTGTTCCCAATTTCTGGAATGAGGTACATCCTTTGCCCTCATTAACAACTTTCAGGAGGAACTCTTTTTAAAGTGTTCCTCTTCAGCCCATCATCTGATGACTGAAAGGTATTATTCCAACTAGCCATCCTGTGAATTTGGCCCCCCATTGGTCTCTCATGTTTACCTTCCTGCATTGGATATCCAGATACCAGAGTGCCTGGGGGAGAAAGAACACACATTAAACAAAAGCACATAACTCATTCCAACAGTTCTTTCCCCACCCACTGCTTCATACTCAGACTTTTTGCCCATCCGCAATGCGTCCTTGAACTCTTCACAAAACGTGGAGGACAGAGGCACATGTGAATGAGTGTAGAACATCTGCAGATGCTGCTCCACCACTTCTGCTTCTGGCCCCCTCCATCACTGGAATGTGACCCTCAGAAGGTCACCCAGAAGGAAACCAGGACTGCAAAAGCTTCCCTGACCCTGTCCTAGGTAACCAAATTCCAAAACAAGACCTAAAAGAGAGAGCCAGTGTGGTGTAGTGGTTAAGAGCAATGGACTCGTAATCTGGTGAACCGGGTTCGTATCTCTGCTCCTCCACATGCAGCTGCTGGGTAACCTTGGCTAGTCACACTTCTTTGAAGTCTCTCAGCCTCTCTCACCTCACAGCGTGTTTGTTGTGGGGGAGGAAGGGAAAGGAGAATGTTAGCCGCTTTGAGTCTCCTTCAGGTAGTGATAAAGCGGGATATCAAATCCAAACTCTTCCAAACTCTTCTAAAAAGAAGCCATTTTGACCACTGCCCTCCACACAGTTAACTATTGCCAACTTCTGAAGCAATGCTCAGAATTGCCCATTCATCCTGCCAGGCTCATTGACTAAAGCAGCAGACACACACTTTTGGAGTACTATACTACGGGGCCATTTTAACTTTTTTTGCCCCAGCCCTTCTCTCACCTGTGAATTTTTCTACAGCAGAGTGCAGAAGGAACGTCAAATCATGCCAACCATAGAGTCCCCATCGCTTTACTGGTGGAAAAGCCACTGGACTCACAAACGCCTCCTCAAATCTGGAAAAAGATATTTTTTAAACAACCAACCTCACAATACAGAAACAGTAAACAGAAAAGAGCAAATGAGCTCAATCTGGACTTTAGCAAGAGACCCCAATTCAATGGGACCCCTACCAATTGCTGTATGCATAGCAGTGAAGCATTCTGGTTACCCTCTCTCATTAGGTAAAGGTAAAGGGACCCCTGACCATTAGGTGCAGTCGTGACCGACTCTGGGGTTGCGGCGCTCATCTCGCTTTACTGGCCGAGGGAGCCGGCGTACAGCTTCCGGGTCATGTGGCCAGCATGACTAAGCCGCTTCTGGCGAACCAGAGCAGCGCACGGAAACGCTGTTTACCTTCCCGCCAGAGCAGTACCTATTTATCTCCTTGCACTTTGACGTGCTTTCGCACTGCTAGGTTGGCAGGAGCAGGGACCGAGCAACGGGAGCTCACCCCGTCGTGGGGATTCGAACCGCCGACCTTCTGATCGACAAGTCCTAGGCTCTGTGGTTTAACCTGAGCCCCTTACCCTCTCTCATTACATGGCCTAAATTTCAGCCTCCTCTTCCTCTGCTCCAAAGAGAGGCTGTGGGGAAGGGGAATAATGTGCAGGGTTTGTTCCAAGGTTTTTGGGAGTCATGGGTGTAGCCAGGATTTATTTGGGGGGTGACGGCAGGACAACCACCTGTCATCAACTTCTCTGTCTAGGAGATTCGGAATGAAATGTCTTGAAAACAGTTGTTTTCAATTACCTTTTTTTGACCTCAAGTGCTCAGAAAAATCTGTCTAAATCTTTTTACAGTTTCTACTTTGAGTTAAGTTTACAGTGGTATCTCAGGTTAAGAACTTAATTCATTCTGGATGTCCGTTCTTAACCTGAAACTGTTCTTAACCTGAAGCACCACTTTAACTAATGGGGCCTCCTGCTGCTGCCGCGCCACCGGAGCACGATTTCTGTTCTCATTCTGAAGCAAAGTTCTTAACCTGAGGTACTATTTCTGGGTTAGCGGAGTCTGTAACCTGAAGCGTCTGTAACCTGAGGTACCACTGTATTTATTTATTCGCATTTACCCAAATTGTCCCTCCCATGTTGGGTGTAGAACATCAGCAGAAGCCAAGTGTGTTTGCTAACTGTTAACCAAGGATGATACGTTCATCAGAAAACCTCAGGTTTACAGGCAGGGCATGGAGGTAACATGGGGCTTTTAGAAACCCAAAGGCTATCCAAGCCTGGAACCAGATGGAAAAATGGACTGGAACTGGGACAATTGTCCTGGGACAAGCGTCCATTACAAACCCACAATATTAAGCCAGAACTGCCAACATGTTTTACTCTGCAGGATGTGTGTTGCTACGGGACCCACTTACTTCTCCATGGTGCGTCTAACACCCTATAAAGAGAGAGAGAGAGAAGGAGGGGGAGGGGGAGGGGAGGGGAGGGGAGAGAGAGAGAGAGAGAGAGAGAGAGAGAGAGAGAGAGAGAGAGATGTAGTTCAGTTCCTGCTTCAGGCAATTCTGGAAGATTTCAGAGAGCAATGCTCCCGATTTGATTGATTAGATTTCTATGTCGCTTTTCATTCAAATAAATCCCAAAGTGGCTTACAAACAATAAATAACAATAAGCCATAAAGAAACAATAGAACATCACAAATACAGCCTAAATCATATAGAATAATTAACCAATCAGCAAAACAATGATGATCTATACAACAAGGCAGCAGCTAAAAAAAGAAAGCTAAACATCATAATTAAAGCAAAAGTCGCATTATATGATTAATCACTACATCCATAAAGCAGTATTAGCAACGTTCACAAAATAGCAGCTGATGGCAGTCTACTTTATATGGCAAAGAAGGGAACCTTCGCTTCCAACATTTTGTGGCACAGCAGTGAGAGATGTTTCACAAAAATTTAGCCAACCCAAAAACAATCCAAGCCTATATATATATTAATCATTTCTTCCCAGGAACTTGAAACAGCATATGTGGGTGTTTCTCTTATTATCTAAACATCAACCTTGTGAGGCAGGTCAGCATGGGAGATATATGAGGCCCTGCCCAACCCCCAGAAATTTTAATACAGTCGTACCTCATTTTGAGTCTGCCTCGCCAAGCCTCCATTTCGTCGAATGTCCGCGTCAAACCCGCAAGTACCGGAATGAGTTACTTCCAGGTTTGCTGCTTGTGAATGCACAGAAGTGCTAAATTGCACAAGTGCACAGAGCAGCGCTTTGTCATGCATCCTTTTCGTCTAGCATCCGGGGTTCCAGAACGGATCCCGGACTCAAAACAAGGTATTTGTAAATGTATTATTTTTTAATGGTTGTAACCTTCCCCAGGTCCTCATGGTGAAGGATAGGTAAAAAATTTAATAGAAATAGAAACAGAAATAAATAAAGTACACAAGAAGACATTCAGAGGCTCATCACTAGCTAGCACCAAGAAGAGCCTGTGAATTGCAGAGTGAAACAGTTTTTAACAAGGAGTGGAATCGCAAAGTGGCTATAAGGCTGCCTGTGGTAAAGTGAATTGAGAGTTTGGTACCAGCCCACCCCAAAGAGAAAAGCCCCTGCCAGTTCTGCCACAGCCTAACCTTCAGGAGCTCATTCGGCGTCCGGTGACACTTCTCCATCTCCTCGAGGATGCTATCCAGAAAGGCGACACGTCGAAACAGTCTGACCACATGCTTGTCCCTTCCCCGCGCAATGTCCAGCATTATCTCCGCATGTTGGGCAAGAAGAATCTTCTCTTGTTGTGCCAGAAACTCGTTTATTTCCTTGAAAGCGGACGTCATCCTTTGCTTGATGATTTCTGCCTTTTCCTTCAAGAAGCAGATGGAGATGTGTTGGAAGTGGGGATGTGGGGGAAGGAGCACATTGGAAGACAGGAAGTCGGTCAGCACAGCATTAGGACGCAAATGGTATACAAAAGGAATTCTTTAAACGTAACCAAAGCACATGTACATACACACACAGAGACACACAGAGAGACCCCTGCAAAAGCCTCTGAGGAAGGAGGATATGTCTTTTAAAGTGATTCACATATATAATAATAATAATAATAATAATAATAATAATAATAATAATACAGTAGTACAGTGGTGCCTCTGGTTGCGAACGCCTGTTCGCAACATGAAAAGAGCGCAACCCGCAGCGGCGTGTCTGCACACGCGCGGTTTGAAATTCACGATTCACCACTTCTGTACATGCGCGTGACGTCATTTTGCGCTTCTGCGCATGCGCAAGCAGCGAAACCCTTTCCGGTACTTCCAGGTCACCGCGGGATGTAACCTGAAGGGGAGGTGCAGACCAACAGCATCCTGAGAGTGCGGCATTGGCTATCCCTGCCCTGGAAAGCTTTCATTCCAAACTTCCAGAAACAAAACACAAAGAAGCCCAGAAATATAACTATTTAATTTATAATAGGACCAATGTGTAAATCTTTCCTTCTAATAATCCACAAGACCGTTTGAAGAAGCCGAGTTTACTTGATCGCTTCCCAGTGGAAGTGGCTACCTACAAGCATCGATTGGCTTTCCAGGTCTGTGCTTAACTTGTGTGCCATTATCTCTTCTTTCTCCTTCTTTATAGTGTCAGCGTGCTGAACGTAACGATCCTGAAAAGAAAGAATGGGCCTTTTAGAAGTTCTGCTGCAAGTATTAGAGGGCGAGGCCCAAAACCAAAGCAATGACCTTCCAAAAACTAAACCCTGTAAAATGGTCCTCATTCTCAGTTGCTTGCAGTTTTAGTCAGTCCTCCTCATTTTGATTTCCTCTTTCAAGGCCTTTGCCTCTTCCCCACTTAGTTTACTCCTGGACTCCAATTCATTAGCTTCCCAGTCTCCTATGCCCTCTTCATTAGGCACAGAACATAAAAGAGCCTTTCCAATGACAGGCTCCATATACGATATGCCTTTAAAGCACATTGAAATAACTTCCTTCCACCCCTCAAAGAATTTTGGGCATTGTAGTTTGTTAAAGGGTTGCGGGGAATTGTAACTCAGTGAGTGGTTAACTACAGCTCCCACAATTCTGTGAGGGGGTTGGAAAGCTTGCTTTAAAGCTATAATGTGTACACAGCCTCAGGGAACAAGCTCCCTCCCTATCCACAGTCTCTAGCTCAGCCACCTTGTTCAGAACATGCAAAGATTATTTCTCCCCACCCCTCAAACCTCACCTATAGAGGGACCCCACCTTGTATTCTTGGACAGCTTCTGCCACACCCAGAACAGCTGGAGACTCCACGGATTCAACACATTTCGAGCAGCGGAGGGCCTTGTCGCGCTTACAAAAAAATATCAAGGGCTGCTCATGCTGCAGGCAGATTTCATCCTCTCTTGATGCTTGTCTTGCACACACGGTCAGCTGCTGGAACAGTTCAGTGACTGTGCCCAATTTCATGTTCTGTTTCCGACTCGGCTGAGGATTTTTGCACAGAGGGCAGAGGACTCTCCCGCAAAATTCCTCGCACTTCGCCACGCAGGGATGGCAGAAATTGTGCCCGCAGTCTAGGATCACAGGATCACGGAAACACGTCTGGCAGACAGAACAAACTGTCTCTAATAAAAGCATGGACGTGATGTTCTCTCTGTCCATGGCTCAATTTAAAAAAAACAACAACAAAAAAATGTGGTGCAGATTAAAATATGGGATTTGGCTTTTCTTATCCAGCAGAGTTTGGAGACACCTTTGACTGAACAAGTTGCAAAAGACTCTTCTGTCTTGAACTGCTCCAGTCTGCAAGTGGGGGGGGGGAGAGAGAGAAGGGGTTGGAGTTATCATCTTGCAATTCCCAAAGGACAACTCCAGCTCCACCGTGTCAAGCTCCCGGGAAAGGGAGGGTGCAATGAAAAGAGCAACAGAAACAGGAGCAGGTGGTACATGAGTCTAGCCCCACAGAGAACCAATCCAGCAGACCTTGCCTCTGTTATTTAGTCATCAAAACATTCCACTCCCCCAGTTCACTCACATCTGCACCCCCACCCCAAGAATGCAGAATAAGGTGGAGTTTTAAGTGACCAGCGAGCCAAAATCAGCCACGAAACTCACTGTGTGAGTTTGGACTAGTCACCACCTCTCAGCCAGTGGGTTGCTAGAGAATAACATGGAGGAAATGAGACCCACAACTGCAGCCTTGAGCGGGGATATGAATGTATAATACTGAGAATTAAGGAACAAACAACATACAGTGTCTCTCTCTAGCCCACATGCCCTGGTGCAAGTCCTATATAATTAGATTCAGGTCATGGCAATTCTCCAGGAGGAGGAGTAACAAAGAAATATATTGTAGAATTTACTTAAAACGAGACACCTGTACTCTGTACGTGCCAATTAGCTTCGTCCATTATTGTACATCACTATCTATCATGTAGCTGTAGCACATAAACAGCATTAAAGCCAAAAAGTACCAGCAGCTCTCAGATCTCTAAAGGTAAAGGTAAAGGTAAAGGTACCCCTGCCCGTACGGGCCAGTCTTGCCAGACTCTGGGGTTGTGCGCCCATCTCACTCTATAGGCCGGGGGCCAGCGCTGTCCGGAGACACTTCCGGGTCACGTGGCCAGCGTGACATCGCTGCTCTGGCGAGCCAGAGCCGCACACGGAAACGCCGTTTACCTTCCCGCTAGTAAGCGGTCCCTATTTATCTACTTACACCCGGGGGTGCTTTCGAACTGCTAGGTTGGCAGGCGCTGGGACCGAGCAACGGGAGCGCACCCCGCCGCGGGGATTCGAACCGCCGACCTTTCGATCGGCAAGCCCTAGGCGCTGAGGCTTTTACCCACAGCACCACCCGCGTCCCATCTCAGATCTCTAGGGTGGCCCAAATCAAGGAGCAAAGCACCTGCCTGCCAGATGTTTGGGGCTACAACTCCCAGCTCAGGAACTGTAGTCCAAAATCTAAAAGAGCACCAGCGTGGTTAAAAGACATTCAGACTGCGGGCGGCATCACCCCCCCCCCCCCCCCGAGAGGATGTAAACAAAGGATTTGCACTATTATGCGAACTGGGAGTCAGCCTAATTTGTATTGTTAAGCCCGATCGCCCTATTCGACGCAGATTTACCTGATAGGACAAACGCATAAAATAAATTAAAATACTTTAAAAAGCCACAGCTCAATTTACCTAGACAAGCAACTCACAGTCACCCAAACTGGAGCCAAACGGCTCTCCCGTTTAAAAGCAGCAGAAACTGCAGCCTCCTCAGTGGAAAACTTCGAAGACTTTTGACGAACAAACGCAGGAGCGGAATGAAGTTGCAAGCAAACAAGCGCTGCAAACTCTCGCCCCTTTAAACACAGCGCTGTAATTACCCGCCGGGCGCGCCTAGTAAGAACACCGAACTACAGTTCCCAAAAGCTTCTGCGGCACGTGTCCTTGCCCGCTTCGCTGGCAGCCGCGAAGAACGGCATCATGGGAGTTGTAGTCTTTTCTCCGACGCTTCCCTGATGGTAAAGAGAACGCCGCCTCTCGCCTCTCCCTCCGCGCAAAGGGCGGCTCCGGCATTTCTGATTGGCCGGGATTGGTAACAGCTGTGCCCAATGGAATCTCCGCTTTCCCTTTCGCTTTGCAAGGCTCTGCCGAAGCGCCGGGAGAGGCGTTGCACGTGGGGAGGTGTTACAAGCGCCGCTATACCTTCTCGCGGTTATATTGCTCCGCGCAGCTCAGCTTCATTATATTATAATCCAGCGCTACTGCTTTTTCTACGAAGGGGCCACCGGGCTTAGTTTGCATTCATTCACAAGTCCTTTTTTTTAAAGTCGTAGACATGGGCGGATGCAAAAAGGGAACAGGGCTCCTTCACTTTTCAACAGTTTGCTGAGGTTAGGAGACAAATCAACAGGTGTAACTCGGCACGCAAATTGCAAATGACGTCGGCTTCAATCTTCCCTCTCCTAATTTTCACAGCTGTTCAAGGTGCTGGACCCCTCTCCTCTTCTGTATCTGCTGGCCACCCAAGTTCAAAATCGCTGTATTCCCACCCCCCCCCATTTAATTTTCTGTTCTCGACACTGTTTACTATCCCCATCCCAAATCCGAGCGCAAATGCTCCTGCAATACTGTGCTTTGCATATCACATAGCTGATGAAGCAGATTCTAACCCACAAAACTTCATGCTATAATAAGCCTGTTGAGATTTAAGGTGATACACCCACGACTCTTTGCTACTTCTCGTAATTTATGGAATAAACTGCTCCCACCTCTGCAGGTACCAAACTCTGCCCCACCTTCACCACTCCTACTTGGGGACTTTCCTGGCTTTTTTCTGGCCCACGTAGGGGCAGTCTGGATAGTTAACCTTGGTGAAGACTTAACGTTTTCATCCCCAAAAAAGTTTTGGAGTTTCTGCTGAAATGAGGCTGCATTTTAATGTTGTATTTTAATCTTGTTTTTTTAAGTTGTATTTCAATCAATTGTTTTATATCTGGTGTTAGCCGCCCTGAACCGGTCTTGGCTGGGGAAGGCAGGGTATAAATAAAATTAATTAATTAATTAATTAATTAATTAATTAATTATTATTATTATTATTGATTGCAGGGTATTGTCTCTACCAGACTCGCTCAAACGTAACTCACACATTTTATTTATTTCACAAAATTTATCCAGCACGTGATTTCAGGAAAAACTTCAATGTGTCGTGTGTGGTTTTTTAAAAAATAAATAAATACCCAGAGTCAGACTTTTGGGGAGCTGCAATCTGTCACTTTTTCTATAAAGCAGAGTTGAGTTGAAAGCTGCTCAAAGCTTCCACCAAGAGGAGCAGGACCCAGATCCATCCTTCCCTTTCAGCCCCGTCTCCCCCCCCCATCTGTTTTTCTCCCTTCTTCTCTTCCTTGTGTTTCCACCTGCCCACCACATGGAATTAGGCCAAGGGCTGAATATGGCCAAGGGCTGAATGCAGATTCCCAACCCCAGACGTAGAGCACTTATGGGGAACATTTATGCCCATCAGCCCCAGGAAGCATGGTCAAGAGCCTGGGATGATGGCAGCTGCAGTTCAGCAACATGAGGGAAGCCTAAGGTTCTTCACCTTCCTTAGAGGAAGGACAGAAAGCAAGCAGGATTCAAGGGAGATATGCATCTGCAATCGTTTTTGAGCTTGGAAAAGAAAACAAGGCAGCCATAAGAAACACAGAAGCCTTTAATACATCTTGGCTTAGCAAAAATCATCCCAGAAATACGTCCACTCTTCCACATAAAAAACTATGAACAAAAGTTCTCTTTAAAAAGTTATCGTGCAGATCAGCTTTACTGTTTAACATGCAAAATAACTGTGAAAATATGTGTTTTCACCCCCTTGAAATATAAAGAGTGTCAGGATTGGTTAAGGTTTCATTTCAACCTCCCCTTCATTGGAGGAGGGAGAAGCCAAATGACCACACTGAACGTAGCCTAGAACAGCCTTTTCCCAACCTTGTAACCCTCCAGATTAGAATATAGGGAACCTTTGTCTCCCCCCTGCTGAACTACAACTCCCAGCAGCCCCAGCAAGCATCATCAATGGCCAGGGATGACGGGAGTTGTAGTTTGGCAATACCCAGAGATCCAAAGTTTCCCTGCATCTGCTCCAGATGCTTCCAGCTACAACTCTCATCAGTCTCAGTCTGGTGGGAGTTGCAGTCGAAACATCTGGAAGGCTGGCCTAGAAGCAGGGTTTCCCAAACTTGGTTGCCCAGCTGTTGTTGGACTACAAAGCCCATCATCCCTAACTAGCAGGACCAGTGGTGTCAGGGATGATGTAGTCCAAAAACGGATGGGAGACCCAAGGTTTGGGGGGGAGGGGCTAGCCTAGACCAGCCTCCCTGGGAAGACACGAAAGTGAGTCGCTCGTGTTCTGCACTCCATCAACCACTGAGATGCGCAGCAGAATCAATGTCCTAAGTGGCCAAAGTGGAAAGAAGTTTCTGGCTGCCTTAGCGGGGCAGTGTTAGAACAGCTTTATTGGAAACATGAAAGAAGGGGAGGAAGGACTCTCTGGCGATGGTAGTTATTTGGGTCTGGAAAAGCAGGGCTGCATCATCAGCATCAAAGAAAGCCACATGCCTCCCATCGCAGTTTAAAGACACTCGAACTTTCTTGAGCTCCCGCACAGAGCTCAGAGGAGGGAAGTCAGGGGGGTTGAAAACCGCATACTGACTTCCCCGCTTCCCTATTGCCCAGATCCCAACCTTATAGCTTATGGCAGCCACGTCCTTCCTCTTGACGGACTTCCTGGCCACCCCCACGGCCCATTCGCCCTCGCTTCCCACGGCGACGTCCCAGTAGTTCCTGCCCACGGCAAACTCCTCGCATCCCAGGAGGAATAGGTTGGCTTCAAAGCGCTTCCGGCTCTTGGGCAGCTCTTGAGTTTTGTCCCCCAGTCTGACGCTTTTGCAGTCCTTAGACAGGACCAGCCGGGGATGCGCTGTCTCTGGATCGAAGGCCACAATCGCTGAAAGAAGATGGAGAGAAATGATTGACAGTGGTGAGCTTGGAAGGGCTGGGAGGAGTAGCGTCACTATCTACGAAACGTTTTTGGGAAATGGTTTGCTATGCATCTAGACACCTCTTAAGATATCACAGCCAAATTTTGCAAAATAGCTCCCAAAGTCAAGGAACAGATTTTTGCTTATGGCTGGGTACCATTTGGAATGAAGGTGGTGGGCTGAACCCTTCAAAACCATACTGATTTCAAACACCAATTTCAAAACTGCATTGAGTTTTTGGTTTGTTAGAGTTACCAAGTAATGTTGGGTACGAGGCTGCAATTGCATGACAAATATAATTTTACACATACACAATAGTGTAAGCTTTATTGTTGTCTTTTTAATTGTACATGTTGCTATGGCCGTTGGCTAATGCGAATAAAGTTTATCTATCTATCTAAGTTTAATTGTCCAGGGCTTATTGGTAGGGCATGGAAACAGACCCAGTCAGACAGGGCAGGGACAGTCGATGTGCACATTTTTAGGCCCCGGCTAATTCTTTCTTTTTCTTTGCAAGATCTGCTGTTGTACCAGATTTTAACCTGTTGCAGTATTTGTAAGAATATATTCCAAATATCATTGAATTTATCCATGGCAAGTCTGCGTTTATATGCAAGTTGTTCATACTGTATGTTGCAAGTTTGTATAAGTCTTTAATCCAATCATAAAAGGGAGCCGCATTTTCCCCCAATTAATCAGTATCAGTCATTTTGCTGTGGTTAGGGCATGGAGAGTCCACTCATATTGTCCTTTTAGGCCCCAACTAATTCTCATTCCCAGAAGTGCCTGGCGTGCTCTGGTCCATGGGGTCATGAAGAGTCGGACATGACTAAATGACTAAACAACAACAAATTCTCATTCTCGGGATGCAGGTGGCGCTGTGGGTTAAACCACAGAGCCTAGGACTTGCCAATCAGAAGGTCGGCGGTTCAAATCCCTGCGATGGGGTGAGCTCCCGTTGCTCAGTCTCTGCTCCTGCCAACCTAGCAGTTCGAAAGCACCTCAAAGTGCAAGTAGATAAATAGGTACCACTCTGGCAGGAAGGTAAATGGCGTTTCCGTGCACTGCTCTGGTTCGGCAGAAGCGGGTTAGTCATGCTGGCCACATGACCCAGAAACTGTACACCGGCTCCCTCGGCCAATAAAGCGAGATGAGCGCCGCAACCCCAGAGTCGGCCACGACTGGACCTAATGGTGAGGGGTCCGTTTACCTTTAATTCTCATTCTGCCTCTATCCTCCTTCCTTGCTGAGATCTACAAGGGAAACATTGATCCCAAGAAGAGATCCCACCCTCTCAAGTGGATGGAAGTAAGAAGACAGGCAAGTAGGCGGTGGCTGAGGGTAGATTGAATTTAGAAGGGCAGTCCATTTGCACAAATGGACCAGTCTCCACTGACTGGAACTGACAGAACCTGGAGCCTACCACATCTTGAGGGCTACAGACTTACAACATAAAAGCAATACAAAATAAAAACAAAACCTAAGAATATCTCGCATTTAAAACCAGTCCTGCATAGTGTCCAGAGCGTCAGTCAAAGACCTGGGAGATTGGGATTCAAAACCCAACTTGGCCATGAAGTTCACCCCTTGACCTGGGCCAGTTGCTGTCTCCCTGCCTAACCTACTTCACTGGGTTGTGGGGATTAAATGAGGGAGGGGGGAAACCATGTCTGCCACCTTACACTCCTTGAAGGAAAAGGTGGAATGCAAATGCAAGTAAGACAAATCAAAATCAAGTCATAAAACAGCAGGCAGATAACCCAACGCAGTGCAATCCAAAAGCCCTCCTTGTGAGATTCCTTTGACCCGCCGCAGGTCCCAGAAGTTTACCTTCCTGAAGCGAGAATCTAGACTCCAGAGCATCTGAAGAAGGAAAGGGAAAATACCTTGATCACCACATCACTGTCTTCATAGAACAGATCAGTTTCCCTCAGTCTGTTCCTTGTCCCCCTCCCCCTTATTTCAGGTGAAGAATTAAAGAGGAAGCTGAGGAGATTTGTGCAGGTGGGGGGAGAATCATCTTCACAGACCAGCCTTGAGTCCCCAGACATTGTTCGACTACAACTCCCATCATCCTTGACCACTGATCCTGCTAGCCAGAGATGATAGGAGTTGTGGTCCAGCAACATCTGGGGAATGCCATAGGTCAATACCAAATAGATCGGGGTGGGGAATCTATGGCTCTGCAGATGTGGCTGGACTCTATTTCCCATCAGGCCCTGCTAGGACAGTCAGTGATCAAGGATGGTGACAGTTGTAGTCCATCCACATCTGCCGGGCTACAGGTTCCCCATATACGGCCTAGGACCCTCATACCTAAGGGACCGCCTCTCCTGGTATGTCCCACGGAGGACCTTACGGTCTTCAAATAAAAACATCTTGGAGGTCCCAGGCCACAGGGAGGTTAGGCTGGCCTCGACCAGAGCCAGGGCTTTTTCGGCTGTGGCCCCACTCTGGTGAAACGCTCTGTCACAAGAGACTAGGGCCCTGCGGGACTTGACATCTTTCCGCAGGGCCTGCAAGACAGAGCTGTTCCACCAGGCCTTTGGCCAAGCCACAGTCTGACCCCCTCCTTCTGTAATCCTCATAGAACTCTAGCCATGGTTGCCATTAATTTGATTCTGAACTGATTTTAGAATGTATTTTAATTAATTGATTGTGATTTTATGTAAACTGTGCTATTTTTATTGTTGTTAGCCACTCTGAGCCCAACTTTGGCTGGGGAGGGTGGGATATAAATAAAATTTTATTATTATCCTGGGATTAGACCTAGGACTATTTTTTTCCAGGCGGAACCCAGTTCTGACACCTTTTAAGTAGGCACCATTGCCATTCTAAGAAATCAAGGGAGGCATTCATGGTGAGTTCCGGCACCTCTTTTTCAAAAAAAAATAGCATTGATTAGACCCATCCAAGCATCTACACTTAGATGGGCAACAGCACCACCTCCCACAGACCAGACTGGATAAAATATCAACTATTTTTTTATTTAAATCATATTTTTTTTAAAAAAAAAAATTAAATTGGATTTTTAAAATTTTAAATTGGATTTTTAAAATAAAATGCTTTTGGAGGAAATATATTTCCAAAGAATGTTTTCTATTTAAGTTATGTTATAGTCCAAAGGCTATTCATCAGGAAATAAGGATTTGTTTTAAGTTAAAGCTAAAACTCAGTCTACCAAACTGCGGGAGGCAGTGGAAGACAAGAGTGCCTGGCGTGCTCTGGTCCATTGGGTCATGAAGAGATGGACACAACTAAATGACTAAACAACAAAACTCAGTCTAAGTCTCTTTTTTATTGTTTAACCACATCTGTTAACAAATATGGATATGTATGTTATAATGTTATTGTTTTAGTTCAATAAATTGTTTAAATTGTTATTAAGGAAATGATTGTTTTTCTCCTTCCAATAAAGTACAGCAGAAAAGTTGTCCAAATATAAACAGTTAACTAATTAAACCTCACAACAATTTCATAATTATCGATCTATGTATTTCTAATAGTATAACCAAATTGGTAATTTTTGATATAACTGTAAAATCTACTCTGAAAATTTATTATTCGAAAAAATGAAACCTTCATCTGGTTGTAAATATTAAGATTATATCAGCGAGAATGAGTCTTTTGTAAAAAAAAGGATTTAAATCAAGTCTTACTGTCTAGTGATTTTAATTGTGATTTAAATCGATTTGATTTAACTCAAATCCACCCTGTCACAGACTCAAGGTAACCCCAAGGTTCACACAAGTCTTTTTTATAAAAAAGAAAAAGGTAAGAGAGAAATCCCTCAAAGAGCACTCAGCGGCACAGTGGAGGTTCTCACTAGGATCCCACTGTAAGGAACAACCCTAGCGGAGGTCTCCAGAAGAAGCCTCTGTTCCTGGGATTTGGATGAACTTTCTCCCAGGACTGGCACGCCTTTGGCCCTCCCACTTGGGGCATATTGCCATGGCCAGCATCAAAAACAAACAAACAAGAAGTTTGCAGCAAATTCTTTCCTTTACCTTTGAATTGCTTCACGGCACTCTCCAGAGAGATGTTTGCGTCCGTCACGTCCCATATTTCCCACAGCTGCTTCGGCGAAAAAGGGCTCACACACTGAAACGGTGTTGCCTGGTGGAACCTGGAGAAGAAGAAGAAGAGTTTGGATTTGATATCCTGCTTTATCACTATCCCGAAGGAGTCTCCAAGCGGCTCACATTCTCCTTTCCCTTCCTCCCCCACAACAAACACTCTGTGAGGTGAGTGGCGCTGAGAGACTTCAGAGAAGTGTGACTGGCCCAAGGTCACCCAGCAGCTGCATGTGGAGGAGTGGAGACGCGAACCCGGTTCCCCAGATTACGAGTCTATCGCTCTTAACCACTACACCACACTGGCTCCACACTGGCGAGAAAACATACCGCCACTGAACCCACCACCCCTATCTCCCAGAGACAACAGAGATTCAGTGGAAAACTAGGCAGCAAGCAGGGATGGCAACGCCACTCAGAACACTGGAGGACATACTATGCTTGCAGGATCAGGCCAAAGACCCATCTAGTATGTCCCCCTGTTCCCACAGTGCTCAGAGACCTGAGCAAAACAGCCACTCTTTGCCCTCTGTGATTCCCAGGACCCTACCTCCATGCAGGATTTTGTTGAGCTCCACTTACTTCTCCATGGTGTTCCCAGCATCCTAGAAGGGAGAGAGAAAAAGAAGAAATCGGAGCCTGATGCACGCTCTTCGGAAGAAAACCCCTCTTGTGCCCATCTATGCGCCATCTGCTTAGCAGAAGCCATCTAAAAACACTGGTGGAAAGGTGTGTTTTAATCCAACACAGGCAACTGTGTGTAAATTGAGTACATTGGACATAACAGCTAGTGCAGAGGTCGGCAACCTAAGGCCCAGGGGCCTATTCCGGCCCGAATGGGATCCGGCTCGTGGACAGTCACTCCCACAGAGATCGTCCGTGGGCTGGACGGGCACAGTGCGACGCCGGAAATTGCTTCTGCGCAGGCACAATTTTCGGCATCTGGGCATTTGTTGTTGTTGTTGTTTAGTCGTTTAGTCGTGTCTGACTCTTCGTGACCCCCTGGACCAGAGCACGCCAGGCACTCCTGTCTTCCACTGCCTCCCACAGTTTGGTCAAACTCATGCTGGTAGCTTCGAGAACACTGTCCAACCATCTTGTCCTCTGTCATCCCCTTCTCCTTGTGCCCCCCATCTTTCCCAACATCAGGGTCTTTTCCAGGGAGTCTTCTCTTCTCATGAGGTGGCCAAAGTATTGGAGCCTCAGCTTCAGGATCTGTCCTTCCAGTGAGCACTCAGGGCTGATTTCCTTCAGAATGGAGAGGTTTGATCTTGCAGTCCATGGGACTCTCAAGAGTCTCCTCCAGCACCATAATTCAAAAGCACCAATTCTTGGGCAATCAGCCTTCTTTATAGTCCAGCTCTCACTTCCATACATGCGCAGAAACAATTTCCGGCGCCGCGAACATGCACAGATGTGATTTCTGGAGTCGCGCTCCGCCCGTCCGGCTCACGGATGATCTCCGCGGGAGTGATCCGGCCCATGCCCAGTAAGCCTTGCTGACCCCCTGAGCTAGTGCTTCATGCTACCCAAACCTTTCAAAATTGGTCACATTCCTTTCTCACCAGAACTTCAGAGCAGCATTTAATTGGGAGCACGCCTCCCCAATGCATCCTCACCACAACCCCCAGAGGTAGGCAGATTTTATTGTATTAAATTTCTTAGCCCCTCACAAAGCTACAGTTCACAGAGTGGTCAATCCATCTCTCTCCCAAGGGAACTCTATGAACTGAAGCTAGGTATTCTCATAGTTCTCAGCACCCTTAAACTACAGCTCCCACAAATCTTTGGGGGAAGCCATGGCTGTAGGAACGCGGGTGGCGCTGTGGGTTAAACCACAGAGCCTAGGACTTGCCGATCAGAAGGTCGGCGGTTCGAATCCCCACAACGGGGTGAGCTCCCGTTGCTCGGTCCCTGCGCCTGCCAACCTAGCAGTTTGAAAGCACGTCAAAAGTGCAAGTAGATAAATAGGTACCGCTCCGGCGGGAAGGTAAACGGCGTTTCTGTGCGCTGCTCTGGTTCGCCAGAAGCGGCTTAGTCATGCTGTACGCCGGCTCCCTCGGCCAATAAAGCGAAATGAGCACCGCAACCCCAAAGTCGGTCACGACTGGACCTAATGGTCAGGGGTCCCTTTACCTTTACCTTTACGGCTGTTTACGGTGGTATCAGAGGGCTTTAAATGTATGGTGTGGGTGCCTAAGGAAAGAGTGAATGAAGGTTTGGGTACCAGACTGTCCTTGGGGGAAAGGCCTTGTCCATTTCTTGCCACTTCCACCTTACCTGCAGGAGTTCACTCACTGGCTGGCAGCACTTCTTCTCCAGCTCCCGGATGAGGATTTCGCAAGAGGAGACTTCCCGAAAAAGCTTGCTCATGTGATTGTCTCTCCTAGTTACGATCTCCTTCAGTATGTCTCGGAGCTTGCCAACCATAGTGTGCTCTTCGGACAACAGGAACTGGCGCAGCTCGTCGAACTTGGACAGTGTTTCTTGCATCAACTTTTCTGTCAGTTTCTTCAATAAGTCGATGGAAAGAGAGCAGGGAAAGAGAGAGAGAGAGGTCAGAGGAGGCAGGAATAAGGTCGGTCCTGACAACATTAGGATACTAATTATACAGAAAAGGATGTTTAATGGTCAGGAGCTGGAGTCAGGCATAGGTCAGCAATACAGTGGTACCTTGGTTCTCAAACTTAATCCGTTCTGGAAGTCCGTTCCAAAACCAAAGCGTTCCAAAACCAAGGCATGCTTTCCCATAGAAAGTAATGCAAAATGGATTAATCCGTTCCAGACTTTTAAAAACAACCCCTAAAACAGCAATTTAACATGAATTTTACTATCTAACAAGACCATTGGTCCATAAAATGAACCGCTAGGCTGCGGAAGGCGACTCTACACTCAGAACGTTGACAAAAGGGGGCTTAGTGATGTAAATGGGCTGTTCAGATATCACAAACAAGGTGTTGGGTTTTTTTATTTATCTGAATTCCTTCAGAGAGGATGACCCCAGATTAAATTGGGGGGTGGGGAATAAGGGTGGCGTTTTTACAACAACAATGTAGTGCAGTAGCTGTGAAAAGTTTGCACACACTCTGGAGTTCGCATGAGAAACGCTCATCCCACAAGAAGCACAGAAAAACCTGGTTTTGAATGCAATAGGGAAAGAGTTTCCAAAAAGGGACCTCCAACTTGGATGGTATTTTATGCACTCCTTTGTCGGCAATTACACTTTTTTTTAAAAAAAAGTGCTACTACTTTTTTATCTATGGGCTACTTTTAAAATGAGGCTGCATTTTAAATTGCATTTTAACCTGTATTTTAAAATGGCTCCCCCCCCCCCATTATGTTTTTACTGTAATTTTACCGGTGTTAGACGCCCAGAGCCTGGCTCTTGCCGGGAAAGGCGGGGTATAAATAAAAATTATTATTATTATTACTATTATTATTATTACTTGCGGACTTGCCAGTAACAGTGACACTTACAATCAGGGTTTGAGTTTGTTTTTCTGCAGCTGATCTACACTCCAGAATTGTCTCTTCCCGGTTCTCTAGAACATTAATGCAGTTGCCTATGTGACCCTGAAAAGAAAACACAAGCATGCTTTAGGAGAGTATGTAATAAAGTTAAAAAAATATTCTAAGCTCAAAGCATTCTCTCAGCCTGTGATCAAAGGGCTGCCATGAACAGGGACCTTCGGCCACCAAATGCCTGAGTAAGCAGGAATGTTTAAATTCCTCCTCCTGTCTACCAGCTCCACCTGGTACGCAGGCTAAGACCCTATCTGCCCGCGGACTGTCTTGCCAGAGTGCTGCATGCTCTGGTTATCTCCCACTTGGACTACTGCAATGCTACCTTTGAAGGTGACCCGGAAACTGCAATTAATCCAGAATGCGGCAGCTAGACTGGTGACTCGGAGTGGCCGCCAGGACCACATAACACCGGTTCTGAGAGATCTGCATTGGCTCCCAGTACGTTTCTGAGCACAATTCAAAGTGTTGGTGCTGACCTTTAAAGCCCTAAACGGCCTCAGCCCAGAATATCTGAAGGAGCATCTCCATCCCCATCGTTCAGCCCGGACACTGAGGTCCAGCGCCAAGGGCCTTCTGGCGGTTTCCTTCCTGCGAGAAATGAGGTTACAGGGACCCAGACAGAGGGCCTTCTCGGTAGTGGCGCCCGCCCTGTGGAAGGCCCTCCCATCAGATGTGAAAGAAATAAGCAGCTATCCTATCTTTAAAAGACATCTGAAGGCAGCCCTGTTCAGGGAAGTTTTTAATATTTAACGCTGTATTGTTTTTAATTTAATTGTTTTGATTGGGAGCCGCCCAGAGTGGCTGGGGAAACTCAGCCAGATGGGCGGGGTATAAATAATAAATTATTATTATTATTATTATTATTATTATTACTCCTGCAAATCAACAATATGCATTCATTATTCCCAGCCCAGTCGTAGAAACAACGGCCTCTCTCACCTTGGTCTCTTGGGCAGCTTCCTCCATGGGAACTACATCGTGAGCCTTGTGCTCTGCGGATTCGACACAAGCTGAGCAGACTAGGGCTTGGTCTGTCTTACAGAAAGATGTGGGAGGCTCCGGGTGCCTGTAGCAGGTTCCTTCCGCTCCTTTTGCTTGTTTTGCTTGATCTCTGAGGAATCGAGCCAAGTTTTCCAGCGGCTTGTTCGTAATGAGCCGGTCAGGCTCAACTACCCATCTGCACTCAGGGCAGCTCCGATCACGCACAAAGTCTTTCCAGTACTTGAAAACACAGTGGTGGCAGAAATTGTGCCCGCAGTCTAGAATCACTGGGTCCGTGAAATACTGCAAGCAAATGGAGCAAGTCACTTCCACCTCAAACATCTTCAGGGTATCCTCAGCGGCCATTGCTCAATACAACAATTTTTGTTTTTAAGTTGAATTTAACTTCCCTTCTCTGCAAAAGAATGCAAAAGCCCTTGGCTTGAGATTTTAGAGGGAACTCCTTTTATTTTAATTGCTGCAGAAGTTGTGCACAACCGACAACACCAGTCTGGGGGAGGAAAGAGAGAAAATGGATAAGGATTACCATCTTCTAGCTAAAATGTGAATCCAAAATGTAGCAAAGTTTGGTGTGCACCTCAAAGACTAAAATTTTTTAAAAATACATTTATCTATCGTCGTTGTTCTTGCCGCTACATACACAGCTTCCTGACTGGACCTCCAAGACTATGGGCGCTCAGTTGTGAGAGACATGCACTCTGCACATGCTCAAGGCTAATTCGCAGCTGTTAGTATTTCCGGGACTGAGCAGGAAACGCTTTAGGGTGAAGCCTCAGGGACACACAGAAAGAAAGAAAAAAATATTATTTGTGTATCACAGAACAGGGACCACGAGGGACGGTCATTTAAGTACAACCCCCTGCAATTGAGACATCTCTTGCCAAACGACCCTAAGATTAAATATCTTTAGGGACTGAGCTACTCTCAATAAGGGGAGGGGGGAGAGGAAAAAACAGCCTCTTTAGAGAGAGAGGGAAAATGGACTGCGAATGAGGCGTGCGGGGGAATTAGCACGCTTCCCATTCAATCTTACCCCAACAACAAAAGACACACAGCCTAGCCAGGCAATCAGTTTGAAGCTCTCACAAATTCGACTGCCCCTTTCAGGAGAAGGGAGGAAAAGCAAAACACTACTGGAAGGACCAGGAAGCCAAAAATCAATATATATATATATTGCGTAGGGAGGCGGAGCTACTAAAGCAAAGCGAAAGTGAGGGTGTGGCCAGAGGGGCTTTAATCCCGGGAGAAACCCTGGGATTTAAAATATATATCTATATTTTAAAATCTATATATATATAGAGAGAGAGAGAGATTTTTAAAATCTATATATACATTGAGGTTTCAGAGGGAACATCTTTTATTTTAACTGCTGCAGAAGTTGTGCGCAACGGACAACACCAGTCTGGGAAAGGAAAGAGAAAAACACTCTCTATATATATTTAAATCCCAGGGTTTCTCCCGGGATTAAAGCCCCCCCCCCCCCCCCCCCCCCCCCCCCCCCCCCCTTTCGCTTTGGTTTTAGTAGCTCCGCCTCCCGGCGCGGGCGGCTCCCGCGATTCGGATTGGGTGAGGCTGGCAACACCTGCGGCCAATGGCGCCGCTCCTTTCCTTTCCGCCTGCGCCTTGGGGACCGCGCTTTGCTGCGCTGGAGGGGAGAGCGCTTGGAAGGGGCGGGTGCACGTGGGGGGGGTCTCTCTTCGGACGTCGTGTCATGTTAAGAGCCTGAAGGAAACTGCTTTCCCCCCCTCACATCTGGATCGCTTCAATGAGCCATTTCCAGAGGGGTAGCTGTGCTAGGCTCCTGGTCACACGTCACCCGCCCTAGCAAAGGCAGGTTTAATAATAATAATAATAATAATAATAATAATAATAGTAATATATATTGTGAGGGACGCGGGTGGCGCTGTGGGTAAAACCGTGGCGGGGTGAGCTCCCGTCTTTTGGTCCCAGCTCCTGCCCACCTAGCAGTTCAAAAGCATCCCTAAGTGCAAGTAGATAAATAGGGACCGCTTTCTAGCGGGAAGGTAAATGGCGTTTCCGTGTGCTGCGCTGGTGCTGGCTCGCCAAAGCAGCTTCGTCACGCTGGCCACGTGATCCGGAAGTGTCTCCGGACAGCACTGGCCCTCGGCCTCTTAAGTGAGATGGGCGCACAACCCTAGAGTCGGACACGACTGGCCCGCACGGGCAGGGGTACCTTTACCTTTTTAAATATATATTAGTACCCCACCCATCTGAGTTGGGTGCTGGACGGCTTCCAGCACATATAATCAGCATAAGGTAAAGGTAAAGGGACCCCTGACCATTAGGTCCAGTCGTGACCGACCCTGGGGTGTGGCACTCATCTCGCTTTATTGGCCGAGGAAGCTGGCGTACAGCTTCTGAGTCATGTGGCTCATGACTAAGCCGCTTCTGGCAAACCAGAGCAGCGCACGGAAACACCGTTTACCTTCCCGCTGGAATGGTACCTATTTATCTACTTGCACTTTGACGTGCTTTCAAACTGCTAGGTTGGCAGGAGGAGGGACCGAGCAACGGGAGCTCACCCCGTCGCGGGGATTCGAACCGCTGACCTTCTGATCGGCAAGCCCTAGGCTCTGTGGTTAACCCACAGTGCCACCCGTGTTAAACCTTGTTTGTTGTTTGTGTTAAACCTTAAAAAAGGCTTCCCTATACAGGGCTGCCTTCAGATGTTTCCTAAATGTTATATACAGTGACCTCGGGTTACATACGCTTCAGGTTACAGACTCTGCTAACTCAGAAATATTACCTTGGGTTACTTTGCTTCAGGATGAGAACAGAAATTGTGCAGCAACAGCGCAGCGGCAGCAGCAGGAGACCCCATTAGCTAAAGTGGTACCTCAGGTTAAGAACAGTTTCAGGTTAAGAATAGACCAATTAAGTTCTTAACCCAAGATACCACTGTATAGAATTGGCCACTGCAAGAATTGGACGATGGACTAGACTGGCCTTTGATTCAGCAGAGCTCTTATTACATTCTTTAAGTTGTCCCATTTCTTGCAAAAGCATGCATGTTCTTCACATGCAAATAAACATGCCCATTAATAGCCGCCACCCCCACCCCCCCGCAATGTTGATAAACCGACCCCACCTGCAGAGAACCAGAGGAAATAGCCCTGTTATCTTTTAATTAACTGGTAACCAGAATGTCATCCCTGATTGGCCAGAAGAAGGAAACACTCACACCTGAGGACCATTTAAAGGTTGGGGGTGTGAGAAACATACACCATTGAAGCCCAAGAAGGAAGTAGATGCTCGCAGGTGGTAGTGTTTTTAAATAGTTTTTAAATAGTTGTATTGTGAAGCAATGGCACTGGTGAGTTGGCCAAAAAATTTTTTTTAGAAATGCTATTTGGTTATTGTGAGTGTGAAGTTTAAGGGTATGATAATTATCCGTGGCAGGCGTGGGGAATGTTTGATATTTCAGGTGAATTACGACTTTAAAGTCACACTTTAAAAGCAGGTCAACCAAAGGCCTGGTTAAAGAGGAACGTTTTTGCCTGGCACCTAAAGGTGTATAATGAAGGCAGCAGGCAAACTTCCCTGGGGAGAGTATTCCACAGACAGGGAGCCACTGCAGAGAAGGCCCTGTTCTCGTGTTGCCACCCTCCAGACCTCTCAAGGAGGAGGCACATGAAGGAGGGTCTCAGAAGATGATCTCAGGGTCTGAGTAGGTTCATAGTTAGCCCTCATGGAGTTCTTCCATAAAGTGGGTGAGATGGAAAATCCAATGGCCATCAAAGGGCAATCGATACCTTGATTAGGGTCAACCAGAATGGGATAAAAATCATGGACTGGTTTCTGTTTCAGTATAAATAGCTTACTGAAAAGACTTGGTGTTGAGTTTACCTAATCTGGAAAGATCTTACATTAGCCGCTATCATGTAAGAGAACTGCAGTTAAAATGATTGTCCACAATTGATTCCTCTCCCCATCTGAAGTATTCTGTTCTCCCAGTAAGAACAAAAGGGGGGGGACTGTGTAGACCATATGCTTTGCATGCACAAGTTCCTAGGTTCAGGCCCTAGCTACGCTGTTATCATATCAGTATATAATTGACACCTAAGAATAAAATGAGCCAGATTTGCCAGTACTACTTCCCCACAAACAAGTAATCTATATTGGATTATGGTATACCATAATAATTTTCCCCAATTGCATCATTGTCCAGGGCAGTATTGCTCCTACCTCCAAAACCTGTGTTTAAATATATTTCTAGTGACATTTTCCCATGGATTCCGTGCCTATACAAAGAATCCTAAGTTTGGAAATTCTTTTGAAAACTTTTGTAACCAAGTTTCCTTGCACATATATGCCCTTTGTTCCTGTGGATATCAGAAGACTGTCTTCTTGGCAGCTGATCTTTTTTATGTACCAGTGATTTACCATTTTAAATATACCATATTATTTAACCTGAAATCATTTTTATGCTCTAATTAGATACACTGGGGGTAGATTAATGAAAACCCTAAAATCACAAAGTGAAGTCTGAATTATTTTGATTTTAGTAAAATCTGCCCAACCCCTAATTTCAACACCAAAGATTAGCATTAGTATCGCATTTGTTTTTAAAAATGTTTAAAATTGGGTGTCATGACCCTGGATGTCTGACAGTCATCAGTCTGTTTAAAGACCATAAAGAGGCAGTTGACTTTAATTTGTTTATCTTTATTTATAAAGTCCAAGAACCTGAGGCTGAAAAACATTATACTGTGTGAAATGGGAGCCCCATTGAATCTTTCACATCCCTTTTTTTTGTTTGTTTGTTTTTAAAGCAAATGGTTGCCCGCTTGAATTTGAAGGCCGGGGAACGCATTGAAATGAAAGCCAAGGTGCCCCGAGAGGCCAAAAGGTCTGTATTAAAAGTGAAAACAGGATATTTACATTTTCCCCTTGTGGGAGATTGCAATCAAATGCAACTAGCAAGCATTGAGCTAGTTTGTGCATGAAGGGGTTAAAACAATAGAGCTGTGATTCCTAGACACAGGTCATGCCCCTTCTTCTCTGATGAAGGAGGAAGTGACACCATCTCTCCCTGTTCCTATCCCTTTCCCTCCGCCATGTAAATCAACCAGGTCAGCATTTCAAGCACAGAACGCTTGTTCAGAACTACAATCTGTATGTTGTACTCAAGAGTATGCTATCTGTGTTCTCTTTGCTGCTGCTTGGATAAATACATAAACCTGGCCTTTGGAATGTTTTTGTAAGTAAAGCATTTTAAACTTACTATACTGGTGTGGTCTGTTCTATGCTAAGAGGGATAGAAAACTGAAAGCACCGTATGCAAAAAATGGGATGTGGAAAAGATTTAACAGCCCGAATTCCCACCTTCTACTGCTGAACTTCGCAAGTTTAAACTCTGCTACTGGAGGCTCTCTCCCACTGGAGAGTGTGTTAAGCCCCACGCTTTGAATCTAGGCACCCAGCCAATCGTTTTATTTATTTGCCCCGCACACGTGGGCCACAAGGATTAGATATCTCCCCTCCCTCGATACCTTTAATTTTTGCATTTTGGAAACGTTCTTTGCTTGGAGAATTGCATCACAAAAAAGTGCAAATTTTGAACGATGGCTACATGTCAGTTCTCATGAGTCAGTTTGATAAGATTTAGCTTTGAATGCAAACTGAATCAAATTTCTACCCCATCCCTGTGGGGTATCTATTCTACAAACTGTCTCCGTGTGCAAATATGAACAGGCATGATATTCCATAGGGTACTCTTGGGGCTGTAAAGTAAGTACAGTGGTACCTCAGGTTACATACGTTTCAGGTTACATACGCTTCAGGTTACAGACTCCGCTAACCCAGAAATAGTACCTCGGGTTAAGAACTTTGCTTCAGGATGAGAACAGAAATCGTGCTCCAGCGGCGCAGCGGCAGTGGGAGGCCCCATTAGTTAAAGTGGTGCTTCAGGCTAAGAACAGTTTCAGGTTAAGAATAGACCTCTGGAACGAATTAAGTACTTAACCCGAGGTACCACTGTACTGAGTTAGATGGACCAATGCTTTAATTGAGATTGCAGGGGGTTATTCTATGACTCTGTGTAAAGCATGTTTTCCCATGTTCCTATCAGATTTACCTTTCATATAGGCCAGAATGCCTCGAATCCGCTCCTTCAATTTAACGCTCGATTTGAGACTTTCAACGGAGATAGGGTCGTCGTTTTTAACTCTGAGACGGGGAGAGAGCGGGATCTTCTCTTGGACCTGGGACTATTCGTCACAGTAAGTAAGAGGAGAGACCTGTTGCAGGAATAACTTATGGGGGGAATAGCTGGGGATGTATATCTGAGACCTAAAGGACAAACCAACGCTCAGTAGGTCAATGTAATAAGGTGGAAGGGTGAGGGGACCTTGATTTAAAACAGGAATGAGGAATCTGTGGCCCTTGAGATACTTGGCACAAAGTTCCCATAATTCCTAATAATTAGCCCTGCTAGCTGGGACGGAGGAGAGTTCAACAAACAGCTGGAGAACCATAGCTTCCCAACCGATGAAATAAAATGTTCTCATCCAGCATATCAAAAACTTTGGGCTCTTCCAAATGGCCTGTTTAACTGAGCATTCATCCTGATTTGCAAAGTTTACATGGAGGCTAGACTATATCCAGTCTCCAATTAAAGCTGCTTCTTATTTTTAGGTGGGATAGAATAATACCCCTTAAATCTGGATTACAAACAGTTTCGTGATTTTTGATGCCCGCTGCTGCTTTTTCTCCACAGTAAACGCAGCCAGGTTTAAGCAACCAGGGCTGCATTCAGATGGCACTTAATAATAATAATAATAATAATTTATTATTTATACCCCACCCATCTGGCTGAGCTTCCCCAGCCACTCTGGGCGGCTCCCAATCGAATGTTAAAAACAATACAGCATTAAATATTAAAAACTTCCCTAAATAGGGCTGCCTTCAGATGTCTTTTAAAGGTAGGATAGCTGCTTATTTCCTTCACATCTGAAGGGAGGGTGTTCCACAGGGTGGGCGCCACTACCGAGAAGGCCCTCTGTCTGGTTCCCTGTAACCTCACTTCTCGCAATGAGGGAACCGCCAGAAGGCCCTTGGCGCTGGACCTCAGTGTCCGGACTGAATGGTGGGGGTGGAGACCCTCCTTCAGGTATACTGTGCTGAGATCGTTTAGGGCTTTAAAGGTCAGCACCAACACTTTGAATTGTGCTCGGAAACCTACTGGGAGCCAATGCAGGTCTTTCAAGACTGGTGTTATGTGGTCCCGGTGGCCACTCCCAGTCACCAGTCTAGCTGCTGCATTCTGGATTAATTGCAGTTTCCGGGTCACCTTCAAAGGTAGCCCCACATAGAGCGCATTGCAGTAGTCCAAGCGGGAGATAACTAGAGCATGCACCACTCTGGCACCACTCTTATCTCATTGACATTTCCTTACCTGCTTTCTCCACCCCCTCAAGTTGATGTGATATTTCACACACTGTAAAAGCTGCTTCCAGAAATCTGGTGGAATCTAGCAGAAGAATAGATCTCATTTCTTTAACCATTTCCAGCAAAAATCCATTAACTTGGAAAAATTGAGATGTATGTTTACAAAATTTGCAGTGGTATACCAGCATACTGCTCTTTCCTGCCATTTAAAATTTAGTGTGGCATGCTAGCACCTTGATCCAAAAGTCACAGATCAGTGACACAACAAGGCGTTGCTGTTTCAAAACAATGCTAGAAATCGGGACAGAAGCTCTAGCATTTTAACCAGTAAAACTAACACAATAAACGCCACATCTGAATGCAGCCCTTGTATTAAACTCATGCCTAACACTATGTAAAGTAAAGGTAGAGGGACCCCTGACCATTAGGTCCAGTTGTGGCCGACTCTGGAGTTGTGGTGCTCATCTCACTTTACAGGCCGAGGGAGCTTCCGGGTCATGTGGCCAGCATGACTAAGCCACTTCTGGCGGACCAGAGCAGCACACGGAAATGCTGTTTACCTTCCCACCGGAGCAGTACCTATTTCTCTACTTGCTCTTTGACGTGCTTTTGAACTGCTAGTTTGGCAGGAGCAGGGACCGAGGAACAGGAGCTCACCCCGTTGTGGGGATTCGAACTGCCAACCTTCTGATTGGCAAGTCCTAGGCTCTGTGGTTTAACCCACAGCACCACCCGCATCCCAACACTATGTATATTCTCTTATATTCTCTTGGCAAGTCTCTAGCTTTCCCTCTTGTCTGTCTGCTAACATCATAGCAATGGTTCCTATTCATGACAAAAGATGTGTAGTTGATCTAACTCAGTCATCCTCAACCTTCGGCCCTCCAGATGTTTTGGACTACAGTTCCCATCATCCCTGACCACTGGTCCTGTTAGCTAGGGATCACGTGAGTTGTAGGCCAAAACATCTGGAGGACCACAGGTTGGGGATGCCTGATCTAACTCTTCATTTCTCTTTCCAGGTAGCGTTCTCCTTTAACGCCCAAGATATGGTGTTGGAAGTGTTCAACCGGCCAATTATTAGACTCCCAACCCCACCGGGAATGCAAGTGGTGGAGCACCTCGCTGTAACTGGTGACATCGATGTTAAATCCATCTCATTCAGCCATCTCTTTCTTGCCTCTGGAAATGGTAACTTTTTAAAATGACGACGTGATCTTCAATTCTTCCCATTAGTTCTTGCGGTGGTTAGTATGCAATGCAAGTTTCTTTTAAGAAAGCCAAAGCAGATTTAGCCATGTAAAAGACTTGGGAAGTAGCAATGGGGCGTATACTTGCTGACTTTTGTTACCACTGTTGCTTTTATTTTGGAATAAAGCTGCTCTTCTTACTACTCACTGCCTTGATTCTTGGATACAACAATTCTGTTGGACGACTATTGCTCAACTTCCAACAAGGTTACATACGCTTCAGGTTACATACACTTCAGGTTACACACTCCGCTAACCCAGAAATAGTGCTTCAGGTTAAGAACTTTGCTTCAGGATGAGAACAGAAATCATGCTCCGGCGGCACAGCGGCAGCAGGAGGCCCCATTAGCTAAAGTGCTTCAGGTTAAGAACAGTTTCAGGTTAAGAACAGACCTCCGGAACGAATTAAGTACTTAACCCGAGGTACCACTGTATTCCACAAGCTTTGTTTTCTTCTCTAAATGCCATGCCACCTGGGGGCAATGCCATGTTTCTGACGATAAACAGTGAGTTCAGGATTCAGAATACAGTGGTACCTCAGTTTACGAACTTAATCTGTTCCTGAAGCCCATTCTTAAACCAAATCCGTTCTTAAACCAAGTAGTGCTTTCTCTAATGAGGCCTTCCGCCAGCGGTGCCCTTCCACCATTCGGCTTCTGTTTGTAGACCAAGGCAAAGTTCGCAAACTGGAACACTGCTTCCAGTTTTGCAGAGTTCGTAAACTGAAAAGTTTGTAAACAAGACTGTTTATAAACCGACGTACCACTGTACTTGTAATTCATTGGGCTTGATCTCAGTGGTGGCTGGTGCCCAAGGGGAATGGAATGCCATTATTTATGCTCTAGTTATCTCCCGCTTGGACTACTGCAATGCACTCTACGTGGGGCTACCTTTGAAGGTGACCTGGAAACTACAATTAATCCAGAATGCGGCAGCTAGACTGGTGACTGGGAGTGGCCGCCGAGACCACATAACACCGGTCTTGAAAGACCTACACTGGCTCCCAGTATGTTTCCGGGCACAATTCAAAGTGTTGGTGCTGACCTTTAAAGCCCTAAATGGCCCCAGCCCAGTATATCTGAAGGAGCATCTCCACCCCCAACATTCAGCCCGGACACTGAGGTCCAGCGCCGAGGGCCTTCTGGTGGTTCTCTCACTGTGAGAAGTGAGGTTACAGGGAACCAGGCAGAGGGCCTTCTTGGCAGTGGCACCCGCCCTGTGGAATGCCCTCCCACCAAATGTCAAGGAAATAAACAACTATCTGACTTTTAGAAGACATCTGAAAGGAGCCCTGTTTAGGGAAGTTTTTAATGTTTGAAGTTTTTATTCTATTGTTAGTGTTCTGTTGGGAGCCGCCCAGAGCAGCTGGGGAAACCCAGCCAGATGGGCGGGGTATCAATATTATTATTATATTGTATTTATCAGTTGCTTTCCTCACAAAAGTGACCCCAAGGGGACTGATACAAAAACATTATAAACACTAAAACCAGAATAAACAAGAAGGCAAGGGAGGCCAATGAGCTGACCAAGTCTCAGAGGCTTGGGGGACCACTGAAATTGCCCTATTAGAAGAACTTGTGGTTGATGTGGATCTTAAGGAACTGCGAAGGCCTTAATGTACTTAGGCTCAAGTGGCTCCGGGCTTTATTATATATCACCAGATATTTGAACCTGGCCTAGCAGTGACTCAGCAGCCAATGGCACTCTCTGAGTAACCTGCTAGAATAGCTTATGACGTGTGGGCGTTTTGTCCATGTCAGTCGCTTATGTTTGCAAATGGGACCATGCCTCCCTCCTTGCAAAAAATAAAATAAAGCGATGGTAGCCCCTGGATTATGTAACTTGCATGCATTGACATATATAAGAGAGACGCCCTCTGACATTTCTGTGTCAAACTCAAATGTATGTAAGAGAAGATACTTGCACATTATAGCAGTGACCCTCACTTTTCCCTGTTGTGGGAAGTAAATCTCCTTATCGTGATTGAAACTTAAATGAACTGTGTCAAACTCGCCAGCTAATCACTATAGCGCAGGAATCCTACACAAGAAGCTGCACTGCCAGACACAATCTGGTGAATTATGCTTTAATGCTGTCATATACCATATTTTTCGCTCTATAAGACGCATTTTCCCCCCTTCAAAAATTAAGGGGAAATGTGTGTGCGTCTTATGGAGCGAATGCAGGCTCCTTGCCTTCAGCGATCGCAACGCGAAGCCTCCGAAGCGCAGAAGGAGAGCTCCCCCCAAGCTCCAGAGGCGTCGTGTTGCTTTCGCTGAAGCCGCCTGAAGCCCCCGAAGTGCAGCAGGAACTCTCGCTGCGCCCTAGGGGCTTCAGGCAGCTATCCACAATTCTTCGGAGTGCAGCAGGAGTTCCCGCTGCGCTCTGAAGGCTTGCGGATAGCCGCCTGAAGCCTGGAGAGCGAGAGGGGTCGGTGCACACCGATCACTCTTGCTCTCCAGGCTTCGCTTCGCTGGAGAGGCGCTGCACAGTTTTCCCTCTCTGCGCAGCGCCCCTTCAGCGAAGCGGGAGGAGAAATGGAAGGGGCTCTGTTTCTCCTGCCGCTTCACTGAAGGGGCGCTGAGCAGAGAGGGGGAGAATTTTTTTTCCCCTGTTCTCCCCCCTCCTATGGTCCGGTGCATCCTATGCTCCAGTGCATTCTATAGAGCGTAAAATACGGTAAATCTGTCTAGCTTTACTCTACTAGTACCTGGCTGGAATATTTGGTCCTAGTTCCCACCAAAAAGACCTTTGAGGCGAGAGTCCTGTATAAAAATTCCCAACGTCAATTCATTTTGTAGCTGTCTTGTATTTGCTGACGTCATTTCTTTACTGCCTTAGGTTGCAAACCCTTCCACAGCTGTGTGCAACAATAAAAACAAACAACTCATACAAGTGTTTTGTTCTTTTTAGTACCCCTTGGTACCCAAAGCATTGCAACAAAATTTAAAACGACACCAATATTAACAACGTAGCCTCAAAAAATTTGTAAGGAAACGTAACAGGTGGAAGCGTCTGTGTCGAGCCAAAAGCCTTGTAGGTTTTTTCTTCTTGTTTTTTGGCTTTTTTAAACGCTTGGCTTTGAAAACCTTTTTTTTTTTTTTACTAAACAAGGAAGCTGCCAGAGCATCCTGAGATCGTCACCAGGCCTGCTCAAAGCATCTGTTGGGCCCAGGACACATTTCATGTGTGATCAACTCTCCTCTCAACCCTGGCCTGTGACCAAGGTCCATACAGGAACCCCTTCAAGCTCTGCACACCACAATGGGTTAATACTTGAGTTGCTAGGTAACCCTAGAGCATAGCTGTCACAGATTTGAAAATAAGGGACCAGCAGCCTCAAAAATAAGGGATCAGCAGCCAAAATAAGGGATTTTAGTAAACCAGCAGCCAAACGAAGCCTCAAGCGGTGGTTTCCACAGCGCAGCAACCCGACAAAGGGGATGCAGCAAGGAAAACCACCGTCACCTCTCCGCTGGGAAGCGCTGAGCAAAGGCGAGTCCCCAGGCAACGCGGCTGATTTGATTGGCACAAGGCATGCAAGCTCCACCCCCCAGTCGTTCTTAGACTCCTTATTGGGTGAGCAACACAGCCAAGCAACCCAGTTGGAGCCTCCCTCCTCCCTGGCTGGCAGGGAGAGAGGGAGAGGAGCTGCTTCCTTTGAAACCCGGGAAATTTAAGGGATATCATCAATAAGGGACAGCAGCGGGACACGGCGCTGGGATAAGGGACTTTCCCGCCAAATAAGGGACGGTTGACAGCTATGCCCTAGAGCCTTTGTTTCTGGCCTGCTGCCTTTGGCTCAAACATGGCTGTTCTCCCTTTTGAACTTGGTTAGACTGACACAAGGGGAGGGGAGAGAAAAGGAAGGGGAGAAATCAGGTGCTGATCTCTTGCACCAATGCAAATACAGGTCATATTCACACCCTGCACTGTGCTCCGAGCTGCATCCCATCAACGACACACGTGAGGACGGGGGCCGAGTTGTCAACAACGACGGCCTGATGATGTTAAGTACCAGTGCTCGATTGCAGGCAATGGGTCAAAGTCCGGCACTGCCACCCCATTGACTGCCACCATCACAAGAGAGTTTGCCACTTCGTTGGAAAGCTTCAACCTCTCGTAAGTCCTGATCAGGTTCATAACAATGCAGCCCCGCTTACAGCTTCCTGTAGAGATTCGTAAGCATGCAGAAACAGAGGCGAGTTTGCTCAGCAAAGGAAAAGCTTGGCGCTCCGCAATGGCCTTCCTGCACAGCTCTGAAAACAAAAGGTCCTTGGCCACGTTTTTAAGTTCGGCCCATTCATCCAGCAGCCTTTCCTCGCTGTAGCTCGGAGGGAGAGCGTACTCAAAACATTTCGCCATGGAAAGTACCTCGGCGTCTCCAGAGTTGGCAAGGCAGCTTCCAGCAGCAGGCCGGCACACGGTATCAAACACTTCTGTGCTTTTTAAGAGCTGGGGCGACGTCTCGCCGTCAAATCTCTGGTGTAGGTATTCCGCCCCGGTCAGGATGATTTTTGCTCGGTCCACTTGGAACCGGAACTCTCCCATCTCAACCACATTCAAGGAGACCCCTCTGAAAGAACCGTCCTTCATGGAGGCATTAAACTCTTCCTCCTTCGGTCCCGGCTGTTGGAGGAGGTTTTGCAAGGCGAGGTAGGCATCTTCCACAGGAGCGTTCACTTGCCCGAGCAAGACGCTTTCTCTCTGGAACACTTCCGAGAGGGCTTTGTAAACCTGAAGGAAGTCGATCAAGAAGTGGGAAAACTTGACAAAATGGAAGCTCCTCAAGAACGTCAACATGCCTTTCGCCTTCTGCCCCTCGTGGCTGCTAGATTTCGACAGGCGCTCAAGGTGAGCAACCAAAGAAGGCAAGCTTTCGAGAAGGACGCATAGAGTTTGCCTCTTACTCACCACCCACCTGACACTGTTTGACTCCATTAGTTTGGCCACCTTTTGGCCCAGGCGGGGAGCCGCACCCTGCAGCTCCCTCAGTCTTTCGGGAGAGGCTTGGAAAAACTTGAACATCGCCCTGATGTGCTTTTCACAGTCCTTCACAAAGTCAACATCCCTGTAGCAGGCGCCGATGGCCGCATACTGAAGCTTGTGGGTGACACAATGGGCCGGGGACAGGCGAGGGATCACCTCTTGGAATTTGGCGACGAGCGCACTTTTGCAGGCCGCTATGCTGGCAGCGCCGCCTGTCGCAAGGCCCACGACCCACCCGGGTTTCCTGAACGGGATCTGCAGCTCATCCATGGCTGAAACGGCGGCAGCGAAGCAGGCGTCGGCTGTGTGGCCGGGCAAAGACGCCAAGCAAAGGTACGACTCCTTCACTTCCGCTCTCTTGAGGTAGCGGATGTAGATTGCCAGGCAGGGCTGGTCGGACGAATCCGTGAAGCCGTCCAAGAGGAGGCAGGCGCAGGGCGAGCGGCAGATGCTGTCAAGTATCTCCTTACGCAGCGTGTCTGCGATGCACCTTATGAAGAGGGTACATGCGACCCTGTTCCTGTACCTGGGGATGATGGGGGCTCCCATAACCTGCAGGAGGTCCAGCGCCTTCTCGTAATCGTTCAGCGGCTTCGAGTGGTAAGCGATGTCGTAAGCGGCACTGAAAAGGTGCTCCATGTTCTTCAGCACGTAGATGGACATCTTAGTCAAGCGCTCGGCCGCCGGAGCGCCATCTGGGTCCTCCTTAGCGGTCAGCGCTCGGACGCAGAGATTGTGGGCATTGCTCTTGTCGTGGTGCTTCAGAGTCTCCACTTTGAACGGCCGGGTGTATCCCGTTACTAGTTTGGACACCGGGCCGTGAGCGGGTGGCTTCTCCTTGCACACCACGCAGTAGAGGGTGGTCTGCCCTTTGTCGGCCTCCAGCCACGGGAATTGAGAGAACCATGACTTTTGGATAGATCGGGGGCCTAGCGTCTTTTGGGTTGCTCCCGCTGCACCAGGTTCCCTTCCGCAGCCTTCTGGATACAGGTTTGGAGGCCACACTTCCATTGGGGGGCACAGCGAGAGGGCATAGTCATCCATCGGGTCTTTTTCGTCTGGGTCGTCCACCATTTCAACCTTGATTATTCCTTTTGGAGAGAAATTGGAGGGATAATATAGGTTGGTTGGTTGGTGTTTTTAATTAGACCAGGTTCTCAGTTAGCTAAGTACTGCAGACCCCATTTTACAAAATGAAATAAATAACTATTATTATTAATATTTATCTATTTATTTATTTCTATGCCACCCATCTGACTGTTGCCCCAGCAACTCTGGGCAGCTCCCAACATATTATTATTATTATTATTATTATTATTATTATTATTATTATTATTAT
>JAXCMG010000065.1:1749112-1787831 GCA_034642415.1 Podarcis siculus | reverse complement strand
CTTATCAGAAAGAGGGAGACGCGGGGAGGTCGCAAGGAATATCTGCCGGTGCCTACGCTTTGGCACATTCCTCTGACCCTGGCAGAATTCCAACACGCTCATCCAGACCCCCTTAATATTCCACAGCGGGCCCCATTGGGCCTCCCCATGCCTGCAGCAGGCCTCACCTTTGATTGCTTTTTCTCCCATATCTTGAACCCAGGGCTCCGCTCCTTGCTCCAGCCAGAAGATCAAGGTGGGTTTGGCAACTGGAAAACCTGTTTGGGAGCAAGGCAGGAAGAAAGAAAACGGTCATGAGGAAGACAGTGGCACAAGAGGGAAGTATAATATAGATCCCTGCGCAAACTTTTAACATCCCTGGAAGTTTAAGGAGCAGAAGCAAGTGTAACAGACAGTGCAATCGTATGCATGCATACTCAGAAGTCAACCCCACTGGTCTCAATGGGGTTTTCTCCTGGGCAAGTATAGGATTGCAGCCTTACGCTGGTAAGGCCCTGTTACTTATCTTCTTTCCCCCAAAAAACAACCCACACCGTGACTCCTCTAACTCTGCTGATCGCTCACTCTGCACCATGCAGGAGTGAATGTCACTATAATGTAAATTTGAATTCAGCCATCTGTGCAAGAAGGCAACATTGGTATGGCAGGATGCAATGATTAACGGAATAATCTCTCTTTCATAACTTTATAATTCAGGGTTATCATGGGAAAGCATTCATGTAAAATGTAATTCACTTTGGGAATGCATTCATTGCTACAGGATGTCCGTTAAGCAGAGCAAATTAAAAAAAACAACAACCAGTATCTAGTCTGGATTAATGATAATGATAATAATAATAATTTATTATTTATACCCCGCCCATCTGGCTCGGCTTCCCCCAACCATTCTGGGCAGCTTCCAACAAAATATTAAAATGCAGTAATGCATCAAACATTAAAAGCTTCCCTAAACAGGGCTGCCTTCAGATGTCTTCTAAAAGTCTGGTACTTGTTTTTCTCTTTGACATTTGGTGGGAGGGCATTCCACAGGGCAGAAGGCCCTCTGCCTGGTTCCCTGTAACCTCACTTCTTGCAGCAAGGGAACCGCCAGAAGGCCCTCGGCGCTGGACCTCAGTGTCTGGGCAGAACGATGGAGGTGGAGACGCTCCTTCAGGTATACTGGGCCGTGGCTCTTTAGAGCTTTAAAGGTCAGCACCAACACTTTGAATTGTGCTCAGAAACGTACTGGGAGCCAATGTAGGTCTTTCAGGACCGGTGTTATGTGGTCTCAGCGGCCGCTCCCGATTAATTAAGTGGCCATTTATTAGCATCTGTACCATACATTCTAATGACCAGTGTTGTGCTTTCCACATATACATCTAGATCTTTTACAGAAATAAAACTGCTGGGAGACATGGGCAATTCAGAGTTTCCCAGGTCCCGTGACCTTGGGAAATAGTTCTTTACCCAGGGAGGCCACGTTCTCGTAGTTCTCTTGCATGACCTCCTTGTACAAGGCTTTTTGCTCTGGCTCCAGCAGATCCCACTGCCCCTTTGTGAAACAGACAGCCACATCCTCAAAGGTCACCGGCTGCTGGAAGGAAAGGAAACAAAGCTCAGCCTCAGGCACACCACCCCAAAAAAACTTCACACCTGAAGCAAAACAGAGGAACAATAGATGCAACTCCCTGCAACTTGGAAAAAATAAGACCAGGCCTGTATATGCAGCAGGCAAAATGGGCTGCACCACTGCAAGTGGTGGGGGGGAGGTGTTTTTTTTTAAAAAATATCGCCCTACATTAAGAGTCACCTGCAACAATAAAAACAACAATGGACTAGCAGGCAAAGGGCCAAGCGGCCTTTCCCCACTGATGTGCTCTTCTTCTATATGGAGGGTGTGGTGTTTCTGTACATCATCATCATCATCAACATCAACATCATCATCATAATTTTTTATTTATACCCCACCCATCTGGCCGGGCTTCCCCAGCCACTCTGGGCAGCTTCCAACAAAATATTAAAATACTGTAATGCATCAAACATTAAAAGATTCCCTAAACAGGGCTGCCTTCAGATGTCTTCTAAATGTCAGGTAGTTGTTGTTCTCTTTGACATCTGGTGGGAGGGCGTTCCACAGGGCGGGTGCCACTACCGAGAAGGCCCTCTGCCTGGTTCCCTGTAACTTGGCTTCTCGCAGTGAGGAAACCGCCAGAAGGCCCTCAGCGCTGGACCTCAGTGTCCATATAAAACGATGGGGTTGGAGACGCTCCTTCAGATATACTGGACCGAGGCCAGTATAATGGAAGCATTAATGGAAGTATTTTTTTAAAAATGGTATTCCCACTGGGATCAATGTTCTCCCATTTTATTCTATTGTATGCAATTTCTCCCTCTTTGTGTGTCTGTTTGTGTGTGTTGGAATTTAGAGTGGGGGGTGAGAAAGATGGTGGGGCAGTGATAGCAGACTATATCTGGTTCCACAGATTAAAAACAGACTTGTAAAAGGAGCTTTGAAGCTTCCTGGTCAAATGAGTAAAAGGGGGTTGGGGTTTCTCCCATGTAGCCAAAAACCGTGCCATGGTAGACCACACACCTGGGCAGACTCTACCGCAGCAACGTCCTTTTCCCAAGGAGGAGATGTTGACCTCAATTGAAACATGGAACACTTTTCAGAGCCTGTGTGGAACAAGAGACAAAACTGAGGACACATTTTGGGTGAAATTGATTGATTTTTATTTATAAAAATATTTATATACCACTATTTGCAGTGGTTAACGAAAGCTATACGTAAAACCATACAATAAGAACATTAAGATAAGAAATCCACTAATTATTATGGCACATGTGTTCTTAATTTTCTGCATAAACCTGATGGAATGGGAAAGCTTTGAACAGGTGCTTAAAGGTTAAAATGGAAGGTGCCTACTGAATCTCTATTGGCAGAATATTCCTCCATACAGGGCTTATGATACAAAAGGCCTAGTTTCTTGTTGTCAAATGAGCCTCAACAACTTGGGGAACAACCAACGATGCTCTTGCAGATGATCTCAGAGCTGTGATATGAGGGTTCCTTGAGATACCCTGGAGCTAAGATGTTCAGTGCTTTGGCTGATTAACAGTCTATGTCCTTTTAAATGTGTGGGTATTGGTTTGGTTTGTTTTCTTCTTGTGTGTTTTTTTATTATGTACTTTATTCTGAATTTTTATGTTGTGGATGAAGGGCGGTATACAAATTTAATTAATAATAATAAATACACATTTCCTCAAAATATTTGAAGCTGATAGGAATGAAAGGCATATCTGCAGAAGGGGTGGGACACAGGAGCGGCAAAGTATTATTAATACTGTTTTGCCCTTGAGCAAAACAGCAAGATATGAAAAGACCTGAAGAGACAGGAACAATCAGGTCCCCCCCCCCCGTTTTCCCCCAAACCAGGAGACATTGTGACCTACTCACTGCCTCTCAGCCTAGTCTACCTCACAGGGTTCTTGTGGGGATTAATTGAAGAGGCAGGGGAAACCAGATGAACCACACCTTGGAGAAAAAGGTGGGATACAAATGCAAATAGTCAGTAAAGAGGAGAGACCCTTTAGTTTGACGCAGCCCAGCTCCTCTCGCCTTTTGAAACGACAGGAGCGCAGCATTGATCTATGTTCCCTTCAGGCGCCTAACACAAATTGCTAATGAATGAAAAGAATTTCAGCGGTCCCGGAAGGCAAGCAGTCGACTCTTTCCAAGATTTCGGTCTGCAGGTATGAAACCAATAAAAACGCCCCTGAGCGGCGGGGGTGTGGGTGGGGGACAAGAATGAATGGACCGACATTCAGGGGGTGATGCGCCCCTGAAACAACCGGAGCTTGGAGCAGGCAGGATTTTATCCAAATGAAGTCCTTTCCTCGTTTTAGAGTCGAGGTGAGATCTTTGCTTTGGGGGTGCCACTACGACACTAGGCTGTGCCTGATCCTTCCCCCCTATGGATTCAGTCCAATTCCCCCAAACAATAAGCCTCTCTCCATCCCATTCTCCGCCGCCGCCCACACCCCACATATTTCTCTCCCCATATTTCCCTTCCTTGCTTAGCACCACCGCACGCCGAGAAAGACAAAAGGCAGCCCGGGAGCCGACGCCGCCACCCCTAAACTGCAAAAAGAAGCCTTACATAAATAAAAAGTGCATTGAACCCGATGCTCCCCTTCATTCCCCTGCGCTGGGTCTCTGCTTGCCTGCAAAGCTGAAGTCTTCAGTGCAGTCCCGCCGCTCCTCGGGGCCGCGCTCTGCTGCCGTCGGGGGCGCATCGGGAGGCTCCCAGGCAGCGATCCCTCCAGCAAAGGGATCGCCCCTCTTTCCTGAAGCGGCGGCGACCCACTCCATGGCTCCGGCTCTGCATCCGAAGCTCGGATCCACTAAAACACACACTCTGGAAATCTATTGGCTACGGCGCGCCAGGCGCCCCCTTTCCTACGGCTGCATTGGAGGCGCCGAAAGCAGCCGGCCTGGTCCCGGGGAATTCCGGGAGTTGTAGTCTCCGAAGCTCCACCCTTTTCCCACTAGTTAATCTGATTCAATTCAGCGCCGAGATGCTGGTGGTGCTGATGCTGTAAGCAAACAGCCCTGCCGTTTATAAGAGCTGCCAAAATGAAAGGTAAGGGAGCAAGCGGTCATTGATCCTGTCATGTGCATGACAAAGAATGGAGAATTCCCACTGGAAGGGGAGGTAGGAGACCATGCAATGTTTTTTTGTTTTGAAAAAGCAGGTGCATAATAGGTCCCGTTTTTTTCTCTGCGTGAAATGGTTAGACACGCTTTCAAGGTGGGACATTAGATGCTACCCATCAGCTTGCGCAACCGGCAAGGCAATGTGGCACGTTTTCATCAGCCTAACACAGTTTTAAGGTCCATTCATAAGTACAGATTCGTAAATATGCTTCAGTTGCAGTTTTGAAAACGCCTCCGGTTAAAATATCAAAGTGTTTATTTTATTCATTTAACAAAAAACTTATACTGTATACCACTTGAGTGTAATAAAAACTAAGCAACCCACAAGAATTGTTATTAAAATCATCCATAAAAATAGTTGGACAAAAATAATTAAAACATTTTAAAGATAATTAAAATAACAGCAAGAGATTAAAACATGTCAATGTCTGGGGTAAAGGTAAAGGGACCCCTGACAATTAGGTCCAGTCGTGGCCGACTCTGGGGTTGCGGCGCTCATCTCGCTTTATTGGCCAAGGGAGCTTCCGGGTCATGTGGCCAGCATGACTAAGCCTCTTCTGGTGAACCAGAGCAGCGCACGGAAACGCCATTTACTTTCCCGCCGGAGCGGTACCTATTTATTTACTTGCACTTTGACGTGCTTTCGAACTGCTAGGTTGGCAGGAGCAGGGACCAAGCAACGGGAGCTCACCCTGTCATGAGGATTCGAACTGCCAACCTTCTGATTGGCAAGTCCTAGGCTCTGTGGTTTAACCCACAGTGCCACCCGCGTCCCAACATGTCTGGGGTAGGCTTGCCTTAATAAAAGTGTTTTCAGCGGGTGCTGAAGAGTATAGCAAAGGTGCTGATGTCAAGTGGCAGGGAGTTCCAAAGTGCAGGTGCTGTCACACAAGATCAATTTCTTACAAGTGCAGAATGCATGTTATGGGGCACCAGTTCCACAGAATGAAGCAGTTGAGTGGATACGTATTGGGTAAACTGTTGATATGTAGAGGCCACAAGCAATGCATTTTGCTCCTATTGGCCACTGGTTTTACTTTGACATTGTTGCTGTTTTTAATTTGACAACATACGTCTCAAAGGTTGGGACATTGTTACTTTTGTTTGCTTTTATATTTGTAAGCCTTTTTGAGAAACTACTGTGTGGAAAGCAGAGTATAAATTGTAAAAACAAAGTAAGCACAATGTACAATGTCCATAAAGTGAGTGATGTCTCCAGGCAGTGTTGAAAATAGCATTCAGTAAAAGTGAAGTGGATCCACTACGCACTTTGCTATAGTATCACATAGTGTGGATGTGATCTTTGTGTTTGCAGGCATATACACTCACTCACGCACATGTAAAATTTCATAGTTTAGCTTAGGGACAAATAAATTCAAGAGCTGATTGGGGGGGGATGATGTGCCCCCCTGCCTAGGCTGCTCACTAACCAAATCCTACAACAGTGGTAGGCAACCATTTTTGTCCCACATTGTGCACAACAATAATCAGTTAAAGGGCACATTCTGGCTTGGAGCAGGAGCAGTGGGGGACATTAGGGGAATGCAGAGTAGGGTCATTGAGGAGTGTAGCCTGGGGATATGGGATGTGGCCTGGGAAGAGTTCCAAAGGCCAGATTGAGAGGCCCCTGGGGCCACATTCAGCCCCTGGGCCTCAGTTTCCCCGCCCTTGTCCTACAGGCAGTTGACATCTCCTCCAACCAAGCTGCTGAAGGGAAGGGTGAATCCAATCAACAGGGATTCTAGAAAGTTAAGCAGCACATTTGAGAGACAGCTACACTGATTTTAACACGGCACGGGTTTCTTCCACTGAGAAATGAAAGTTGTTTAGAGACTTTGGTGAAATCCACTTCTTTTCTGAAGAGAGTGAACCTGCTGGAGTCTCTGTTTTTAGTCAAGTGAAGGCTGGTCTCTAGGTTTCCATGCTGACTTGACTGCAAAAAGCGCTAAGTGCCACCCATCGGGAAATGAAACGTTGCCCTAGAGAACTGTGTCGGCCTGTGACACCACTTCCCATACTGGATTGTCATTGTGAGGTGCAGCACTGCAAGAAATGAGTTGCCTGCCGTTTTCATGACTGGCAAATTCAGTGCACCTCACATACAGCCTGGTATGGGGAGGGGTGGTTAGGGCTGGGAGAAAGCTAGTGATCACTAACAGCATGAGCTGTGCAAGTGTGTAAGGGGAGAGATGTTGGGAGAAGAAAAGGAAGAAACTGCTTAGGATTTCTGGTCAGATGTGAACACAGAATGCTACCAAGTTTGTGCACATGTAGCAGCAGTTTTTAAAGATACATAAAAGCATTACAGGGTAGGACCACTAAAAAAAGATGCTGGGAAGAATAGCAAACTGCACAGAGTGTGCAGGCTACTGGAAAACCTTCAACAGACCACACTCATCCTGTGTACAATTACTGAGGGGACACTGTAGTTACAATTATGTATGACTACAGTTAGTGGTTTCTGGATTATGAATTCAGCTCCTACTCAGCAAGTGAAGAGCACACATATAAAATGGGCTACAAATAAAATCAACCCTAGAAGTCCCCTGAAGTGCTTTTGAGGCACATTTCCCTCTTTCTAATCCACACTCTCCTCTTAAAGGATGTAGTCTCAGTTACCCAAATTACTTCTGATATTCCCCCTTTTCAGTTAAACACAATGAATATTCCAAGCTCGGTGTATATTATAGCAAACCTCTCTAACCACAATATTTCCCTAGCATGTGACTTTAAAAACATATGCAGTGATAATTAAGGGGTTGGCTCAAATGTCCTCTCCACCTTAGCACTGAGTTATCACAGTATATGTGTGTTGTCCACCACAGAAGTCAACATTACACGTATAATGTAGGAGGTGGGAGTCTATCATATTAATTCAGCATCTCCAACTTGTGATGCATTTTAAGGGTAATCAGATCCATGTTACCCACCACTTTCTTCCCACTATCTATTATCTATTTTGTGAAATTTATATATCGCTTAATTGTAGAAAACCTTAAAGTAGTTTATGTAATCCTCCTGCCCAGAACAAAGACAAATCAAATTCTCATCTTTTACATTTTTAATGTATTTTATTTTTTAAAAAGAAAAAAAAAGCCCCACAAAATCATGACATTCAAGTTGGTTATTGAATTTTTCTGTCACAGTCTGTTTCTGGGAATTAACAGAAATTGTTTATTATTAATTTAAACCACACACCAGAAATGAGACTAAAAATCAGGCTGGAGAGTGACAAAGAATAATCTGCAGGGGACTTCATCAAAACAAAGTATGAGCAGCCCTGACTGGGGTAAAGGGAGTTATCAGGGAAGGACCCTGAGCACCTGGATGTAGAAGATCAACGAATAGTTTTGACTGGGCTCTTAAAATTGCTGGCGGCCTGAAGCTGCAGCTGGTAAGCCATAGGGTGGATCTTGAATCCGTAAAGTCTGAAACAGAAAAGTGAAGGGTTAAAATGGAAGATTCAGGGAAGAAAAGCTCAAACAGCTACCAGATATTTCAGTAAAAGGTATGGAAAAACTTTCATTAATTTTCAAACTGAACACCCATTAGGAACACATCACTAAGAGGAGGACGGTGCCAGCCTTGGTGCCCCCCGCCCCGTAACTGTAGTGCCCACTTGCTGCCTTCCCTCTCCAGTTGCTTCCCTGTGGCTCATCTCAGCCCACCACCCTGCCCACCCCATCACCCACAGCACTGCCTGCGAGGCTGTGTGTAGGGAGGTGAAGGCTTCTCCCTATGGAAGGGGGGGTCCTCTTCAGCATCTCACTCCATCCCATCCAAAAAGTGAGGTTCCAGCTTCTTCTTTCTCCCTCTGTCTGTCTAAGGAGGAGTGGAAGGAGTTCGCCTTCCAAATGCAAGGGCTCCCCTGCCTCCTGGCTCTCTTCAGAAAGGAACACAGACACGTACCTGATTCTCATCACCCCCCCCCCTTAAAATATAATAAAAAGTAATAAAATTAAGCAAATGGATTCTTTGTGGACTTCAGACCACGTCACAATTTGTGGGGGGAATTGGCGTGTGAGGGAGTGTTGTTAAGGGAATGTGAGAAGCTGGGATGACTTTCCCTGGATTTTCACTTCTCTGGATGAAGTACTTATTTATGGGGGTAACTAGTCTCTCTTCTTTCTGCGTAGGCTCCGACCTTGGGAGTACTTTTATTACTCTTCTCCATGGGGAAGTAATGTATCTCCCCTCACCTCGGTAATATAAAGAGTATAAGGCTTCTCCTTATGACTATCTGGATATGGAGGTGGGGGGTTCCCTCTCCAGCATCTCACCCTTCCGCTTTCAGTCTACACTCCACCTCATCCAGGAATCAACACAAGGTTTGGCTGCTTCTTCCTTCCCACCTCTCTCTGTCTAGGTAGCAGTTGCCAGGACATTACCCCATTTACTTCTACATGGTTCCATCCTTATTTCAGACATTGTGATATATCGGTATATTGCAATGTGTAGCTGGTGTTATATCATGATACTAAAAATCAGATACTGCCCAACCCTACTTCATATGCAAACTATTGGGAGGCAAGCAGCCCAGCCCAACCTGAACAGATACCACTTTTGAGCCAGCCTGCATCTCAGCCTTCTCAGTATCTCCATTCAAGTGATGGAATGGGTAGCAATAAGCTGGGCAGGTCAGCTAAGCAGTGCTGGCCCAGTCAAAAGGCAGTTCTGCTCTCAGGCTTTCTTTCACCACCAAGGATACCTGAGGTTTCTACTTTGTGGTCTGTCTCCTTACTAGTAGGATATTTTTGCCAGGAAGCTGGAATTTTCTTGGTGAAAGTATGTGTGGCTGTCGCTGCATGTGCGAGAGATGACCTCATGGCTGGGTATGGCTGGCCCTCAAGCAGGTTAGCTGGAAAGGATATGAGTAGCAAGCTCCCAATGGAAGTAACAAGAGAAAATGTGGATTTGTTTGGCTGAATTTAAGCAGCAAGGAAGGATAAACCTGTGATCCCAATACTTTCCTGGAATATTTTCACCCGACATCTTTTGAAGCAGTCTTACCTGGGCACAAATTGGTTAGCAGGTCGTTTCGGCCGATACTCAGGGTGCACCATAAACAACATGTGGGGGAAGCCTGTCCCAAAATAGGCCCCATCTGTGTGATGGTGGCGGGAAGATTTGGGGGTGTAGACATCCATGCACTTAGGGCAGTAAAGTTTAACCATGGCCTCCCCTGGGATATCAGATAAGCCTAGGAGTGAAGAAGAAAGCAAAGTTCAAAAAAGAGGTGGCTTTGGGACTCAGACCCACCATCATACCTTGGTGTTAGCAGTTCTAAGATGGGCAGTTTTCAAGCCTTTTAAACAGATAATTCAACAATAAAAAATCTGAAATAGCCTGTTTGCGCAAGTACCCACCCTCAAGTTTTGATCATACCTGCAACCCTCCTGGATTCCCTCCAATTCAGTACATCTTTATTGCACTACTCAAGAACTCTGACATGCAATTCAACCTCCCATTAGCTCCTAAAAAACCTCTTCCCCAGTACACAAACTCACCAATGGGCAGCATGGGCTGGTTCTCACAATAAACTCGGGGGCAGTAACCAAAGTCTCCTTGCTGGTATTTCTCAAGCTAGAAAAAAGAAAGTGTTTGCAAAAGAAATTAGGACTTCCTCTCCACATTGTGGGAAGACAACTCCAAAGTAAGATTCGTTAGGTCAGGAGGTCATCAAGAATAGCCTTTAAGGAGTTCCAAATCGGGTCTATCACTGGCCACTTAGGACAGCCAAGAGGATATTATAGTATAAGCCTTTTCCTTCTTGACTTCATTGCCTCTGATCTCAATGTGGCTATATCAGAGCATTAGCAAATAATTTACAGGATGACCTGCTTATACAACAGCATAGACATTCACCATTTGGGCAATTCCGCGGTTTGTGAGGATGTAGCGGGCATGGATGAGGCCGTAGAGCATTTCAGCTGCCTGTTCAATCAAGTCACTCTGGTTAGGGTTGTCCTCAAGCTCCTCATCTACAAGAGGACAGGAAAAAGTCAAGAGCTAATGTAAGAAAAGTACAGGAGGGCCATAGAGACTCTGACAGAGAAGAATGAAGGTTCCCTGTCATGTGCTCTAGTCCACTGCTGAAACAATTGATCATCATCATCCCACCCCTCACCCTAAGGACCCAGGGCAGGTTACAACATTAAAACACAGTATTAACAACATTTTAAAACACCTTACAATCACAGAAATAAGGTGGGTCAAAAAATTATACACCTCAAGAGTCAAAAGCAATGGTAGAAAGATGCATCATCTGATATGAATAGTTTCTAAGACCACATTATACGTCAATGCTAGCACTGCACATGTACAATTCTCTCTTGGCCTCTGTCTTTTACTCCCTTTCCTAGTACACAAATTCTAGGTGTACAACTTAGTGACAAAACATATTCACTAATTTTGCCAGATGTACAGAATAATTAAGGAGGGAAAGTATCAGAAGTCTTTACAGGTTTCTGATCTTGGCTTCTCTAATAAGACTATGAGTGGTATCTAACAAAGCAACTCCTTGCACAACTGAACTCTCCACACCCTGCTCTAGCGGTTCCACCAAACCACACAGATTTGCGGGGGGGGGGGGGGGGGGGGGGGGTGTGGTTCTGTTGTGTGAATGGAAGCAGTTCGGCTCATGCAATGATTTTTCTGGGTTCAACCCAATGCCATTCAACATCTATGCCATTTATCAGATACATGAAATAGGCAACTTCATATGGAAAGATAAATTAAATTTAAAAATATTTAATTAATATTTAATTAAGAACACATAATCAGGATTTCCAAAATGTTTCCAAGGCAAGCTGCTACACAGAACTGGCCTAATAATTTACATCCTTGCAAATACTTAACCTCTGCTTTTAATGAAGTCTCACTCAGAAACTTCAATTCCAATTCCCCATGTGCACTAATGTTAGAGTAGAGTAGAAAATCAGAGGAGGATTTTGGCATTCTGAGCAGTATGCACAATTTTGTTTTAGCAGAGTACAAAAAAAATATTTTTAGGGTAGTATTTAACTAGCCCTCTCTTGGTTTGCTTCCCATTTTTTAACAGGAAGTTGTCTCAAATTAATAATCTCACAGACAGGCAGGCTTTCAGAGATCTGTGCTTTATGTAGATAAATAATAATAATTAATAATATTTTTTTATTTATACCCCGCCCTTCCCAGTTTAAAAACTGGGCTCAGGGCGGCTAACAGGAAATATAAAACATTGATCAAAATATGACTTAAAAACAGCATAAAACAACATCAAATACAACATAAAATACAGCATCAATATCAATAAAATTCAAAAATTCAGGGGTCATTGGGGGGGGACCCAGTCAGTAGACATCAAATGATCACCAGAGTTAACTGGCCAAGTTGGTCCTACTAGGGCCAGCTAGACCAGGGAAGAATTTAAATGTGGGGTCCCAGATGTACCCATGCTGTGTAAATTCTTATTACACGACAAAATGAAACGAAGTCTAGTCATTCCAAAATATGCAAGATGTTTTAGGGTAGCAGTGTGCCCTCATTAGGATAACCCTGTGACCACATTTACTCTTAGTCCCAAATGTCAGGTGGTCTGAGATGTAATCAGTAAAACAAAAAGAACCATCTCTCACCTGGTTCCAAATCGAGGATCATATCCAAGGCCTGGCGATAGTGGGGAACTTGCTCATTGAGGCCAGTCAGGTTGAACTTGTCTTGGATGTAATCTTCATCTACCTAGAATAGAAATAAAAAATTCTCAAACTCAAGATCAGCCAAATAAACTATTGTCTCTACCAAGTGACCTATTCTGACTTCTCAGATCCCCTCAGCCTATTTGAAATCTCATCCTATACTCACTCACTGGGCAGTAAGTTCCATTGAACTCAGTGGCATTGGGGGTTTTTCTGAGTAGACAAGTACAGCATTACAATGCAAGTAACTAGCTTCCTTGGATTTCCATGAACTTCCAACTAATATAACAAAACTCTTCATCCTCTCAAGAAACCCAGGAGTCCCTGTTCACTGCCAACACCCTTCCTACTACATAGTTAGGATATTTTTTTGTAGGGGGGGGATCATGCCATTTTGCTCCCAGCACCTCTTACTAAAACTACACGCAAACATTGTTGTTGTTTAGTTGTTGAGTCGTGTCCGACTCTTCGTGACCCCATGGACCAGAGCACGCCAGGCACTCCTGTCTTCCACTGCCTCCCACAGTTTGGTCAAAGTCATGCTGGTAGCTTCGAGAACACTGTCCAACCATCTCGTCCTCTGTTATCCCCTTCTCCTTGTGCCCTCCATCTTTCCCTACATCAGGGTCTTTTCCAGGGAGTCTTCTCTTCTCATGAGGTGGCCAAAGTATTGGAGCCTCAGCTTCAGGATCTGTCCTTCCAGTGGGCTGATTTCCTTAAGAATGGAGAGGTTTGATCTCCTTGCAGTCCATGGGACTCTCAAGAGTCTCCTCCAGCACCATAATTCAAAAGCATCAATTCTTCGGCAATCAGCCTTCTTTATGGTCCAGCTCTCATTTCCATACATCACTACTGGGAAAACCATAGCTTTAACACGCAAACATACTGAGGTCTTAATCCCAACTCACCTCACAGAAGAATTCATTGCCACGCATGGAGAACGGTGGTGGCAGCATCCCAACTCCTAGCTCCCAGCCCCTCTCTCACAAAATCCACACACACATTTGTTGAGGCCTTCTTCCCAACTCACCTCACAGAAGAACTCATTGCCACGCAAGCCACAGAACCAGGAAATCCAGGACACTTCCTCAGAGCTACTCATCTTCCCGTCCTCTATAGAAAAAAAAGGTTCATCAGCAGCCACATTTTCACAACCACTAACACACCTTCTCTTCCAGTTTAACCAGGAAATAGCTCCTTTATAAAAACACTTCTTATGCAAAGCACTTCAATGGGTATAGAGAGTTTCAGCGCACCCTGTTCCAAGTCAGAAAACACACCCTTTCATTTCCTTGACTGCAGACCGGTATTAGAGGATAATCCAACGTGTTCCCTTCTACTTGAACGGCATCTCTCTCTCTCTCTGTTAGAACTAGGGAAAAATCCCTTTGCAGACTAGTTTAACCTCTACCCATGCCCTGCCCTTCTGCACAGAATTGTGAGAACGACACAACTCTTCCTCCCCTTGCTTTCTTGTTTTCTTTCCTTTTTTGCCTATGGCAGGCGCCCAAACGCCCTCCCTTAATCTTGCAGAGCCGTCTCCGTTGCCTAAAATTCCTCCTCTCTACTTTCTGCAGAGTAACCCCCTAAATCTATGCCTCAATAACTCACCTCAGGGGGCTCAATTGCCTCAAGGAGAGGAACACGGGGTGCAAACAAGCTTTGGACCGCTAAGGCCTCTGCCAGTTTCCACCGCGCACGCGCCACTCTCACTGATGAAAGAGCATCACGGGACAGTAGTACTTCAGAATAAGGCTGGAGTTAGCAAACAAGATAGAGGAAACTACAAGTCCTAGAGTGCAGCCGCGAAGGAAATGGCCAGCACGTTCTGGGCCGCGGAGCACACTGGGATTTGTAGTCCAAAAGCCCTTTAAGCCGCTCTTCTTTTAAGAACAGGTGTAGGTGGAGTGGTCCCAGACGATCCGTGAGAGGCGTCTAGGTAGAAGGAATGTAAAGTTTGCCTCTGCCGCGCCGACCTATAACGGATGCATTATGGTAAATATGGTCAAAAACTATTTCAATTTAAAAGGAGACAGGAGGAGAGTTTCTAAAGAATTGTCTTGAATGCTTGAGACGGAAGCCTCCTTGGTCAGATAAAATTGCCGTAATTGAAATAGCAGCCCGGAACTCCGAGAAACTTGATTTGTACAGGAAAGACGGTTCATGGATCCCCTACCACGAGCTAGGTACCGATTCAGAATTGAAGCGGTAGTTGCAGCTTTCTCTTACAAAGCGAGGAAAAAGAAGGCGGCTATCAGGCGCGCATCACGGTGACTTCCTGCGCCGTCAGCCCGATGCAAAGCCTCACCGCCGCTCATATTTGCCCCGATTGAAAAGCAGGCGGGCATAGCCTGGGGAATGGTTTCTCGGACGGTGGGGTGGAGATAGAGAGCAGATGAAAACATATATTATAACCCCATGGGAGGAGGAGAATTGGAAGCAAAGCAAAGTGGGTCTGATCCTATCTGAAGGCAGCGCATATTTTAAATACGTATTAAATATGCGGAAGAGAGCAAGTGCGTCCACAGATCGAGAGGGAAAAGTGGGCGGCGCAGAAAAAGCAGGATTGTGGGGCCAAGCATTAGCTGCCTTTTTTTATGAAGCGCTCAGATTACGTACTGGAATGCAGTCCTCGAAGGAAGGACTGAGTAAAACCTTAATTATACAAAAGGAAGGAGGGAAAAGAAAATAAGCCAGCTGCTTTCTTAATACATAATAGGCGCTGCTGGGTATGCCCCTCCCTAAAAAGAACCAAGAAAGTCCTCTATGTGCCTCTATTAGACAGCAAAGACGTTTTAATCCCCCACCCCCCTCTGTTAAAAGTCTTTGAAGAATATTTTTTCCATTCCAAATCCTACAATTTAGGATCTGAGTCGCCCAATTTGGTCTTCTCTCTTGAGCATTATTATTATTATTATTATTATTATTATTATTATTATTATTAAGTTATTTATACCCCTGGGTTTCCCTAGCCATTCTGGGTGGCTCCCAACAAGAATATTAAAAACACAATAAAACATCAAACATTAAAAACTTCAGATTTTAACCATCCTCATGAGGTTTTGGTCATCAGCATACATATGGGATCTACTCTTCCAGGTCTCCCACCTGTGGTTCCTCCTCATTTGCTTGCAATGACATCATCATTCATTAATGCATATTTAGCAGGAGACAAGAGTTTGAAGAAGAGAGACCAGAAAGTGATGCATACATTGACCATAGCGACAGAGCACCCATACACTGCACCCACTGTCCAAGGCCAGTGAACTGCCTTGCGGAGAGATGGGGAGTGGGTGCACTTATGAGGCCAATCCACAACCTCCCTAGGATCCAGTGGTGGCTTGTGGAACCTAGACTGCGTCCAGCACCTAGGAGGTGATGTGGGTGGTGCCCAGGTCCCCATCCGCCTCCTTTGTGAGTAATTTTGTCTACTACTAAGTCAGCCACTCTGTGGCTTGTTTCCCTGTTTAGTTAAGGGAAGAATTTGGTGCAACTTACTCTCCAGTAGTGATGTATGGAAGTGAGAGCTGGACCATAAAGAAGGCTGATCGCCGAAGAATTGATGCTTTTGAATTCTGGTGCTGGAGGAGACTCTTGAGAGTCCCATGGACTGCAAGAAGATCAAACCTCTCCATTCTGAAGGAAATCAGCCCTGAGTGCTCACTGGAAGGACAGATCCTGAAGCTGAGGCTCCAATACTTTGGCCACCTCATGAGAAGAGAAGACTCCCTGGAAATGACCCTGATGTTGGGAAAGATGGAGGACACAAGGAGAAGGGGACGACAGAGGACGGGATGGTTGGACAGTGTTCTCGAAGCTACAAACATGAATCTGACCAAACTGCGGGAGGCAGTGGAAGACAGGAGTGCCTGGTGTGCTCTGGTCCATGGGGTCACGAAGAGTTGGACACGACTAAACGACTAAAAAACAACACTCTCCAGTAAGTGGGCAGAGAATTTCAGGCAGCATATATCATTCACCAAAAGAAAATTATACCAATTGCCCCAGTATGTACAGTGAGCATCGTGGCTGCATGAGGTTTTGAATCCAGGCTCTAGGCCCAACAGTCTTAGTACTGACTCTGTAGATTTCAGTACTTTAAGTTACAATACAATATAAATTGCCATTGTATACTAACTATGCTTCAATTTCTTGGAGTTCTTCCAATAATTTATGGCATAGATTAGAAGTGGCACATGAAGGGGCAACGGCAGAGGCGCTGGGATGAGGTGGAAGGAAGGTTGGGGGAACTTTGGTGATTGCAGCAGTTTGCAGGTGTGGGCCCTACTGCTGGCAAGATGGGGCAACTGCAGTAAAGTGCTTGCTTCTTTCTGTACTGCATATGTTATCATTTACTTTACAGTTCAATCTCTAAAACATGTTTCCTTGTATTTAGTCCCATGGAATACAATGGGACTTACTCCCAGGTAAATACATACAGGTTTGCAGCCCTAATGCAGGATTTATCAGCAGGTCCAGACCAACTGAAAAATCCTGATGGGTTTGCTGATGTCTTTTAATGCACATTTTAAAATACTAAATAAGTGCAGGAGAGACTTTAGGCTTGTGAGTTTGGGATCAACTTTGTGATTTACTAGGAACCCAAGGGTCACCAACTGTAGCCATTCTTTTAAGCAGCTTGGCTTGTTGTTGCAGCACCATCCTCAAATGTTTTCATATATAAATATTTAATACATTTAGAGCTGCATTTATATAGCTACGTCTAGGAGCAAGTTCTATTGAACCCTATAGGGATGACATCAGAGTAGACTTGCATAGGATTGTGCTGGCACTTCCCACTCAAAATTTAAATTAAGTTAAAGAAACCTGTTCAGTTTAGCTTGCAATTTCAACATAAGCCTCCAAAATTCTCTTCAGCTGGAAGTGATGGGGCCAAGTCACTTGTATGAGGGCAGTGCTTGAATTGGGGGATGGGAGAGTTGGGGGGGTACCAATGAAATCCACAAATCACATCTCCTGACCCTCACAACTTTAGTCATATCACTCCCATAATTTTCTAAAAATTGTAGCTAAAGGGGCAGTCACAAAAGGAAAGTGGGTGATCCCCCTATAATTCAGACTACATGAAGAGAAACGAGATTCATTTCCCACTATCCAGTGCAGGCCTCCCATCCACAGTAAGTTACCATCCCTGATGCTGGTGCTGCTTCGCCGACTCATTCTGTCTGCAGTGCCCGTTCTCAACATGGCTGTCATTTTAGGTTTTCTCTTAATTAGCCATGCCTGTTCAATAGATATAAATATATAAAGATCAGCATTTATTTTATATATAAATATAATATTTTTCTACCTCACTCTACAGCAAAAATGGTTGCCAGATCAGCTTATAGAGCATGACAGCCACTTCTCCCAGGTTTACAATCTAAGAGGCAGGTACAAAAGGGGGAAAGGGAGGAGGACAAGTAACTTTAGCCAATTGTTCAAGTTATATGATAGTGCTTATAATAACCAACTAAAGTGGAAATTTGGATTTTCCAAGGACAAACTTTCCTTTCCCCTTCTGAACCACTTGGCAAGATAACTGGCATAGTAACAATTGAGCCTAAACCAAATGACTAATACAGTACTTAGGTCACTTGGGAAGTTCTGTTCCGACCAGTGCCTTCATCAGTCACCGCAGCCTTTTTACAAAAAAATTACGTAACTGAAATTTTTCTCTTATGGTTAGCTGCCTTGAGTTCCTGTTATTGTGCAGAAAGTGGGGGTGTCAGTCAATGTTTTACATAAATAATTGTTGCATTCTACCACCTTACCCTTCTTTAATTAATATTTAATATCACTGTAACATGTTTGATAATTTTGGTTCATTTTCAGTTCAATATTTGTCTGAATTAGTTCAGTTTTAAGTTTTATTTTTTCCACATATCTGCCTAAATCTTGATTACTGAAATGGTCTGTTGGATGCTTTTTAAGAGTCTTTTTTTAAAGTACAATCCTGCACCCATCCACACACACCCCCAATATGGATGGCATGGGGAACTGGATGGCATGTAGCCACCTCTATGCCAGCCTTTATTAGTGAGGAGGATGAACACTGGTTGGAGGGTGGCTTGCCATAACTGAGACTCTTGTTTTGTCCATTTTGATGGGAAGCTGTTGCTGGTAGTTTTAGGCTGAGGCAATTATGACTCTGGATCCAAAGCCGCATAGATCACCCCCAGCTACACCAGCCTGGCATCCACATGCACAGCAAATAATAATAAATGCCACCCCGCCATCCACAGGCCAGCAGGGGTTGGGATGTGCCAAAGAATTTGCTGTCTTGCTCCACCACTCCCCATTTGGATTGCTGTTCATTTGTTGCAAGGAACTTTGACGTTCTTTACCTGCTACAAACTCACTTTAAGGGTGATAACACCAGAAAAGGGTGTACAGTGGTACCTCTGGATGCGAACGGGATCCGTTCCGGAGCCCCATTCGCATCCAGAGCAGAACGCAACCCGCGTCTGCGTGTGTGGCGATTCACCACTTCTGCACACGCGCATGATGTCATTTTGAGCATCTGCACATGCGCAAGCGGCGAAGCCCAGAAATAACTCGTTCCGTTACTTCCAGGTCGCCGCGGAGCGTAACCTGAAAACGCTCAACCTGAAGCGACTTTACCCCGAGGTATGACTCTATATAGATCAGCTTTAATTGGGTTTATTTGCGTATCACCCCCTTTCTGGCAAAGTGGGTTTGCGACAGATACAGAACCTGACTAAGGCTGCAATCCTAACTCCTGTTTCCTGGATTCAAAATCCTTTGAATTCAGCAGGAATTATTTCTGAACAGACGTAGGCCTCACCGTAAAATTAAGTTATGAGCAACTAATTCCCGCCCACCCCTCTCCACTCACTCAACACAGGGTGAGGGCAAAAGAGCAAATTCTTGTTGAAAAATAAAATGTAAAACCAACACATTCGCTTGGGAAAGCTGTTTTCTCACAACTCTAGTGGGGCATGGTGCCTATTTTCTAATTTTCATTAATATGGTCCCTTTTCTTTTTTTAAAAAAAGAGCTTACTCTCCAGAAAATGCAGGAGCTATGAGGGATGAGTGAGCCTGCAATATGCAAATTGCGTTGACCGTTAACGGCCGAGGCGCGAAAACGCTTGGCACGTGACTGCGCCTCGCGCCGGAAAAGGCGGGAAAGCGCGCAAGGCAGCAGTCCGTGAGAACAACCGCCGCCGCCAACCTCTTAGGGGCAGACGGCGCATGCGTCTCCATTGCGGCGGCGGGGCGTTCCCTCGGACACCCTACTGCGCAGGCGTCAAGTACAAGGAAGGTGGCTTTAACCATGCGTAAACAGGCAACTTTGTATCCGCTCGCCAGCTGCTGCTAAACAGACCCAGCTTTCTCCAAGGTATATGCTTCTACGCCTGCGCGGTATCCGTTCCCACTTCCCGGCCTACCAGCTTGGCACATGCGCGTTACAAGCCTTTGCCAAGATCTCTGTGAGCGGCGCCATAGAGATTGTTTTGGAAAGGGTAGAGCGACCCGCCTCCTGAATTTCCGGTAAAGGAGAACTGGGTGAGTGTTTTCCTGGGTGGTAAGGAAAGGCCCGAGTCGGTAGGGCTTGTGTTGGGCTTCCCAGAGGCTGGGGGGGGGGGGGGGAGAGAAGCCCCTCACCCCATTCCTGCTTCGGGGGTGGAGGAGACCTTGGCTTGATTTCCTTCGCCCAGGGATCTGGGTGAAGCTCTGGAGAGGGCCCGACGTTCACCCCCCCTCGCTTCTCTAGGTTAAAAATGTACACATTTTTATGTGTACATTTAAATGTACACACCACATACATTCAAAGCAAACACGCGCAAATCCTGGGAACTCGTATCTTAAGGGTGCTGGGAATTGTAGTTTAGTGGGGTGTGAACTATAGTTCCCAGGGTTCAGGAGGCTGCAGGTGGGAAGGTGCTCAGTGTATACCAGGAGTCAGCAAACTTTTTCACCAGGGGACCGGTCCACTGTCCCTCAGACCTTGGGGGGGCGAACTATATTTGGAGGGGAAATGAACGAATTCCTATGCCCCCCAAATAACCCAGAGATGCATTTTAAATAAAAGGACACATTCTACTCATGTAAAAACCCCTGGCAGGCCCCACAAATAACCCAGAGATGCATTTTAAATAAAAGGACACATTCTACTCACGTAAAAACACGCTGATTCCCAGACCATCCGTGGGCTGGATTTAGAAGGTGATTGGGCCAAATCCGGCCCCCTGGTCTTAGTTTGCCTACCCATGGTGTATATACACAGCCAAGGGTTAGATTAGAGTTGAGGGAGCGGCCTGAGGTCCTCAAGAGATTCTGCCACCTGTTTTTCCGTTCCTGCCACCCTTCCTGCTTCTCTGGGCCTGACTGTCTTATTTCTGGCAAGTCTTTCCCAAAGTTGGTTTCATTTCTTCGGCGCTTCCTCCCAAACATTGAATTCGAGAGGTGGCAGTCTCTCCTTCTTCCTCGGTGGCTTTGAAGCAGAGGTTGGAGGCCCATCTGTCACGGACGCTTCTGCTGAGATTCATGCACCGCAGGGGGGTTGGACTAGATGACCCTGGGGGCTCCCCTTCCAACTCTGCAATTCTGTTATTCTCTCCAACCTGCTTCTGCAAGTTTTCTCAGGTGGCCTCTCAGGGCTTCTGTTGCTGATCTGTAACACTAAGGATACCTGGTTGAACAACAAAGAACACAGTATCTGATGTAGTGTTCAGCATCATGAGAATCTTCGCGGGGGTTTTAAAAAGTCGGTTTCTAGCCATTATGCTTATGAAAACAGGCTTAAAATTATGTGGGTGGGTGACAGCTTAGACGTTAGAGTGATCTTAAGTAGAATTTCAGGTAGCTGGAGAGCAGATCCATCGTTGTTCTTCCTGACTCCTTGCATTTCCTAGCCATGCCTAACAAAATAAGCAATTTCGTGCAAATTTGATTTGAGATATTGGCCTGGTTTGGGTAACTGTTTGAAGCTCCATAAACCATGGTTTGTGAAACCATAAAAGAGTGTATGGGCCAAAGCACCCTCTGCTCATTTCTCTTCTCTTCATCTTCTATTGCATATTGTCTTTAACGAATTTAGAGCTCTGGTTTAATATAAGGCACAACAGGTGAAGTGAGGAACCCTCAGCCCAAGCACTCATTCATAGCTTCATAAACCATGGTTTATGAAACAATGGAACAGTTGTCCAAACCATGCCATTGTATTACAGAACTGAGCTTTTATTAAAGTTTGCTTTCTAGCACAGAATACAAAATGTACTTATTCAACAAAAACAAAAACCTGATTTTTAAAAAGAGGGAGGTGAAATCTTATGATTTTCTACAGATAAACAACTGGAACAAGTATTTATATTTTATTTTTCATAACTTATTCTGGTTTTGCCAGTCACAGAGAGGGGCAAGGAACGATGCAGAGCACTGAAGATCCCCTCACCCAACCACTGGAAATCTTGCTCGGCCATATTTCTCTGGCTTCAGACATTTCAGCGGCCATTTGTGTGCATGCTTTAAAGCATGTCTTCACAAGCCAAATGCACTAGAAATTTCACTTTTCGGAAACATGGATTCTTAGGTAGTTGCTGCGAAATCACTACACACATTCAGCCTTTACTACTTAGCAAAAAATGGGTCTTGGTGTAACACATAATTCTCTGATTCTTCTTTCAACAGGCTGCGAAGTTCCAGGTTGCAGTTTTGGCTTTATAACCAGAGCCACCCTCTTCCAACATGAACCACGGTCCTCAGCTGATTGCTTTTACTCGTGCCCAGGAGGAATCAGATCTCTGGAGAGATGGGCACGTCCAGAAAAAAAGCTGCAGAGGCTCCCGTCTTGCTGGCCAGGAGGAAGGGAAAACAGCGGGAGACGCAGCTCGCAGCTTCTATGAGAGCCTTTTGGAAGCTCCAGCTAATCCTGCGAGACCCTCACATAGGAAGCGAAAGGCGCCTTGCGTACGCCACCGACCTGCGCAAGAGCTTCATCCCGTCCAGAACCACCTGGGACCGACAAGTAGCCGCACAGGGAACAAGTTCCTGAAAGCTGCCCAGGATGGCGACCTGAAATCTCTGCGGACGCTGGCAGAGAAGGAAGGGTGTGATGTGAACTATAGAGACGACTATTATTGGACAGCAATTATGTGTGCAGCTTACGCTGGTCGGGTGGAGGCTGTGAGATACCTCCTGAGCCGCGGCGCTGCCTGGGTAGGGGTCTGTGAGCCTCAAGGCCGGGATGCTATGGATTTGGCTGAGGAGGCAGGACACCAGGATGTGGTGGACGTCCTACGGGAGAGTGAAAGGCCGCAGGTGAAGGAGGAACCCTCCAGGTGAGCTTCCTTGTTTCCGAGAATTCAGCCAGGGCTCCTTTGGGAGGAAGAGCAGGATATAAATGTAATAAACTAAATATCCAGTTACTGTCTGGAGAAGAAAGCCTCTGAAAGGGTTTGCTTTTAAATGCTGCTTCGGACTATTCCAGAAACCTGGGGATACTTGCCAATAAAACTGCCACAGTTTTAAGAGATCCCCATCCACTTAAGACACTTCAACTGACCATCAGTTGTGAACATGGAAAGATCTCCCAGAGCAGCAGTAGTCAATATGTGGCTGGACTACCAACTCCCAGTATCCTTATCCCGTGGTTCTTGATGGCTGGGACTGATGGGAGTTAGAGTCCAAAAGCATCTGGAGGGGCACCATATTGGCTACCCCTGCTATAGAGACCATTCCCTGTCACAAACTGTTCACCCCCTTCCTAGCATATCCAGGCCCTATACCCTTCTTCCCATATCTAGGCCCCAGATCACTAGAAGAGCTTGGTTGGAGCCAACCCTCTTGACTTAGGTTTGCATTTGTGTTGTTTTAAAACTTCTCTCAATTGGTGTGGTTTTTTTATTGTTTTTTCTGTATGCTTGTAAATGTGGAAAGAGGATTCATAAATGATGATGATGATATTTTCTTCCAGGCAGTACAGACACAGTGGGTAGGCACTCCCTTTTTTACCTTTCTTTCTCAGGAGAAGTCTGTATTTGTGTTTCTTCCTCACTTTTCCCTGTAAGATGCTCTTTGAGGGTTACTACAGTTTGTGTGGGGACGTGGGTGGCGCTGTGGGTTAAACCACAGAGCCTAGGACTTGCTGATCAGAAGGTCGGCAGTTCAAAATCCCTGCGACGGGGTGAGCTCCCGTTGCTCGGTCCCTGCTCCTGCCGACCTAGCAGTTCGAAAGCACGTCAAAGTGCAAGTAGATAAATGGGTACCGCTCCGGCGGGAAGGTAAACAGCATTTCCGTGTGCTGCTCTGGTTCACCAGAAGCGGCTTAGTCATGCTGGCCACATGACCCGAAAGCTGTACGCCGGCTCCCTTGGCCAATAAAGCGAGATGAGCGCCACAACCCCAGAGTCGGTCACAATTGGACCTAACGGTCAGGGGTCCCCCTTTACCTTTACAGTTTGTGTGAATGCAGCTTGCCTTTCTCTGGTGTAATTTTCCTTTGTTCTCCAGTCCGCAGCCACCAGCCGAGAGGAACTACTGTGCCGTGTGCCGGACGCACTACAGCGAGGACACGGTGGCGTTGCACGAGCGCTCCACTGCTCACCTCTTCAACCGGCGCGACCCACTGCCCCCCACACGCTACCACATCCCAGAGAACAACGTGGGCTTCCGGCTGATGGTCAAGGGGGGTTGGGATCAGGAAGCTGGCTTGGGGCCTGAGGGCACTGGCCGCAAATTCCCGATCCAGACTGTCCTCAAGCGAGATCAGAAAGGCCTGGGCTTCTGCAGCGACCTCAGACCCAAAGTCACCCACTTTGACGCCAATGACTCCAGTGCAGTGGAGAGGCCCGTAGAGCAGAGGCCCAGGAAGGAAAGGGCAGCGACGGTGGGGAAACGAGAAGCTCGCCGCAGAGAGGCCAAGGCCCAAGCTTGGGAACGCAACCTCCGTACTTACATGAACCTTGATATTTGAGCTCTTATTGGTTAGAGGAGCTGTCTACATAACCACTCGTTTTCCTTCTGGCCCATTCGGAGAGACAGGACAATGTTGTAAAGGGGAAAGGTCTGCTGAAGGAAGGTACAAGGAGCTGCTGGCAGCTGGTAGGCAGTAGCCAAAGTGGGTAATCCAGAAAAATAAAAGTGGAGTTTCCCATGTGTTGCACTAGGCCATAACACACTCAGGCATCCTTGGACCACCCAGATAAACAGGCCAAAGGTCAGAAAAGGCTCTTGGCTTCCTTTCAGGGTCCCCAAGGGAGGCAAAAGATGAAAATCTCTCTGTTTTTCCTCCTTTCCCCGGAGATCTGTTAGCAAACAAAACGTTAGCTTTCGCTCTGCACAGTCGTCGGTGTTCATTGGGCAGGGCTATGTGTACTCTATGCTGGGAAGAAAAATAGAATTATTTGCCAACAGTGCTCCAGAACTTGCCTCGCAAAAGAGCTGAATTATGTAGCTTATAGAAACTATTCAAATTAAATTACCTTATGCAGAAATGTTTGTCATTTTGCATGCATTATTCTCAGCGACGGACATTGAGCTATGAAGGGCATGGAAGCCCCAGTCCCTGGCCGCTAACCCATTCCTGCCCCCAAGCCCTCTTAGGTCCCAGAGGGCATTTCTCATGCGTTTGTAGTATATATCATAGAATCATGAAGGAATCCAAGGGTCATCTAGTCCAACCCCCTGCAATGCAGGAATCCCAGCTGAAACATCCACAACAGATATTACAGCCATAAGGGGACTTGACTTTTAAAAGATTTTCCTCAGGAAGCTGGATCCTGCACGGTAACTTTTTCATTGACTCCATGGAGTCTCTATGTATTGTCTTGTCCAGGGGAAGTCCCCCCGGGCTACTCAAGACATGACAATACTTGTGGCGGCTGAGCTCTTGGGTAAAGAGATTTGTGCTTCTCCATATCCCTTGCACATAATTTGAAGGTGTGCTGCAATTTGACCCTGTACCAACAAATGGGGCATACCACATGTCAGTCAAAAGCACAAGCAACTTGTCTTTTGCAACTCTTGCTGTGCGTGCGCTGTGTGTGTCCGTCCATCCCCTGGCTGCCCTTCCCCTGAGAGCTACACCCTGGATACCTGTTAGCCTTCCCCTAGCTACAAAAACATGGAAAACAAATAAGTATGTACTGGAGACAGAACAGCAAAATAACAGGTTGAACAGCTGCTTGGGTCATGACTCATTCAGCACTTGCTCAGTGCACCAGGAGGAGAAAGATCTGAGCTCCAACCTCTGAGTGGTGAGTTATTGAGCCTCCCAACATACCTCCACACAAAGTAGGACTATAGCAAGGAGGCAGGACTGGCAGCCCAGATTGGTGCAGTATGTGCATATGAATGAATGAATGAATGAATGAATGAATGAATGAATGATAGATAAACCTAAGGAGGCAGGAGGGAAAGGAAGGAAGAAGATGGGCATTTTCTTTTGTCCATGATAGGTGAGATGGTATTAGATGTAGGAGATATGTAATCAAAAACTTGGGATCCAATAAAGGATGATCTTGCCTTGTCTAAAATGTGATATCTCTGACAGATGTGTGGCCAGCCTTTTCTAGAAACTTTACAGGAGGTTCCTCAGCCCCTGGAGGCATTTTGTTTAGTGCTGAACTGCTTGTGTTTGGAAGCATTGCCTTACTAAGGGTATAGGAAGAGGCCCTGCTAGATCAGGCCAAAGGCCCATCTAGTTTAGCATCGTGTTCTCGCAGTGGCTGACCAGATACCTGTGGGAAAACCCACAGGCAGGACCTGAATGCAGCAGTACACTCTCTCCTGCTGTATTCCCAGTAGCCACACTGGAGGTAAGATAGCTGTTATCACTAGCAGCCATTGATATCATTCTCTGTGAATTTGTCTAAATTTACCAAGCTGCACCACTCTGACACTTTCTTTACAATTCCTTGCACCAGCCCTCTTTCCTCACAGTTCAACGTTGCGCTTTACTACTCATTGATTCCGTTCGAAGGGCCTTACTCCCAGGTAAATGTGTGTAAGATTGCAGCCTCCAGCATCTTTTAATTAAACTATTAATGTTTTAATTTCACCCTAAGGTCTCAGGGCAGGTTACAACGATTAAAACGCAATTTAAAGTGTTGGTGCTGACCTTTAAAGCCCTAAACAGTCTCACCCCTGTATACCACCCCCATTCAGCCCGGACACTGAGGTCCAGCTCCGAGGGCCTTCTGGCGGTTCCCGTACTGCAAGAAGTGAGGTTATAGGAAACCAGGCAGAGGGTCTTCTCGGTAGTGGTGCCCACCCTGTGGAACGCCCTCCATCAGATGTCAAGGAAATAAACAAGTACCTGACTTTTAGAAAACATCTGAAGGCAGCCCTGTTTGGGGAAGTTTTTAATGTTTGATGTTTTATCTTGTTTTTAATATTCTGTTGGGAGCCACGCAGAGTGGCTGGGGAAACCCAGCCAGATGGGCAGGGTATAAATAATAAATTATTTTTTATTATTAGAATACAACATTAAAAGTGGTTTAAAACAACTTGGTCACACCTCAAGTGGCAAAGGCCAGAGTAAAGAGGTGTGTGTTCATCATTAGCTGAAAGCTAGAGTGAAGGAAAGGCATGCCACAACTTAGGGGCTGCCACAGAGAAGGCCTTCCCCTGGGCCACGGCCCCCCTGAGCTGAGCACAGCAGAACTACCAAGAGGGCCCTCTCTGACAATATGAAACACTGGCAGGGTTTGTAGGGAAGGAGGCAGTCAAGTCTCAGAAAACCTCGCCGTAGTCTTTTCCAAAATCCAAGCAATGCCTTTAGACTCCCTTAGCGGACTTGCCTCTGAGATGCGGCACCTCAAATATGTGATACATTTGTTAAGCTGTGGACCAGAGTCTACTTCCTCAGATGCGTAGACGTTATCCTGAGTTGTCCGATATATTATAATTATATGAATAAGCCTAGAGAGAGAAAATGTGAGCAGTGAAGTCAGAGGGATATGAAAGACAGACTCTGAAAATTGCCTAGGAGTAAATAATGGAAACTATATGCCTAGCAGTGTTGACAACACTGGGCCACAGGTTCCCCATCCCTGACAGAACCGTTTTTCAGCCCCCTGTCATCTCTCCCCTTAGATCCCATTGTGCAAATCTGGAACCAACACCGCAGGTTTGTTTTGCACTGGGAAAAGATGGCCTTCAGTTTCTCGACTTTGCTATCTCTTCGGAGCCGTGTGGACCCAAACAGTGAGCTGTTCTCCTGCCTGAATCTTGCCTTGAATCAACTGAGCCTAGAGCCCCAGTGCATAAGAAACAACGCCCGGTTTACCATTGCTGCTGACCGCAAGCTGTTAGAGTGGATTTTTGGGAAGGGTGACTGTGAGATCACCGTCTTCTGCATCCAAGGCAAAGCCCAATATCATGTCTTTGTGGCCACATGGGAGCAGTACCTCGCCTGCGTCTGCTCCCAGCCCCAGCCCCTGAGCCTGGGGAGTCTCATTACCACCCGTAGCAAGCTGCGTTGCTGGGGTTCATTTAAGAAGGCCCCTTCCTTGGCTTGCTTTGACAAAGCAGTGGAGTGTTTTGCCATGGAGCCTACCTCCATCAAGGAAGATGCCCAAATGCTGGTGGAATGTGATGGATGGGCAGTGAAATTCATCTCTGGCCAAGGTCTCAGTGAGATCTGTGTCTTCTCAAAGGATGGCGTGGCTGACTATAACATCAATGAGAAGAGTGAGACGTCGTTTCTAGAGCGTCTCCAAGCAGGGATTGTCCAGCTGAACTTGGAGAACTTAAGGAAGGCAAGGGATGTGATGGAGTCAGCAGGGGGCAAGAAGTGTTTTGGCGTAGCTTTGTCCAAGTTACAGCAGGAGCCCTGGTGTGTCCAGAACAATGCCAAGATGGTGGTTATTATGGGCAGCGAAGAAAGGATCGTGTTGAGCTCTGGGAAAGGAGAGAACCAGATTGCGGTGACCATCTCTGAAAAAGGGATCTGCTATGAAGTGTCTACACGGGGGTGGTGGGAGCTGGTAGCCAGGATGCTGAAAAAGATTCACTGAAGCCTGCCCTGTGGAACACCCTCCCACCAGATGTCAAGGAAATACAACAACTACAGTGGTACCTCGGGTTACATACGCTTCAGGTTACATACGCTTCAGGTTACAGACTCTGCTAACCCAGAAATAGTGCTTCAGGTTAAGAACTTTGCTTCAGGATGAGAACAGAAATCGTGCTCCGGCGGCGTGGCAGCAACAGGAGGCCCCATACCTAAAGTGGTGCTTCAGGTTAAGAACAGTTTCGGGTTAAGAACGGATCTCCGGAACAAATTAAGTACTTAACCCAAGGTACCACTGTACAGTGTACGCTCGGGTTGTGAACGTGATCCATCCAGGATGCACGTTCGCAACCCACAGCAGCGCGTCTGTGCACTGGCGGGTCGCGATTTAGCGCTTCTGTGCGTGTGCGACCCCCAAAACCCGGAAGTAACCCGTTCCGGTACTTCCAGGTTTCGAAAAAAGGCAACCTGAAGCGTCTGTAACCCAAGGTATGACTGTATCTGACTTTTAGAAGACATCTGAAGGCAGCCCTGTTTAGGGAAGTTTTTAACGTTTGAAGTTTTATTTTGCTTTTAGTGTTCTGTTGGCAGCCGTGCAGAATGGCTGGGGAAACCCAGCCAGATGAGCAGGGTATAAATAATAAAAATTATTATTATTAATAATATTGTCTCCTGAAACAGATGCCAACAACAGAAATATTACTACTCCTAATACTAACAATAAATAATAGAGGTAAATATGAGGATTTATGTAGCGCTTTTCATTCTTCAAAGCGCTACAATTATCACATTAGTCCTCCCAGCAGCCTTCGCCAAACAGATGTTTTGAACTACAACTCCCATCAGCCCCGGGCTGCCTCACATAAACTGGAAAGTAGAGGAGACGACTCCATAGTACAGTGAGAAACCTAGCAACAAGCTATGGGACTGTTCCGGAGGGCTGATTACTTTCTGGTCCTACCTCGCGGTTTCCTAGCCGGACTCCAATAGGCTGAGCACCTAGTACTGGCACGCGCGCGCGGACCACTTCGCTTTGGGCGGCTTCCTGAAGCCACATCCGCCCTCATCGGTGCGTGCCCTTTCCGCTTCCCCTTCCGCCATGGATCAACGCAGACTGGGAGGAATCCCTTCGTGCGTGAAAACTTGCAGTTGTCGAAGGGGTGTTTAGGTAATTATGATGGGGGGGGGGCGAGAGCGGGTCTCGCGTGAATACAGGTTGCTGAGGGGAAATCACGGAATGGTAGAGTTGGAAAGGGACCCCCGAGGGTCATCTAGTCCAACCCGCGCAAGGCAGGACTCGCAGCTAGATTGTGGCCATCCAACCTCTGCTTAAAAACCCTCAAGGAAAGGACAGTGAGGTGGGGAGAGGGGCTGTTGCCCTCAGGTCCTGATTGTGGGCTTCTCCCCATTGGGACATTTTGCTGGTCACCGTAAAGGCAGGACGCTGGAATAGATGGGCCTGATCCTGCAGGGCTCTTAAAGGTAAAGGGACCCCTGACCATTAGGTCCAGTTGTGGCCGACTCTGGGGTTGCGGTGCTCATCTCGCTTTATTGGCCGAGGGAGCCGGCGTACAGCTTCCGGGTCATGTGGCCAGCATGACTGAGCCGCTTCTGGCGAACCAGAGCAGCGCACAGAAACGCCATTTACCTTCCCGCTGGAGTGGTACCTATTTATCTACTTGCACTTTGACGTGCTTTCGAACTGCTAGGTTGGCAGGAGCAGGGACTGAGCAACAGGAGCTCACCCCGTCATGGGGATTCGAACCGCCAACCTTCTGATCGGCAAGTTCTAGGCTCTGTGGTTTAACCCACAGCGCCACCCGCGTCCCTACAGGGCTCTTATTCAGCTGTAAAAAGAACCCCCACCACCAGTGGGTAATGTTTGCCTCTCTATAAGCCACCCGGCTTTCCCAGCTTTCCCAAAGGAGCGGAAGATTTCCGGATGCCAAGAGGTAAGGCGTTGCGGAGATGTGATGTGGCTACAGAAAAACTATTTCTCTTCCCTAACACTCTGTGTTTGTGAGTGAGTGCGCTCACACATTAGGTAAATAGATAGTATCAGGTGTCAAGCACAAGGATAATGAGCTAGGTCTTTGGTATAAAACCCAACGTGGGGCACACGCCCCACAGGAGGGCAATTTGATTTTTAAGGGGGGAAATTTGAGAACGAGTTATTAACAGTGAATTTGTTTGCATTTTACATTTCTTATGGTTCTAGGGGCCTCATATACAGCATATAAATATATATTGTGACATACATTCATTTTTCATTTCATTTTTTTTTATTTGTATGCCAACTTTCTGTCTTCTGTACTCAAGGCGGTTTACAAGCTGAAAAAACAAAAAATGTACAACTTACAACAATCTAATGCAATACAAAAATGTGATAATAAAACAAGACTTTAAAATAAGCAACCTACATCAAAAAGTAACATTCAACAATTATTAGAATAGTACAAAATAATAATATCAACATATAAAAGTTAAACAGAAATCCACTCAACAGTTACAATAAATAATTTCTAAATTTCTAAAATTCTAATACACAAGCAATGTGGAGGCCATGTTCTTTGGAAGCTTGTTTGGACCAATTAATGCCCTTTTTGGCTTCCTCCACATGCGTAGGAGGTTTTTTTTAATAATAAGAATTATATGTTACGGGGATGGTATCAAGATTTTAGAGACGCTTAGGTGGGGAATCACTGGTATAAAACAAAGGTCATACAGCTAAGCTGAGCAAAGCAGAGATGGAGGTGTGTGGTCAGAACCCAGGGGGAGGGCGCTAGGTACTGATCCTGCATCTCCCCCCACAGCGTCAAGCCCTTTCCACCACATGCCCGCTCCCATGGCGTCAAGGTACCAGCGTCGCCTGTGGCGCTACGTCGAGTCCAGCCGCCGCCGCAAGCTGCGCAGGCTCCTGCAACACCACGGGGAAGCCTTGGACCTGGATGAGGCGGCCGGGCGCAAGCTCCGAACGCCCCTTCACCGGTGCTGTGCCCGTCAGGACCACAAAACCGCCATCCTCTTGCTGAAGCATGGAGCAGACCCCTCCATTCCGGACCGGCGTGGGGACACAGCTCTGCATGTGGCTGCCCGACAGGTGGCCCGCAAGGGAGGCACAGGTGAGGCACGGCCTTCGAGAAGATCCTTGGTCAGGTTATGGACATGCTAAGTCCTTTGCCCATGGGGCTCTGTGGTTGTCTGCTGTGGGTGGAGGAGATGGAATATGGAAGGATGGAGGTGGAAGGGATCTGTATGGTTTTCCAGGCCAGCTCCCTGACAGGGCAGGAAATCTACTGCCACAGTATCCCTGATTGGTTGGATAATAGCGTCCACGATAGGTAGGACTACGGCGTCCTTGGCCGGCTGTAAAATATTAATCAGCCTTATAAAACTTACAACGCTTAAAAGTTAAGGGTAAAGGGACCCCTGACTATTAGGTCCAGTCGTGACCGACTCTCGGGTTGCGGCGCTCATCTTGCTTTATTGGCCGAGGGAGCCGGCGTACGGCTTCCGGGTCATGTGGCCAGCATGACTAAGCCGCGTCTTACGAACTAGAGCAGCACACGGAAACGCCGTTTACCTTCCCACCGGAGCGGTACTTATTTATCTACTTGCACTTTGACGTGTTTTCGAACTGCTAGGTGGGCCGGAGCAGGGACCGAGCAACGGGAGCTCACCCCGTCGTGGGGATTCGAACTGCTGACCACCTGATCGGCAAGTCCTAGGCTCTGTTGTTTAACCCACAGCGCCACCCGCGTCTCTTTTATAACACTTCAGAACGGTTTAAAACACACACACACACAATAAACAACACCCACACAAGTTAAAACCTTGCTGTGAGGATAAAATGGGGAGGAGAACTCTGTATTCCACCTTGAGCTATATCTGGAAAGGTGGGCTATAAAATTTATGTATTTATTTATCCATATATACATGGGTGTAGCCAAAGAGGGTGCAGGGAGAGGCAGCTGCCCCCCAATCAATAAAAATACATAGCTAACTAAGGTTCCCCCCCCCCCCCCAAAAGGCCTGCTCCCCCACAAAAATCCTGGCTACGCCTATGTACAGTGGTACCTCTGGATGTGAACGGGATCCGTTCCGGAGCCCCATTCGCATCCTGAAGAGAACGCAACCCGCGTCTGCGCGTGCGCAGGTCTCTGCTTCCACGCATGCGCGTGACGTCATTTTGAGTGTCTGTGCGTGCGCGAGTGCGAAACCCGGAAGTAACGCATCTCGTTACTTCTGGGTCGCCACAGAGCGCAACCCAAAAACGCTCAACCTGAAGCAACTTCACCCCGAGGTATGACTATACAGTGGTACCTCGGGTTACATACGCTTCAGGTTACATACGCTTCAGGTTACAGCCTCTGCTAACCCAAAAATAGTACCTCAGGTTAAGAACTTTGCTTCAGGATGAGAATAGAAATCGTGCTCCGGCAGCACGGTGGCAGCAGGAGGCCCCATTAGCTAAAGTGGTGCTTCAGGTTAAGAACAGTTTCAGATTAAGAATGGACCTCCGGAACGAATTAAGTACTTAACCCGAGGTACCACTGCACAGTGGTGCCTCGCAAGACGAAATTAATTCGTTCTGCGAGTTTCTTCGTCTTGCGGATTTTTCGTCTTGCGAAGCATGGCTATTAACGGCTTAGCGGCTATTAACGGCAGCACATATTGTAGCCATTAGAGGGCACTGGAGGGAGGGTTTGCCTGATGCTGTTAGGTCGGTTGCCATTCATTAATCTCGGGTTTTTTTGTTCTTCCCCTTCCCCCAGTCTACGAAGACCTGTTTTCGCCCTTGCGAAACCGTTGCCCCTCTGCAATGAGCATCAGGAACAGAGATGGGAAGACGCCAGGAGAACTCCTGAGGGAAGAGGAAGAGAAATGGGTACCGGCGTGGGTCCGCGGGGGAAGGATAAGGTTGGGTTTCAGGTGCTTGCTGACCAGACTGGACGCTGATACCTTCCGTAACCTTTTTTGCAGTGTTCTCAGGAGGCGTCTGAGGAAGACAAGGCAGAGGGTGACCAGGCAGAGAGGGAGTGGCACCGCAAACTCCTCGGCGAATGGGAGGACGAGTTTCAGGAGATGGGCTGGCAATACGAAGGTGAATCTCGGCCTCACAGAGTCAAAAGTTCTGTGAGAGGCAGTGTAGAGGTTAGAGTGTTGAACTAGGCCCCAGGAGACCTGGGTTCAAATCCACTGCCCCTCAGCTTAACCTACCCTGCAGAGCTGCTGTAAGGATAAAATGGGGAGGGGGAGAGCCATATGCCTCCTTCAGCTGCTTGTAGGACTGGTGGGATATAGTTTTTATTTATTATTATTATTTGCACTAGGTTTGTCCTGCTTATTTTTTAGTCCCAGAGCAAAGTAATAAAAATAAACACAGGCCTGAACAAAAATTCATCATCATCATCATAAACTTTATTGCACTAGCCAAAGGCCATGGCATCATTCACAAAGGAAACAAAAAGAAAAACAACAATAACCATAGAAACCATTAATAATAATAATAACAATAATAATAATAATAATAATAATAATTTATTTTATTTATTCCCCCACCCTCCCCGGCCAGAGCTGGGCTCAGGGCGGCTAACACCAGTAAAATTACAGTAAAAACATAATAGGGAAAAAACCAATTTAAAATACAGCTTAAAATGCAGTTTAAAATGCAGCCTCGTTTTAAAAGTAGCCCATAGATCAAAACCATAAGGGGCGGGAAACATAAGGGTCAGACTGAGTCCAAACCAAAGGCCAGGCGGAACAGTTCTGTCTTGCGGGCCCTATCCACAAGCACAATTTAAAGGCCGTAGAATATTAATCAGCTTCAGCCAAAGTTGTGTTATGGTATCTTCCGATCACTTCCATAATTGCCATTTTGTCTGAGAATTGTCATCCTAGAAATTTAAACAAGTTCTCTTCCTCCTCCTTGGTTCACACAGCTGTTATGAGGAATCCGATGAACTTCCTGACAGTAAGAGCCGTTCGACAGTGGAATTTGCTGCCAGGGAGTGTGGTGGAGTCTCCTTCTTTGGAGGTCTTTAAGCAGAGGCTTGACAACCATATGTCAGGAGTGCTCTGATGGTGTTTCCTGCTTGGCAGAGGGTTGGACTTGATGGCCCTTGTGGTCTCTTCCAACTATATGATTCTATGATTTATCTATAGCAAGATGTGTCTGGCCAACTGCCACCCGAGCGCCGTGTTCAGCTGGGTGTATAACGGGTGAGACAATCCTTTAAGTTGTATTCTCAAATTCCTCTTCCCTTTTCGCCCTTCCCAGAGGATTTCTACAGCGCTGGCCCAGACACGGAAACCTACGAGGACTGGGCCGACCGCATCGCGCGAGAATACAGGCAGAGGCGCAGCCGGGACACGGAACGCCTTCGCCAGAGGCCTAAAGCGGAACCGCAGAAACCTGCCCCTAGGTTGGGGAGCCTCCGTGAGGAAGAACACCTTCTCTACCAAAAGCGGGCCCGAGCCAAGGAAAAGGAACTGAGGGAAGCCAAGAAGTTGCGCTACGAGGAAGGCTGCAGCCGGGTCTTCTCCGCCGACGGTTCGCGCCTTTTGAGATACGTGGACATTCCCTGGCCGTGCCCGACTGGGACGCCAGAGGAGATGGCCGCCGTGGCGCTCCACGGCATGGAGCCCTCCGACAAAGCGGCTTACCGGCGCTTCCTGCGGCGCCAGCAGGCCCTCTGGCACCCGGACAAGTTTGCCCAACGCTGCGGCGCGCGCTTGGCAGAACAGGATCGCCGCCGGATATTGGACACTGTCACGGCGCTGTCCCAAGCCTTCAACCGGCTAGCAGAAGCTTGCAAATAACTCTCCCTCTCTCTGTCCTTCGCTGTCTGTGAATAAAGGTTTTTTTGGCCTTTTTCAAGAGGACGGAATTGCGCTGGATTGTGTTGCGGGCAGAAAGGGCTTCTTGTTCAAGATGTAAAATGAAGTGGTTTCCTGCGAGCCTCTTTGGGGTCTTTTCAGAGAAGCACAGATATAAGTGGCTCTGTCGGGCCTTTTCTGTCTTGAAAGGAAACCCCTTTGGAGACCAAAGCTAGTTAAGAATTTGTTTAAACCAGCCTTTGCCCGTTTGGCAGCCTCTAGATGTTTTGGAGTTGTAGTCCAGAACATCTGGAGGGCGCAAGGTTGGCAAAGGCTGGTTTTCAATACATTTTCATTCCCTCTTTGTTCCTTTGCAGGGTTAATAGTGTCAGTTTATGGATTTGTCATAGCAAATACAACCCTACAGACTAAAAAATAATAATGTTGAGAGCAGCCAAAACAACAGTACAGACACACACACACACACACACACACACACGTGTGTTCTGCTTGTGTGCGGTGCTGGGAAATAATTAAATAATTCTAATTCAGACCCAGAAATGGCAGGAGAGAGCTAGGGCGTCTTTGTGACTCGTGAGGAAACCCTTCCCGAAGCCTGAATAGAATGTCAGTGAGGGCGATGGAAGCCCCTAAGAGACCGGAGCCACAGCGGGGCCTTCTTTATGCTGCTCCTCCTCTCCAGAGCTTCAATTATTGATATTTTAGGATGCAGTATTTTGGGTATGGATTGCAGAGAGAGAGAACAGCAGAGAAGTTGTTTAAAGGGGGTTTAGAGGGTGCTCCCCACTTTACAAGAATTCACGTGGGCCCAGAATGTAACCCCCCGCATAACTGGGGAGTCGCCTTTATCACACTCACAGCTATACCAATCGCCATTGCATTTCCATCCCAAAACGCTCACATTAGTGTTTAAAGCATAGCTGTCAACCATCCCTTATTTGGCGGGAAAATCCCTTATCCCAGCACCGTGTCCCGCTGCTGTCCCTTATTGATGATGTCCCTTAAATTTCCCAGGTTTCAAAGGAAGCAACCGGGGGGGGGGTGGAGCTTGCATGCCTTGTGCCGATCAAATCGGCCGCGTTGCCTGGGGACTCGCCTTTGCTCAGCGCTTCCCAGCGGAGAGGTGACGGTGGTTTCCCTTGCTGCATCCCCTTTGCCGGGTTGCTGCACTGTGGGAACCACCGCTTGAGGCTTTGTTGGGCTGCTGGCTGGGCTTTCGGCCTTTGGCTCAGAGGGGCTCAAAAGTTGAACATACCTGTGCTCAGAAAATCCCTTATTTTGCCTGCTGATCCCTTATTTTCGAGGCTGCTGGTCCCTTATTTTCAAATCTGTAAGTTGACAGCTATGGTTTAAAGCCCTAAGTGACTCAGGGCCCCAAATATATGAAAGGCTGCCTCCATCCATACAGACCATCTCAAGATACACAGAGGAGGGCCTCTTGGTAGTTTCGCCGCCTGCAGAAGTTCAGGGTGGGTGGGTGGCACAGGACAGGGCCTTCTCTGTGGCAGCCCCCAAGCGGTGGAATTCCCTTCCCGCAGAGGTGTGTCCAGCACCTTCATTACGCAGCGTTCATTGCATGCTGGAAGACACATTTCCCTTCTACCTTTGATAGCTAAGAAGCTAGGGTTGCCATACGTCTGGATTTTCCTGGAAATAAAGGTAAAAAGGTAAAGGACCCCTGGACGTTTAAGTGCAGTCAAAGGCGACTATGGGGTTGTGGCGCTCATCTCGCTTTCAGGCCGAAGGAGCTACCGTTTGTCCACAGACAGCTTTCTGGGTCATGTGGCCAGCATGACTAAACCGCTTCTGGCGCATGGAAGACTGTGACGAGTGCCAGAGCGCTTGGAAACGCCGTTTACCTTCCCACCACAGCGGTACCTATTTATCTACTTGCACTGGTGTGCTTTCGAACTGCTAGGCTGGCAGGAGCTGAGACAGAGCAACAAAAGCTTGCCCCGTCGCAGGGATTCGAACCGTCGACCTTCCGATCAGCAAGCCCAAGAGGCTCTCTGGTTTAGACCACAGCGCCACCTGCGTCCCTTTTCCTGGAAATAGCCTGGATTCAGTCATCTGAAACAGTATTCGGGGCGGAACATCGCTGAAATGTCTGAGAAAATCTGGGCTTATGGCAACCCATGTTGGCAGCGTCGAATTTGGCGAAATTCATTAAAAATAGATTTTACAAAAACAGTTCAACAACTATGCCAAAAAATGTGCCTGGATCTTCACTTTTTTGATATGGCAACCCTATAAGAGGCATATTTTTATTTTTAATATTAATATTTATTACTTTTCCAAATTTTAACAAACCCATCCAAATTATTTAAATTTAATACATTTTCCCCCAGAAAATAATTAGGTTTCCCACCCCCGTTACATTCCTGATGTTACAGCTTCATTCTTCTTTAATCATATTTTTAGGACCCACTCTAGTCTTTTGACTGTAATTAACTTACGGTCTGTGTGTGTGTGTGGTTTGGGAGCTGCATGGTCAGGGAAAAAACAATGCTGTTCAGGGTTGTAAAGCCTGCGGAGAGAATAATTGGGTGCACTCTTCCCACCTTGGATCAAATCTACGCTTCCAGGTGCCATAAGAAAGCTGCAGAGATAGCGCAGGACAGTGCGCACCCTGGAAATGATCTCTTTCAGCTTCTGCCTTCTGGAAGAAGGTAGTACAGTGGTACCTCGGGTTACATACGCTTCAGGTTGCAAACTCCGCTAAATCAGAAATATTACCTCGGGTTAAGAACTTTGCTTCAGGATGAGAACAGAAATCGTGCGCCGGCGGTGCGGCGGCAGCAGGAGGCTCCATTAGCTAAAGTGGTGCTTCAGGTTAAGAACAGTTTCAGGTTAAGAACGGACCTCCAGAACAAATTAAGTTCTTAACCCGAGGTACACTGTACAGGGTTATAAAGACTAGGACTAGCCACCTGAGAAACAGTTTTTATCCAAATGCGATTTTGGTTTTAAATGCAGTGTAAGGTAGTGTCTATGGGAGTATATTGTACTTAATTATGGGGTATCAGAGTTTTTAGGGGGCTAACCAGGTTGGGATAGCTGGGATAGCAGGCTTGTTGGTTTTTGAATGTCTGATGTAGATTTTTTTCAATTTCGTTGTTCTGTATGGGACAATGAAAATTAAGATAATCATAATGTGCAGCTTGATGTCTTTCAGATAAAGAAAGGAGGACTTTCCCCAGCCCTCGAATTTCAGAGCTGGGAGAGCATCTCTGCAGCAAAGTTTCCATAGCCGAAAAGCCCTCTCCCCAGTTTCTGATGGGGGTGCCTGGAAAAGATGCTAATCTGAATAACTGGGCAGACTCATGGGGGAGAATCAGTCCTTTGGAGACATGAGTCATTTAGTCTAGCATCCTGTTCTCACAGGGGCCGACGAGACGCTCAAGCAGGACCCGAGTTCAAGAGCACCCTCCCTTCCTGTGGTTTCCAGAAGATACCAAGGTCTTAAGCAGCAGAGAGCAGGGATAATAATAATAATAATAATAATAATAATAATAATAATAATAAT
>JAXCMG010000065.1:1696305-1749102 GCA_034642415.1 Podarcis siculus | reverse complement strand
ATAATAATAATAATAATAATAATAATAATAATAATAATAATAATTTTATTTATACCCCGCCCTCCCCTGCCAGAGCCGGGCTCAGGGGATCTAACATCAATAAAAATTCAGTAAAAACATAAGGGAAAAAAAAGAAATTTAAAATACAGGTTAAAATGCAATTTAAAATGCAGCCTCATTTTAAAAGTCAAAACCCTAAGGGGAGGGAAACATAAGGGTCAGACTGAGTCCAAACCAAAGGCCAGGCGGAACAGCTCTGTCTTGCAGGCCCTGCAGAAAGACGTCAAGTCCCGCAGGGCCCTAGTCTCTTGTGACAGAGCGTTCCACCAAGTCGGGGCCAGTACTGAAAAGGCCCTGGCCCTAGTTGAGACCAATCTAACTACTTTGTGACTTGGGACCTCCAGAATGTTGTCATTTGTGGACCTTAAGGTCCTCCGTGGGGCATACCAGGAGAGGCGGGACTACAGTTCCCATCACTTTCAACCATTGGTTGTGCTGGCAGGAGCCGGAATTCAGCCTCATCTGACTTGTGACTGGTTTCCTCATCGCTGCCGAAGAGCAGCACCAGTAAGTCACGCTTTTGCTCAGGCTGCTTTGGAAGAAATGACTGCAGGAAAAACCCCGGTTCTCTAAATTCTCCACAATGTGCAGATGGTTGCTTTTAAAAAGTGGAGGGCTCTGCCTCCGGCCACCTGCAGCGTAAGACAGCTTCAGCAGTACCACAGCAAAATGTGCAATATGGAGTGTTGTTCATAAAGTACCGGTAGCTCAGATTTTCCCATTCCATCCCCTACCCATTCCATTTATTAGTTGGTTCACACCCCGCCCCCGCCACGTCCCATGCCTACTGAGCACACACTGTTCTCTTTGGTCTGTTTTGGATTTTCTCTCTCCCCGTAGGGTTTCCCCCTAAATATCTGGTGTACTTTTGGAAACCTCAGGGTTTCCCCCGCTACATAGTCTACATGAACGGTGCCATTTTTACTACGTTAGGTGAAGTACAAAAATAATTTCACCTTGTTTCTGAACCTTTTCAGACTCTACTACAGTGGTACCTCAGGTTAAGTACTTAATTTGTTCCGGAGGTCCGTTCTTAACCTGAAACTGTTCTTAACATGAAGCACCACTTTAGCTAATGGGGCCTCCTGCTGCCGCCGCGCTGCCGAAGCCCAATTTCTGTTCTTATCCTGAAGCAAAGTTCTTAACCTGAGGTACTATTTCTGGGTTAGCAGAGTCTGTAACCTGAAGTGTATGTAACCCAAGGTACAACTATATATCTTTTAAAATAAATAAATAAATAATTTTTACAGTGGTACCTCTCGATAAGAACTTAATTCGTTCCGGAGGTCCGTTCTTAACCTGAAACTGTTCTTAACCTGTGGTACCACTTTAGCTAATGGGGCCTCCCGCTGCCGTCACGCCGCTGCTGCACAATTTCTGTTCTCATCCTGAAGCAAAGTTCTTAACCCAAGGTACTATATCTGGGTTAGCGGAGTCTGTTACCTGAAGTGTCTATAACCCGAGGTTACCACTGTACATGATTTTACAATACAGTCATATTTCGTGTTACGTTTGCCGCATGTTACGTTTTTTCAGGTTGCGTCCCGTGGCGACCCGGAAGTACTGGAAAGGGTTACTTCTGGGTTTCGCTGCTCGCACATGTGCTGACGCACAAAATGCTGTCACACACATGCGCAGAAACGGCAAATCGCGACCCGCGCATGCGCAGATGCGCCACTGTGGGTTGTGTTCTATTCATGTTGCAAACGGGCCTCCGAAACGAATCCTGTTCGCAACCAGAGGTACCACTGCACAGAATTATAAAGAATTTTTTTTAGATACATATCCATATACAGAGATTCCTCCGTTTAGTCATTTAGTCATGTCCGACTCTTCGTGACCCCATGGACCAGAGCACGCCAGGCACTCCTGTCTTCCACTGCCTCCCGCAGTTTGGTCAGACTCATGCTGGTAGCTTTGAGAACACTGTCCAACTCAGGGCTGATTTCCTTCAGAATGGAGTGGTTTGATCTTCTTGCAGTCCATGGGACTCTCAAGAGTCTCCTCCAGCACCAGAATTCAAAAGCATCAATTCTTCGGCGATCAACCTTTTTTATGGTCCAGCTCTCACTTCCCATCACTACTGGGAAAACCATAGCTTTAAGTATACGGACCTTTGTGGGCAAGGTGATGTCTCTGCAATATATGCTATATGGTAATTTATGGACCTAATAGGTATCTAAAGCCATTTACACATGTTGCCATGCAACCAGTCCATGCAGAATATATATACAGAAATGAGCAAACCAGTGATATTTTCGGGAGCAGGCCAGCAGGCGGGGCCCATTACTTACATCATAGGAGCCTACACAACACAAAACACTGTCGCTGAATGTAGGTTTTATTTGTTTTTTATTTTGGAAATATACATCCAGGTTTATTTTTCTTTTAATTTTTTTGGGGGCCCCCAAGAGATTGGGGCCCTAAGCTATAGCTTGTTTAGCTTATACGTAAATCCAGCACTGCTTCCAACTTTGGGAGACCCAAACCCAGGACGTGCGTCATCTGGGACCCACTCCTAGGCAAGTCACGTTGCTTGCACCTCGCTCTCACCTTGAGGAAAGCCCTGGAAAAAAGTGCTTTTTAATTTTTTTATGGTCTAGAGCATAGCTTGAGATCGCGGAACCCAAAATGGCCACCATGATCTCGGATAAGAAAATGGGATGCACTTGGCAGGTATGGAGCAGGAGTTCAGTGAATGGGTGCTCCTCAGGGAACACCTGTGCAGTGCAGGATGGAGACCAAACAGCTCTTGTTTGTTCTCTGAGATCTGGTTTCCAAAGTAAGGAAGCACCTGTCTCCAGCTCAGCGCCCCAGGAAGACAGGATGTTTCTGTGCCTATGCCTCAATTTGAAATTCAAATCTTCTTTCCTTTCCTTTCGAATAATCTTGTGGACAAGGCTGTTGCCTCAGGTGGAATCCTTACCAAAACTAAGTCATCATTCAGACACACCTAGGCTTTAAGTCTCCCAAGCAAGGACATAATTTCCCAGAAGTTGACTTTTGCAGCCTAGCACTTCGGCGCTTTTTGGGTGCTTGGAACCTGCCTGGGTTTGAAGAAACTCCTTTTGCATCGCTATGAAGCTTTTCTTGTCAGCTGTCCTTCTAGGGGGTAAGTGAAGTTTATCCCACTCAAAGTATTTGCAACGAATAGCCCAGAATTGATTCTGAACTAAATCTATCCGTATGCCTCTTTATTTTATAAAATATTTTTTAAAAAAAACAGACATAGGGGAATTAATGCATTCATAGTGTCATCCTGTGCATGTCTACTCAGAAGTAAGTTCCACTGAAAGGCTTCTGCACCTTTCATAGACATGTAGAAGAGAGGATTTTAGGAGGCATTGTTCGCATGCCAATTCTTTTAAATGGGACTTACTCCCAAGTAAGTAGTAGGAATACCTCAACTGCCACCTGGTACCAGCTGTTAAAGAAGGCAGCCTCTAGAGGAGAGCTGGGAAGTTGGGCCCAATCCACTAGCACTGACACTCCACTGAGTCTTCTCATACACAACTGCCACCTCGCAGCAAGCATTAGCGGGTTGCCTCAGGAGGAGCGGTGGGGCAAAAGCCCATTCCATCAGCTTTGCTCCCAAGACAAGTTCCATCACTCTGCTCCTGTCCCTGAACTGTTTCCATGATACAGTGGTACCTCGGGTTAAGAACTTAATTCGTTCTGGAGGTCCGTTCTTAACCTGAACTGTTCTTAACCTGACGCACCAGTTTAGCTAATGGGGCCTCCTGCTGCCACCGTGCCGCCATTGCTCGATTTCTGTTCTCATCCTGAAGCAAAGTTCTTAACCCAAGGTACTATTTCTGGATTAGCAGAGTCTGTAACCCGTTCCGGTACTTCCGGGTTTTGGCGAGTCCGTATCCCCAAAAAACCACAACCTGAAGCGTCTGTAATCCGAGGTATGGCTGTATTCCCAGCCCCAGATCCTTGTTCCGTCTTCCCCAAGTGGGCCAAGGTAAAGGACAGCCTTTGCACCAGGCGTGGGGGAATGTGGATGTTGCTGGGCTACAGCTCCCACCAGCCCTGACCACTGGACATGCTGGCTGCGGGCTGATGGGAGTTGTAGTCCAACAACACGGAGAGAACCACACAGCCCTCACCCCCCTGCTTTACAGAGCTTATTTATTGCTCCAGTCATTTTGGAGGAGAGTGTGTGCGTGTGTTCATGAAGAAGCAGTGGTGCTCGAACCGGGCCTGGAAAACATGAGCATTGAATCCCTACTTTCTAGGTTGTCTGGAGTCAAGTCGCCACCTCTCACCCTACCTCAGAGGGGTTGCTGAAAGGTTAAAATGGAACAATCCTGGCCTTTAGAGAGCCAGTGTGGTGTACTGGTTGGCATGGGAGACCAGGGTTCAAATCCCCACTCAGCCATGAAGCTCACGGGGTTCTGACCTTGGAGTCAGTCACTGACTCTCTGGCTAACCTACCTCACAGGGTTGTTGTGAGGATTTAAAAATAAATAAATCCCAGTGCTTACTGTCCAAATCGCCTCAGAACAACGGCAGCTTAAAGTGATAAATCATTACGATTTCCAGTCATGAAATTTGGACAGAGTATATTATAGGTCAGGACATTAATAGGCAAGATGTTAAATTGTTTTTATATGCAACAACTGCGGAAAGAGTATTGTTAGCCCAGAAATGAAAACAAGAAGAAATTCCGACGAAAGAAGAATGGCAGACGAAATTAATGGACTATGCAGGATTGGACAAAATGACAGGAAGGATTCGAAACCTGCGGGACCAGAGATTTACAGAAGATTGGAAGAAGTATATGAATTATTTGAAGAGCAATTGTAATCAACAAATTACGCTAGTAGGACTACAAGAAGTTTTGTGAGGAGAAATATACGAAGTGTTACAAAGTAGAGACAGATAGAGATATTGGTTATGAGTTTGAAATGTAATAGGGAAGATAAGAAATGCATACTGAGAGATTAGATTGGAAAATTTTCAGACAGGATTGATGGAAGTCAAAAATTTGAATAAGATGTAAAAGTATGTTTAATTACTGTTGAAAATGATATGTATCACATATCATATATGTGGACAGAATAAGTCAGGGTTTAGAACCATAGAACTGTGGGGTTGGCAAGGACCCCATGTCTAGCCCGACCCCCTATCGATACCGGATATATTTGGGTGCCTTTTCTCTTTGTTCTTTCTCTACACAGTCGCCATGGCATCACTCCTGTCCTCAGACCGCGAATACTTCCTCATCCAGGACCCGCAAACCATGCTTGGAGCCCATTGCTACTGCCTTCGACAGGGCACCCGGCTGGCAGGTTTCCGGGATGACAGGGATATGGAGCAGGCTGCCTCCCTCTGCCCCAATTGCTCGTTCTGGATCGGGCTGTACCGCCAGGGCCTCTCCTGGGTCTGGCTTAATGGCGACCCCTATAAGTTTACGCAGTGGAGCCCAGCGTCCAGGACTTCGGAGAGCTGTGTGGTTATGAACGAGAGCCTGTGGTATCAAGAGAAATGCCTCCAGAAGCATCCTTTTGTGTGCTGCAAAGGTGAGTGACAACGCAAAAATACGAGAAGAAAAACACAAAAACACATAATAAGAACAAGAACTAAACAATACACCTCCACACCTGAGCATGCTCTTATCAGGAGTTCAGCCTACACTCGAGTAGGACCCTGGCAGAGACACATGCCCGACTGGCATGTTCCCTCCCTCCTGGTCAATCGTTCGGGAGCTTCAGAAGCTTTCTTCAGCCTGAACATCACAGCGACCGATGCCAACAGACACCAGCACAGTTAGGGATCTGCAGAGTCTTCGCGGCTTGCGTAACAGATCTCAGCAACTCAGCATTTTGGCTAATCTACTTTATTTACATATAAACACACACGGAGCACTGCAACATGACTCCCTCTCTCTCTAGCATCAGACAGCAAAGAGAGAAAGAACAAAGGACAATAGTCCCACTTCACGGAACACAGTAACACAAACATCCTGTCTTCGTCACTTCCCACTCTGTGGAGTCAAAACATACACCGTCATGTGACAGACAACAATCCCATGACTGAAATCATGGAGCAGGAATTCTAACAGCTGTTGCCTCCCTCTTGTGTCTCAGTACCCCTGTTTTGGCTATGTCACTGGAAAAGCTAAATCCACACCATACGTTTGACACGCATTTAAAGCACACAACACCCCCCCCATTCAGAATAATGGGAGCTGTAATTTGTTTAAGGGTGCTTGGAGTTCTGAGAGGGGGGAAACTACAGTTCCCAGTAATAAGAGAAGCAAAGCGTGGATAAATAATCACTTCAAAAAAGGGTCTCCTCTATTCTGCCTTGCAGGGCCTACAGGTGCTCTTCCTTTTCTTCTCCAACTCCTGCTAAACTGCCGCTCCATACCTGACCAGAAGGACGTGTTGACTCCTGCCCCGCAGTCGACCATCACTGGTAGGTATCCTAAATCTGTAGCAGACTTTTCCCAAGCCTGATTTTAGCAAGTGGTGGAGGGGATGGGGAACAGGACCCTGAAGGTGCCGGGGAAAGATTATGTGGGTGCAGGGGCACTCAGGTTTGTGAAAACCTGGTAATTCCTCCGTTTGCCTCTAGGGGGAGCAATTGAGCATTAGGTTTTTTTTATTATTATTCTAACAGAATCTCATACAATCATAGAGTTGGAAGCACCCTGAGGATCATCTAGTCCAACCCCCCTGCAATGTCCCTTAGGGGGATCAAACCTGAAACCTTGGCGTTATCAGCACCATGAACTAACCATATGTACTGGAAGCTGCCCAGAGTGGCTGGGGAAACCCAGCCAGAGGAGCGGGTTGTTGTTGTTGTTGTTGTTAACCAACTGAGCTATCCACTTCCTATTGTTATTCTGCAATGCTTAATTGATGTCTGCTTTTAACTATTTCATGCTTTTATTGCTGCAAGCTATTTATATTTGATGATATAGCAGTATACAAATATTTTTATAAAGCAAACAAACAAACAAACAAATGTTATTTCAAGAAAGCAGATTTCTATCCAGCCCCTCATTGCTATTAGTTTGCCTCTTGATTGTGTTGTTCCATATTGCCCAGTCCTCTACTATATTAGGAATGCAGGAAGCTGACTTATAACAAGTCAGACCACTGGAAGACCGCATCCAAGGATCTCATCTCCTGAATTATCCTCTGAGGTAGCTTAGGCTGAGAGTACATGGCCATCCCAAGGCCACATAATGCATTTTGTGGTTGGGATTGGAACCCGTGTCTCCCTGATTCTGATCTGGATCCATTTACCACAATTGCATAAGCCATGGGTAGGCAAACTAAGGCCTGGGGGCTGGATCCGGCCCAATCGCCTTCTCAATCCAGCCCGCGGATGGTCCGGGAATCAGCATGATTTTACATGAGTAGAAGGTGTACTTTTATTTAAAATGCATCTCTGGGTTAATTTTGGGGCATAGGAATTCGTTCATTTTTTTCTTCAAAATATAGTCCGGCCCCCCCACAAGGTCTGTGGGACAGTGGACCGGCCCCCTGCTGAAAAGTTTGCTGACCCCTGGCATAAGCTCTCATTGCCAGCTCCTGCATCAGACTGAAATGTTCACCCTGTGATTTAAGAGGGGACATATCTATCAGCAACGGTCAGAGTCAGAGCTGCATACCAGATTGCCACACACTGAGGTATCAATGGAATCTTAGAAAATCTCAGATTGCAGGCCGGTGAAACATCCTCAGTTTCAACACTGAGGGAAACGGTATCTGCGCCTCATAGTGAGGTGAGCACAAGCTTCCTGGAGTGAGGTGAGCACAAGTAGGAAGCCATATCCCTTACTCCAGGGATGGCGAACCTGCAGCCTGGCAGATATGGATCCCAACTCCCACCATCCCTGTCACAAGTTAGGGATGATGGGAGTTGTAGTCCAACAACATGGGAAGGTTCATAGGTTTCCCACCCCTGATGTATACACAGAGCAAGAACCATGGTTGACAGTATTAATATTGTGGCTCAGGGTGCTTCCACATTATGGGCTGTATTCAACTGCTCTGTCCCTTCAGTGCTACGATTTCTGCTTGCCCAATAGGAATTTCCCCCCCTTCTTCACCCCTTGCACCCTTCCTGAATCTGCTCCACAGGGTTGTGGGAAACAGCCAGAACAGATTTAGGGAGGTCACACGGGGGGAGAATAGGGAGAGAACATCTTGTTGTGCGAGAATAATCATGAGAGACTTAGCATCAAGCCTAGACTACAGCCACGGTTTCTTGCGGTCAGGGGATTATCCCCTGAATGGCAGAAGCCACACAAATTCTGCAAAACCGGTCGATGCAAATCCAGTTCCTTTGCATAATTTACACAGGTCCCAGGATGTGGCTTTCTAAAGTCAAGAATTCAGCTTGACTTCCCCCACAACGCAAACACTCACAAAGCTGTTTGTGTCCAAGTTACGGCCCTATAATATTTTGGGGGTGGGTGGGGAGGAAGGTAGTGAATGGCGGTGGGATTAATTCTTAAAATCTTTCCTCTTAGTGACTTCCCCTCCCACGGCAAGTGGTTCAGCTTCGGATTCCTGGATACCTGTGACAAGTAAGCGGTTCTCAGCCGGATCCAACGATGGTGAGTTTTTTCCAGACAGCCTGGAGGAGTGAAGAAGGGAAATGGAAAAGAGTGATTGTTAAATAGTGGGTAGACATAGCAGACGACGCAGCAATCTCTCCAAAGCAGCTCTTTATTTGTAAGCTGGAACAGAACTGAACAGCAAACAGCTCAGCCGGCCTGCTTTTATAGGCAGCCGCCTGTCAACATTGTATCAACAACAACCCAGGGTTTCCCACCTAAATTAACTGATGTGGACCTGAGTGAAAACTATACACACACAATACTCCTGGTGGCCAGGGTGAGAACTTCAAAACATAACAGTGATGTAGTTTACATATTTATTTATGTATGTGTTTGCCTTGTACAGTTATGAACATTTATTATATATATATAAGACCTTAAAATTCCTATAACCGTGACAAAACACAAGAGAGCAGAATGGGGAGGACCAGAGGCCTGGTTCTTGATATTTGGTTAAGGTCATATATTGCCTGCTTATCAGTAATCCAGATACAGTGGTACCTCAGGTTAAGAACTTAATTCGTTCTGGAGACCCGTTCTTAACCTGAAACTGTTCTTAACCTGAGGTACCACTTTAGCTAATGGGGCCTCCCGCTGCCGCGCCGCCACTACCACACGAGTTCTGTTCTCATCCTGAGGTAAAGTTATTAACCCAAGGTACTATTTCTGGGTTAGTGGAGTCTGTAACCTGAAGCGTCTGTAACCTGGGGTACCACTGTACAGTCCTGGAACTGAAGAAGGCTCAAGAGTCCTCCTCGCCAGTAATACCATATGATTCCCTTTGGGTATCTGGTTGGCCACTGTGAAAACAAGGTTCTGGACCAGACGGGCTCTTCTTAATCCCAGATAGCTGTGCAACCAAAGCTCTGGGCTCAGTCTCCCAGTTCCAGGTTTTCACGAGGAAATTGTGGAACTCCAGATGTAGCCAGACTACAAGTCCCATCGCCTCCAACCATCGTGCCTGATGGCTGGGGCTGATCTGAGTCCAAATGCAAAATAATTGGGTATCTTGTCTCCTTAGGGTACGAGCCTGCAACTACTGATGGAAACGAGCTCCCTTTTCCCACTGCAGTTCAGGATCTCTCCTCAACCCAACACAGGCCTGAGCAAGAGACCAGAAACACGGAGCTGGCAACTTTCTCTGCTTCCAATTTAACAAAAGGTACATCCTGGACTCGGGTGGCGCTGTGGGTTAAACCACAGAGCCTAGGACTTGCCGATCAGAATGTCAGCGGTTCGAATCCCTGCGACGGGGTGAGCTCCCGCTGCTCGGTCCCTGCTCCTGCCAACCTAGCAGTTCGAAAGCACGCCAGTGCAAGTAGATAAATAGGTAGCACTCCGGCGGGAAGGTAAACGGCGTTTCCGTGCGCTGCTCTGGTTCGCCAGAAGCGGCTTAGTCATGCTGGGCACATGACCTGGAAGCTGCACGCCGGCTCCCTCGGCCAGTAAAGCGAGATGAGCGCCGCAACCCCAGAGTTGTCCACGACTGGACATAATGGTCAGAGGTCCCTTTACCTTTACCTTTTACCTCCTGGAGACAGATCACTGTTTAGTTGCCTTTGGAAAGCTTTGTGGCAGGATGGGGGGGGAGAGGGTTTTTTTTCATTCTGACGGCCACATTTCCTTCTGGGAAAAAAGTGTGTGAAGCGACATTTTTCCTTTGTGCAATAAGCTAGTTTCTTCAAACACATACCCCCTAAAAAATCTCCTGGGGGAAAATGGGACATCCTGTTTTTCCCACGCGAGAGCATGGCGGCCATTTTAGGCACCATATTGTCATGCTGAGATCTCGCCCCCCACCCCAACGTGATTTTTTGGAAGGGCCACAATCTTGCACAATGTGGCACAATGTGCATTTTTGGCCACAGCGAGAGCATAACCCTGAAAAAAGTGTGTCTTTTGGGCTATGTGACCTTGTACAGGTCACGTGACTTGTGCTGGCGCACGGACAAGAGGATGCATGTCCCAGTTTTGGGACTCAACATGTTGGATGCTATGCAAACACACACTAAACTGTCGGGATCTCCACTTGGCCAAGCTGATAAAGCTCATTTTCCTCCAGCCGAGTCCTTCGGAATCGCCTCCGATGATAATTAATGACCTGAGTCTTTGATGAGGCCTCAGGCACATTCCCATTCAGCAGAGTTTCCAACACAGGGAAGTGATGAGATTTATGGCTACATCGCTATGCTTTGTTTCTTACTACACAGACAGCAAAGAAAAATACTGTATTTTTTGCCCTATAGGACGCACTTTTCCCCCTCCAAAAATGAAGGGGAAATGTGTGTGCGTCCTATGGGGCGAATGCAGGCTTTCGCTGAAGCCTGGAGAGCGAGAGGGGTCGGTGCGCACGGACCGCCAGGCTCCCTAGGCTTGCGGATAGCGGCCTGTTCTGGGGGCTGGGGTTGGGGAAGCTCGGGCTTCCCCCGCCCCAGCCACATGCCTGGGGGAAAAAAAATTCTTTATTCCCCCCCCCAAAAAAAGTAGGTGCGCCCTATGGGCCAGTGCGCCCTATAGGGCAAAAAATACGGTACATCCACTCTCTATGAAAGCAGAGAGCAACTGAAACAAAGGAACAGGAAGACAGTACGTCACATCCGTCTCCCGTGAGACTTCCAACAGTATGGAATGTGTGGAATGTAAACAGAGTCCTGTGACTCCAAAGCACTGCTCAGTGGCAAACAGAAACTAACATCTCCCCTTAGCCTATCCATCTCTCCCTTCCTCCCTGGTCAAACCCATTCATGCAGCTGAGCGCCCACTTGGCTACCATGCAGATTCTGGAGAAATGTCAACACCTCAACATCCTGCGCATTGTACAGTATCAAGGAAGACCCGCCTGAGACTGTAGCCATGTGAGGCTTCACTAGTTATGACCTACCTAGTCCTGGAGGCATTGGCTGGGTATGGGAAGCAAGTCCGCCATCTTAATTTCCCAGAATCCCCGGTTCCAGCACTGCATTGGGGCATCTGGGATATTGTGGGGGATTTTAAAAGGAAGCAACTTCTGAGCTCTGGGAGCTGCTGCCAAGTCAGCTCTCGGCCAGAGGGGAATTGGGGTGGGAGGATCAAAGAAGGCGAACCAAGGTGGGCTTCCATGGCGGTGAGCCCCGGTCACTGCCCAAGGGTGGGATCCTCACAAGTGATCCTCTCTGATTTTGGAGAGCAGCCTCATGGCTAAGCATCCGTAGGGCTTTTGGAAACAATCACACCCACAGCTGAGGAAGGGAAATACAGTGGTACCTCGGGTTAAGTACTTAATTTGTTCCGGAGGTCCGTTCTTAACCTGAAACTGTTCTTAACCTGAAGCACCACTTTAGCTAATGGGGCCTCCTGCTGCTACCGCACAGTCAGAGAACGATTTCTGTTCTCATCCTGAAGCAAAGTTCTTAACCCGAGGTACTATTTCTGGGTTAGCGGAGTCTGTAACCTGAAGCGCCTGTAACCCGAGGTACCAATAAAAAGGGGTGGGGAAAGCGTGCCTCTAATACATGGGTAGGCAAACTAAGGCCTAAGGGCCGGATCCGGCCCAATCGCCTTCTCAATCTGGCCCGCGGACAGTCCAGGAATCAGCGTGTTTTTACACAAGTAGAATGTGTGCTTTGATTTAAAATGCATCTCTGGGTTATTTGTGGGGCATAGGAATTTGTTCATTTTTATTTTTATTTTCAAAATATAGTCCGCCCCCCCACCAGGCCTGAGGGACAGTGGACCGGCCCCCTGCTGAAAAAGTTTGCTGATCCCTGCAGTCTAATACCTCTTCTCTCTTTCTGTTTCCTGTTAGCGGGACCCCTGCAGGATCAAAGCCCTGTCGTCATTCAGGAAAACCGCACCTGGTTCGAAGCTCTGGCTGCCTGCCAGGCCAGAGGCCAGATCCTGGCTGGGAGGGTGGCACTCCAGCAGGGTCTGAAGGTTTGGCTGGGGCTGCACCGCCACGGGCTGTGGGGCTACTGGGTTTGGGCCAATGGGAGCGCCGTGGAGGAGCCTCAGAGCTGGCGGGAAGGGGAACCAAGCGATCCCCTATGGGGAAACTGTGGGGCAGGGACAGGCACGGAGGAAGGAGTCCTGTGGGAAGATGAGTGTTGCGAGCAGGAGTTGTACTATGTGTGTGAATAGCACTCCGAAGGCCAAATGATGCATGGCGTGACAGCAGGGATAGCTCAGCCGGTGGAGCACGAGACGCTCAATCTCAAGGTCGTGGGTTTGAGCCCCATGTTGGGCAAAGGATCCCTGCATTGCAGGGGGTTGGACTAGATGGCCCTTGGCGTCTCTTTCGACTGTGATTAATTGTGTTGATTGATGGCTTGAGCCCATCGCTTCCCATTAAAAGGGTTTCATTGTAAAGACAGTGACAGTAAACAAAATAAATGTGTAAAAAAAAGCCCACCCCTGATTCCTTGTATAAAGACAAGTTCATGTAAAAATCTCCCCAAAATAATACATGTATAAAAATATTAAAAGCATTATCACATGGAAAAACAAGTGACAAGACAAGTCCATATATAAATGCAATTCCACAGTGGAAAAACTACTTCCTTTGCAAAAGCAACTTCAAATCCAATAGGTATACACACAGCCTGGGATACTGACTTTGGGGCCAGTCACAGTCTCTCAGCCTGGTTCTACCTCAAAGGGTTGTTGTGAGGATAAAACGGACAGAGGGAGCAGGCCATGTACATCACCCTGAGCTCCTTGGACAAAAGGCATAGCTGTCAACTTACAGATTTGAAAATAAGGGACCAGCAGCCTCGAAAATAAGGGATCAGCAGCCAAAATAAGGGATTTTGCTTAACTTATACAGAAATCTGGCACTGATGGAGCCATGCTGCTTTGGCTGCGACTGACTGTGTTTTGCAGGGGGTTGGACTAGATTTTCCTAAGGGTCTACAATTCCAACCAAAGAAGAGTGGCAGACAAAACTGATGAACAACGTCGAGATGGCAAAGCTTACAGGCAGAATTGGAAACCAGGAAGAGGACCTCTTTAATAAAGAATGGGGAAAGTTTATAATTTAGTTGAAAAGCTATTGTAAAGAGTTACATACATTGGTAGGATTGACAGAAAACTTGTAGTAAAAATCTGAAGTATGGATGGACAAATGATTTATAAAAAGAGAGTTATGAAAGGGATTCAGAGGGGGAAATCACTACATTAAGATGCTGCACTGGTTGGAGGGGATGCTAAGCAGCACGTCAGGGCTGCCGTTGTCCTGGCGCGAGGAGTTCCATCGGCCCTTCCGCGCCCGAGAGAGAGGGAGGGAGAGAGACTCTTGCCCATGCTGCCCCCGAGCCTGGCATGAGGCGGTTGGGGCGCCACAGCGGCCGCTGAAGTGCTGCCCTTCTGCGTCCCTCCCCATCCCCTCCTCTTCCTCCTCCCTCAGGCCGCCTCCTCAGCTGCCGCCTCTGGCTTCCCCTGGCAGCACGGCGGAAGCCTCGCAAGAGAGGGGCTGCCTGCCCACCCGTTGCCACCTGTCTCCTCACAACGCGCTCCTGAGGGGGGAAAGGGAGCGACGGAGACACGGCAGCTCGTGCGCACGCTCTCTTTCGCTCTCTCAAGGCGGAGGACCCCGAGCCGCTGCTTCCCTCCCAAGCCGGGCGAGCATGAAACCCGGGAAATTTAAGGGACATCATCAATCCGGGACAGCAGAGAGACACGGCGCTGGGATAAGGGAGTTTCCCGCCAAATAAGGGACGGTTGACAGCTATAACGAAAGGTGGGATATACAATAAATGTAATAAATCCAAACTCTACAGTTCTGTTATTCTATACCCTCCTGGACCCTCTTCCAGAGTCATCAGTTGGCAACTTCTTGAGTTCCTTCTGTCAACTCTCGTCCTGCCCCTCCAGAACTTATTGGGACTTAAGATACTGATTATCTTCATAACCACAAGAACTAAAAACTCGCTTTCATAGAAACGGATATTCTCAAGAAGGTAAATTCTGCACCCAATTAAACCACACACAGACCTTTCTTAAAAGCTGGCCCAGAAGGGTCACAGAATAGGCACAAAACCAGCTGACTCATCTCGCAGGGCTGTGTGTGGTTTACGCAGCTGGCTACAAGCGCCGTGAGTTTACTTCAAAATCTGTGTGTGAAGAAAGGATAGTGTGAACTGGAAGCAGTTGTGTAGCTTAGCACAGGAGTTCCCCAACTGTAGTCTGCAGACCGTAAGTGGTAATTTGCAAACCTCATTCGGGTGGTCTTTAGCGTGTCTGCAAACATACAATTCAAAACCACACATTGTCTAGCACGGTACATTTCAGTTGCTGCAACAGGAAGAAAAATCATTAAGTGGTCTGCCAAGACCCTCAGGAATTTTCAAGTGGTCCATGGCAGAAAAGGTTTGTGAACCACGATGCTAGTATATAACAGTTTGAATGATAAAAGAGGTAAGCAATGTACTCCTTTAATTTTTTTTTAATGAGAAGTGCCTGAGAACTTACTCTTCCACAGAAAAGTGATGTAGCGAACCACAATTACATAACTGTGACATCCTCAGAATTAGGATGTTGCATAATAGTAACATCCCCCACCTTCCGAATTATTAGTGTTTCCTAACTTTTGTCCCCTCCTTGCTGGTAATATGCAGCCGCTGTACAATTGTGGACAGGGTTTTCCAGGCTGCTGCTGCTTTAGAGCTCCAGCGCTAAGGTTGTGTAGTAAAGCACATGCCCCACATGCAGGAACTCCTCACAGCGGTATTTTCTTCGGAAAAGGATTGGTCAATTAAAATCAGATAGTGGGGGAAACGTCCTCCCAAGACCCTGGAAGCAATGCCAGTCTGAGTTGGCAATATGTACAAATGCCATAAATGGAGGTTCATGAGCCTTTGTTGTTGTTTAGTCGTTTAGTCGTGTCCAACTCTTCGTGACCCCATGGAGCAGAGCACGCCAGGCATTCCTGTCTTCCACTGCCTCCCGCAGTTCGGTCCTTTGTCAGCAAGGTCCTCTGTCAGCTTTGGACCTTTGTCAGCAAGGTGATATCTCTGCTTTCTAAGATGTCTCTGCTTTTTAAGATGCTGTCTAGGTTTCTCACTGCTTTTCTCCCAAGAAGCAGGCGTCTTTTAATTTCGTGGCTGCTGTCACCATCTGCAGTGATCATGGAGCCCAAGAAAGTAAAATCTCTCACTGCCTCCATTTCTTCCCCTTCTATTTGCCAGGAGGTGATGGGACCAGTGGCCATGATCTTAGTTTCTTTTGATGTTGAGCTTCAGACCATATTTTGCGCTCTCCTCTTTCACCCTCATTAAAAGGTTATTTAATTCCTCCTCACTTTCTGCCATCAAGGTTGTGTCATCTGCATATCTGAGGTTGTTGATATTTCTTCCGGCAATCTTAATTCCGGCTTGGGATTCATCCAGCCCAGCCTTTCGCATGATGAATTCTGCATATAAGTTAAATAAGCAGGGAGACATTATACAGCCTTGTCGTACTCCTTTCCTAATTTTGAACCAATCAGTTGTTCTGTATCCAGTTCAAACTGTAGCTTCTTGTCCCACGTAGAGATTTCTCAGGAGACAGCTACCATATGGCAAAGCAATATTTAGCCAGCCATCAAAAGCAAAAGGGAAAACAGGCTACGAAATTCAGTATCCTCCTGGCTGGCATCCATCTGTCTGAGGTCAGTTTTTTGGATGATGCAGGAGAGACATGTTTGGTTGCAGCTGAGGCAGATGAAGGCAACCAGTTTTGCTGCTACAGATGCGCCATGGTGCTTATCTTCCTATATACATAAAAAGGTAAGGCTGTCATCACGCAGCCCCCACTGGAGGGCTTACAGTGCCACACCACAATCCTGGGTTTGCATGAAAAAATGGGTTAGGAAGGTGAAAAGCAAGCTTCATAGTTGCACAGGCTGGGAAGGGGAATCTCTATGTAGGGAGAATGGCGGGTGTGTGTGTGTGTGTGTGTGTGAGAGAGAGAGAGAGAGAGAGAGAGAGAGAGAGAGAGAGAGAGCAGAGCTAACAGGGGCACAGCCCCTAGAAAACTATATGAACGAATCCTACCCTAATCTTGCAAAATACGAAGTAATGCAATTTGTCCTTCTTAATGCATAAATATCAATTACCTCAAGCAGCGATTCCTTGTGAACATGGAATGCTGCTGCTGATTCTGGCCGGGTTTCGTAACAATTTTTTTTTTTGGTTTCTGTAGGCCGGCTCCCGAGTAAATCATCTTCCGCATTGCTGGGAAGGCCTTTCTGATGTGGGCCCAGCGTAACCTATGGGGAAATCTGTCCTTGCTCATTTGTTTAGACTTGAGTCTGGCTGATTTCCGTGGTAGAACTTGGACTCCCTCTGCATGATGTCAAGTCCAGCTAACAGCATAGCTGTCAAGCGTCCCTTATTTGGCGGGACAGTCCCTTATCCCAGCGCCGTGTCCCGCTGCTGTCCCTTATTGATGATGTCCCTTAAATTTCCCGGGTTTCATGCTCGCCCGGCTCGGGAGGGAAGCAACGGCTTGGGGTCCTCCGCCACGCGCAAGAGAGAGAGAGCGCACGAGCTGCCGCGTCTCCGTCTCTCCCTTTCCCCCCTCAGGGGCACGTCGTGAGGAGACGGGTAGCTACAAGCAAGCAGGCAGCCCCTCTCTTGCAAAACTTCTGCTGCACTGCCAGAGGAAGCCGGAGGTGGCAGCAGCGACGGCAGCTGAGGAGGCTGCCTGAGGGAGGAGGAAGAGGAGGGGATGGGTAGGGACGCAGAAGCGTGGTGCTTCAGTGGCCATGGTGGCGCCGCAACCGCCTCATGCCAGTCTTGTGGGCGGCACGGGCGAGAGTCCCCCTCTCTCCCTCCCTCCCTCTCTCTCGGGTGGGGAAGGGCCGATGGAACTCCTCGTGCCAGGACGACGGCCTGATGTGCTGCTTAGCATACCCTCCAACCAGTGCAGCATCTTAATGTAGTGATTTCCCCCTCTGCATCCCTTCCATAACTCTCTTTTTATAAATCATTTGTCCATCCATAGTTCAAATTTGTACAAGTTTTCTTTCAATCCTACCAATGTATGTAATTCTTTACAATAGCTTTTCAACTAAATTATAAACTTTCCCCATTCTTTATTAAAGAGGTCCTCTTCCTGATTTCTAATTCTGCCTGTAAGCTTTGCCATCTCGACGTCGTTCATCAGTTTTGTCTGCCACTCTTCTTTGGTGGGAGTTGTAGACCCTTAGGATCATCTAGTCCAACCCCCTGCAAAACATAGTCAGTTGCAGCCAAAGCAGCATGGCTCCATCAGTGCCAGATTTCTGTATAAGTTAAGCAAAATCCCTTATTTTGGCTGCTGATCCCTTATTTTCGAGGCTGCTGGTCCCTTATTTTCAAATCTGTAAGTTGACAGCTATGAGCTAACAGCTGGGCTGGCTGGCTCTCTCTCTCTCTCTCTCTCTCTCTCTCTCTCTCTCTCTCTCTCTCTGTGTGTGTGTGTGTGTGTGTGTGAGAGAGAGAGAGAGAGAGAGAGAGAGAGAGAGAGAGAGAGCTCGGGTGGGAGATCATGCAATGCTCGCATCCCACTACCACTCTCCACTCCAAGGCCACCCTGAGGTTCCTCAGCCGTTTGCTCAACATGCTTTCACAATCTGCGGCAGGGAAGTTTCTGTGGGAACCGCTCTTTCAGTCGCCGTCGGCCTGAATAACGCAACGACCATTGGCTAACACTAGAGCTGGGGTTGCCAAGTTGGTGCCCACGGTTGCCCACAGAAGGCCTCCACAAAGCACCCCTCAAAAACCTACAGTGCTCGTCCCGCCTGCTTCCTATTTGCAGTGGCTCAGCCTCTCCTACATTAAGCACCCCTCCTAAACATGCACACATTTCAATGGATGCCAGGATTAGATGCCCACCCTCTCAGGCCTGTCCTGAGACATTTGGCCACTGTGGGCAAAACGCCCTGATGACCCCACCCCCAAATATCTGGTTCCCCGTCCCACCACATCCCTGCCCCCGCCGTTGCACCCCAGCTGCTGCCAGCCCTGTCACTGCAACCCTCACCTGTGGTTGTGGCCACACTGCCGCCACGATGCCACAGTTAGTGGTAAGGGCACATTGGCAAGGGCAGTGTGTCGGTGGTGTAGGAAGCCACAGTGGGACTGGCAGTGGCACAATGGTGGGCGTGAGACAGTGGGCTGATCCGCTGCCTGAGGCTTTGCCTCGCCTCACACATGGGCCACCCCTGCCATCCTCTCTGTTAAGTTGTGGGTGAACATATCAGATGGCACAGCGATTCTTCAAACAGCTCTTGTTTATTCACAGGCCCAGAACAGAACTGAACTGAAGGGTTCAGCCAGCCTGCTTATATAGAGTTCCACTACAACGCAACAGTAACCACTTTCTGTAACTATCCAATCACTGAACGTCACTTTCAATCCCTTATTTGCATATGTGGACCTGAGTGAAAACTATCTACAGTATCCCCCTGCTGGCCCAGGGTGAGAACTGATATGTTCACCCACAACTTAACACCAATCATTCTCATTGTACTGTTTATACTGTCGTCATTTTCCCCGCACAGTTTTATATTCTTTAATATTGTTCCCATCTACTCCACAAACGGTATTTGTTGTGTTTACAAGTATCACTCAGGTTCTGCTAATATGGTGTGGTTGGTACAATATGATCTTATATAAGCCTTAAATATTCTCCATTCTCCAAATATTTTCTGGTTCAATACTCCTCTAACTCTTCCCGTCAGTTTTGCTGGAAAGAGGCAGCTTGGCCACCATGATTCACGAGTTGGTAACTGTAACTTCACGGTGGAGCTACTGAGCCTATGGCTTTTTGGAGTTTCCTTCGTGAGCCAACAGCTCCTTATCTTATCTGGCGCATAAATCACTTGGAACTTTCTTCTGAGCAGGCATGTACCGGTTTGCACTGAGCAGGGTTTCAGTGCACCAGAGGTCAACGTGAGTCAAGCAGTTGCAACCTCAGGGTTCTCCCACAGACAGCAGGCAGGGATTTTGCACTCACCACCACCTCACAAAAACCTACTGTTTACTGCTGAATTGGAGCAAACCGATTCCGATTCAGCTGGAAACAGTGGGCTTTCCAGGGCAAAGCAGTGGGACAAATGGAAAAACCCACCAGGCCCATGCCTAAAAGAAATACCGTATTTTTCGTTCTATAGGACACACTTTTCCCCCTCCAAAAATTCAGGGGAAATGTGTGTGCGTCCTATGGAGCGAATGCAGGCTCCTTGGCTTCAGCGATAGCAATGCGAAGCCTCCGAAGCGCAGAGGGAGCGCTCCCTCCACACTCCGGAGGCTACGCGTTGCTTTCGCTGAAACCTGGAGAGCAAGAGGGGTCGGTGCGCACTGACCCCTCTTGCTCTCCAGGCTTCAGGGATAGCCGCTTGAAGCCTTTGGAGAGCAGCAGGACCTCACGCTGTGCTCCAAAGGCTTCGGGTTCCTTTTGCTGAAGCCGGGAGAGCAAGACTCTCCCAGCTTCAGCAGAGAGGGAGAGCTGCGCAGCGCCCCTTCTGCGAAGTGGGAGGAAAAATGGAAGGGGCTCCGTTTCTCCTGCTGCTTCGCTGAAGGGGCACTGAGCAGAGAGGGGGAGATTTTTTTTTCTTGTTCTCCCCCTCTAAAACAAGGTGCGTCCTATGGTCGGGTGCGTCCTATAGAGCGAAAAATACGGTACCTCTTGGTCCTGTGCTTTCTACAAATGGGACAGTTGGGAGTGTGCACGAACCCAGAGTCCTGGCCGTGCAAAACCTACAGTCCCCATCCGTGCTACTCATTTTACTCATAAATGACCCGTGACAGTCATTCAGCAAGAATGTGTGGACTGAAACTCCCTGGAATTCCTTGCCTTGCGCTGAAAGCAGTGACTGGTTCAGGGTAACAGTCCTGAGGTAACAGCCCCAAGCGCCCTTTACTGTGCTGTGTATGTGTGTTTTAAATGAACCCATATCCTGGACTGTAAATCTTGCTGCTGCGATGGCAGGACTCCCACCGCAGCCACCTCCCACTCTCTTTAACTCTGTGTGACACTCCTGTTGCGTCATAGTTGATATTCTTGCGTGACTCCACGGTGCGTTGTTGGCAAACACAAACTCTGTTCCCTAGGAAGTTTTGCAAAAGTTCGTGCCGTTGTTCTCCCCGCCCACTTCCCCCTTGGCGCAATGAAGACACACACAGAGTGCATTGTCTCTGGGACAACCGAGGAGGCTAATCTTTTGGACCTGAACAGTTGCATTCTTCTGAGGGCCACATGACAGTGGTGGGTGTGGCTAAAGTAAAAAATGGGCATGAGCAACGTCTGCAGGGTCAGTTTTATTATTTGTACCCCGCCCATCTGACTGGGTTGCCCTAGCAACTCTGGGCAGCTTCCAACATACATAAAAACAGAATAAAACATGAAACATTTAAAAACTTCCCTATGCAGGGATGTCTTCTAAAGGTTTTATAGCTACTGTACTTATCTCCTTGGCTCGAGGTTGTATAGTTACTTATTCCTTGGCATGATCTTTTTAGAGTGGTGTATAACAGTCAGGCATTTTGTTGTTGTTTAGTTGTTTAGTCATGTCCGACTCTTCGTGACCCCCTGGACCAGAGCATGCCAGGCACTCCTGTCTTCCACTGCCTCCCGCAGTTTGGTCAAACTCATGCTGGTAGCTTCAAGAACACTGTCCAACCATCTCGTCCTCTGTCGTCCCGTTCCCCTTGTGCCCTCCATCTTTCCTAACATCTGCAAGAAGATCAAACCTATCCATTCTGAAGGAAATCAGCCCTGAATGCTCACTGGAAGGACAGATCCTGAAGCTGAGGTTCCAATACTTTGGCCACCTCGTGAGAAGAGAAGACTCCCTGGAAAAGACCCTGATGCTGGGAAAGATGGAGGGCACAAGGAGAAGGGGACGACAGAGGACGAGATGGTTGGACAGTGTTCTTGAAGCTACCAGCATGAGTTTGACCAAACTGCTGGAGGCGGTGGAAGACAGGAGTGCCTGGCGTGCTCTGGTCCATGGGGTCACGAAGTCGGGCACGACTAAACGACTAAACAACAACAAGGCTTGGGTAAGATACGGTGAAGGCGCTTGTTTCATATAAATGACACCCATGTCTTTCTTGTAGGCTTCCCTCAGGTTGGACACTGTGAAAATATGAATGCTGAACCAAATGAGTGTTTAAACTGATCCAGCATATGTTCTCTTCATATGTTCTCTCTTTCTCTCTCTCTTTCCCCCCTAAGCTGAAACAAATTTGATTGGGGAAGTGGCAGAGGAGCTGAGGGTATTTTAAGACACACACACACACACACACACACACGACACAGGCTGGCTCTCCCAACTCAGGGCCAATCCACGACATTTTTCTGCCAGGTGTAAAAGCTACAATTGTAGAAGCAACTGAACTGGCAGCTCATCCTTATTTCCATTCGGGGGACAGCTAGGGCTGGCACTGCAGAGAATTCAGCTCCAAGCAGACATGGAAGTGGAAATTGCCTCAGTTTGCCTGTTCATTTGTGGTCAGGAACGGAAATGAGACAAGCAAATACGACCCGTATTGGCTGTTGATGTTTCCCAGCCTGCAGATTATATGTAATGGAGGACTTCCTTCTTCCTCATCCCACCCCCAATGTTTCCTTTGTACCAAAACGAATGGTGTGGAATCACACAGAGGCAACGTAACTTATTGTGTTAAATTTGGCCACATTGGACAGCGAAATAGTAGTTTTTAGCTTTTACCTGAAGCTGAACTGCAGCACAATAGAAACAGCGCTGACTGTGGGTGACTCCCTTCATCCATGGAGAGATGCTTTTTGGCTAAAACTGGAGGGAATCAGAGGTTGAAGATTGTTGGAATATGCAGAACTGGCAAAACTAACAGACAAATTACATGTAAAGGACAACATAGACTTTAAAAGAGAATGGGAACCATTTACAACATATATGAAGAGGCAACATAAAGAAATGGACTCATTGGCAGGGTTTGAGTAAACAATCACAACTGTATACAACAAAAAATACTGGGAAATTTCTGGGGAAACAATACACAGGGTGAACAATATGGAAATAAAACAAAATGGGAGTATGAGGGAAGTCCAGGGGAGGAGGGTGGAAATATGAGAAATTGTTAAATATATATTGTTGGGAGAAGTATACATGGAAAAATCAATAAAAAATATTTTTAAAAAGAGGTTCAAGATTGTAGATTTCATTAATGGCACACACCCCACCCACAAATAGAAATTCGAGTACAGTGGTTGTTGTTGTTGTTGTTTAGTCGTTTAGTCGTGTCCGACTCTTCGTGACCCCATGGACCAGAGCACGCCAGGCACCTCTGTCCTCCACTACCTTCCGCAGTTTGGTCAAACTCATGCTGGTAGCTTCGAGAACACTGTCCAACCACGAGTACAGTGGTACCTCGGGTTAAGTACTTAATTCGTTCTGGAAGTCCGTTCTTAACCTGAAACTGTTCTTAACCTGAAGCGCCATTTTAGCTAATGGGGCCTCCTGCTGCTGCCGCGCTGCTGGAGCATGATTTCTGTTCTCATCCTGAAGCAAAGTTCTTAACTCGAGGTACTATTTCTGGGTTAGCGGAGTCTGTAACCTGAAGCGTCTGTAACCTGAGGTACTCAGAAACCCAGCCAGACAGGCAGGGTATGAATAATATATTATTATTATTATTATTATTATTATTATTATTATTATTATTATTAAGAGAGGAGCTGCCCAGCTTTGAGATAGTAGCTAAACAACCAGAAGGGAAGGAGCAGCTGGGCGATGCATCAATCGAGAGTGGAGGGGAACCCCTCCCTCCCCCAAACTCGGAGGTCTGAGCGTGTCAGAGTTTGCTGCGGAAATCACAAGGAGGAGTCAGAGCAGGCAACTAATGTCTTTGTAGAGAGTTGCCCGTTTGTGCTTGTAACAGAATGCCGTAATAAAAAGACTATAAATCTACAAAATGCTTGTTAATTCTTATCGGTGAGCCACCAGAAGGGAGAGGTAAACTCCCATACTTGCCACTGTCCAACAAACCCACTCTACCCCCCGACTTTTTTGTGATAAGAGAAGTGATAGGGGGAAGTTCACTGGAAAGTGGGGGACAATATTTTCTTTCTGCAGTGTCACAATCTCCCTGCGAATAAATGAGAGTAGATACTCAATAAGCAGCTGACGTCATCTAATCTTGCACAGGCTCGCCATAAACAAATCTGGGCCGATGTTTTATAAACAGGCCGTTTTGAACTGAACATGGTGTTCGCTTCAGAAGTAAATTATTTCACAACCGGCTGTTCTTCTTTGGGTGCTGTTTACTTTGCCCGGGCCAGAGAAGAATCTCATGACCTCTGGAAGTCATGGGGAATTAGCCTGCATTCGTTAATTACGACATGCTATGTTATTTTGCATCATGTGCTCTGATACTGCTCTCTCTGAGATGGGGCAAAGAGGTACAAAGGACATTGAGGTCCTGAAAGCACCCAATCTGGGCTGTGTCACATGATTTAAGGTTTGTTTTGTAAACTATCTCGTGGAGACAATGCACCCTGAAAGGTGGATAAGATTTTTTTAAAAAGTTCCCTCCTCCGGCAGTTTCTGAAATTTCGCAAGGCACCAGCCACAAATGCTCAAGTCAGTGTTTGTAACCTTGAGGTCCAGCAACCTCAAGGTTAGATTGCTGCAATGCGTTCTACGTAGGGCTGCCTCTGAAGACGGTTCGGAAACTTCAGACAGTGCAGAATTCAGGGGCCAGGTTGCTCACCGGAGCAAGATGGTTTGAGCATATCACACCGATCCTGGTCCAATTGTGCTGGCTATCGATTAGTTTCCGGGCCCTATTCAACGTGCTGGTTTTGACCTATAATGCCTTAAATGGCTCAGGACCACAATACCTCAAGGACTGCCTTTTTCCATATGAACCTACCCAGTCCCTGAGATCATCTTCTGAGGCCCTCCATGTGCCTCCTCCTCAAGAGGTCCAGAGGGTGGCAACATGAGAACGGGGCCTTCTCTGCAGTGGCTCCCCGTCTGTGGAATGCTCTCCCCAGGGAAATTCGCCTGGTGCCTTCATTAGACACCTTTAGGCACCAGGCAAAAACGTTCCTCTTTAACCAGGCATTTGGTTGATCTGATTTACACCCTGTGCCCTTTTAAAATGTGTTTTTTAGGGGGGGTATTGGGTTGCTGTTTTTATTTTTATTAGGTATTTTGTGGTTTTATATCTTGATTTTATTGTGTGAACTGCCCTGAGACTCCTGGGTACAGGGCAGTATATAAATTCAATTTATTGTTATTGTTTAATGAAAGTTAATTTTGGTAGGAGTTTGGGTCCGGGGTTGGCCCAAGATGTTTTGCTGCTGCAGGCAAGATGCCCTGATACCAGCACCCTGCGGATGTCCCATCAGCAGATCTGGGTCCCCACTCCATCCCTTCCTTGCCCCCGCTGTCACAGCTGTGCTGCTGCCAGTCCTGCCACCATAACTGCGCTTGCGCCTGTGCTGCTGCCATGATGCAGCGGTGAGGGCAACGAGGCTGTGTTTGTTGCACGGGGGAAACCCCGGCACGACTGGCAGCAGCTCAACAGTGGGGGCGAGGAGAGGGCAGGGCTCGGATCCACTGCCTGAAGCAAATGGCTGCACCTCGCCTAACGCATGGGCTGGCCTTGGTTGAGTCTTGTGCAGGGAAACCCATTTCTGCACTTATGTAGGATGACATTTGTAATAAGATTTTTAAGGTCTATACTACCCAGACCATGGGTAGGCAAACTAAGGCCTGGGGGCTGGATCCAGCCTAATTGCCTTCTCAATCCGGCCTGCAGACGGTCTGGGAATCAGCGTGTTTTTACATGAGTAGAATTTAAAATGCACGAGTATTTAAAATGCATCTCTGGGTTATTTGTGGGGCATAGGAATTCATTCGTGTATTTTTTTCCAAAATATAGTCCGGCCCACCACATGGTCTGAGGGGCGATGGACCGGCCCACGACTGAAAAAGGTTGCTGACCCCTGTTATAGGGGCTTGCTCACCATTGTTCTGGGTCTCGAGAGCCAGTGTGGTGTAGTGGTTAAGAGCGGTAGACTCCTAATCTGGGGAACCGGGTTCGCGTCTCCGCTCCTCCACATGCAGCTGCTGGGTGACCTTGGGCCAGTCACACTTCTCTCTGAAGTCTCTCAGCCCCACTCACCTCACAGAGTGTTTGTTGTGGGGGAGGAAGGGAAAGGAGAATGTTAGCCGCTTTGAGACTCCTTAAAGGGAGTGAAAGGCGGGATATCAAATCCAAACTCTTCTTCTTCTTCTTCTTCTCCCCTACCTCCTTACAAGGAGGGGAGAGAAACCTGTGGCAACAGAAAAACCAAGATCTGCCTTGCTTTCTATGGATCTTGCCTCCATCCATTCATATCTCTAACCAGTCAAGGACTAAGGAGACTCAGTCCCTTGGGGAGTTGGGCAGCAAAAGTCAACCCCCCTATTTTTTTCTATAACACCTTGAATCATCGTGAATACCCTCTGCCCTGCTCATTAGACTGGGATCTCTGCTTTGCCTCTGGGAGGGTTGATCAACTGCCTGTGGTCAGCACGGTTGTTTTTCTGGTAAAAAGGTTCAAATGCACAGAAACAGGCTTTTTAGAAACGAGGAAATTCTGGGCTTTCCCACCATCTGATTTCCCTTTGGCCATAAGCAATATTGCCTCTGAGTTATTTTCTGTGTGGGCTTTCCTGTTTCCCTTGAAGTCTCCTTCCTCGCTCTAGCCATGCTGAACTCCAAAATACCCCCCTGTGGCAGCATTTGCATCCATATCAGGAACCTGTGGCTCTCCATAAATTGTTGGGCTCCATCTCCCACCAGCCCCTTCCAGTACGGCCAGTAGTGAAGGGTGATGGGAGCTGTGGTCCAACAACATAGTAATCTGTGCCCAACTGCTTCACAAAAGCATACACATTTTAAGGAATGCATGAGTATCTCCCTTCCAGTAAGACAGATGGCCATATCTAGCTACGTGACACTATGCCGAAATCCAGCATAGCCTGAGCTCTGCGAGTGCAGCTTTCTCCCGATTGAAGTGTAGGGTGTTTGAGGACCGGAACATTCGCAGGGAAACCAAAATGCTTGTTTACAAAGCTATTGTACTAACAACCTTACTGTATGCTTGTGAAACATGGACCACTTATAAATGCCATCTCCAACTCCTCGAAAGATTCCATCAATGATGTCTCCAAAAAATTTTACACATCACTTGGGAATACAGGCAAACCTATGTCAGTATACTATAAGAATCAAAGATCACCAGTGTCGAAGCAATGATTCTTCAACATCAACTTTGATGGACTGGCCATATTGTGTGGATGCCTGATGATCGTCTTCCAAAGCAACTACTCTATTCCGAACTTAAAAATGGAAAGCGTAATGCTGGTGGTCAACAAAAGAGGTTTAAAGACTGTCTCAAGGCAAATTTAAAAAAATGTAGTATAAACTCCAATAATTGGGAAACACTTGCCTGCAAGTGCTCCAGTTGGAGAACAGCCTTTACCAAAGGGGTCATGGGCTTTGAAGACACTCCGACTCTGGACGCAAGGGAGAGACATCCTAGGAGGAAGGTGCGCTTGGCAAATCCACACCGTGATCAACTCCCGCCCAGAAACCAATGTCCCCACTGTGGAAGGACGTGTGAATCCAGAATTGGCCTCCACAGTCACTTACGGACTCACTGTTAAAACCGTGTTTATGGAAGACAATCTTACTCGGCTACGAGTGATCGCCGAAGAAGAAGAAGAAGAAGAAGATTGGAAGCTGAAATGCAGTAGAATGGAAACTGCATTGCATGGGGCAAGCACAAATTGGAAGGGAAACCGAACTGATGGAAGCTGCAGTTGAGGAACACCTGGAGGACTGCAGGTTCCCCATTCCTGCATGAGGTGCTCTCTCCACCTTGCCAGCTCAGATACCAGCAAAGGGCAGTGATGAGCAGAGAATAATAATAATAATAATTTATTATTTATACCCCGCCCATCTGGCTGGGCTTCCCCAGCCACTCTGGGCAGCTTCCAAAAAAATATTAAAATATTTTAATACATCAAACATTAAAAGCTTCCCTAAACAGGGCTGCATTCAGATGTCTTCTAAAAGTCTGGTAGTTGTTGTTCTCTTTGACATCTGGTGGGAGGGTGTTCCACAGGGCGGGTGCCACTACCGAGAAGACCCTCTGCCTGGTTCCCTGCAACTTGGCTTCTCGCAGTGAGGGAACCGCCAGAAGGCCCTCGGCGCTGGACCTCAGTGTCCGGGCAGAATGATGGGGGTGGAGACGCTCCTTCAGGTATAGTGGGCCGAGGCCATTTAGGGCTTCAAAGGTCAGCACCAACACTTTGAATTGTGCTCGGAAACGTACTGGTCATCTAGGGGGTGGAGTGGGGGGGGCGCACACACACACTTGCCTCTGTTGCTACAAGCCTGAACACACTTGACGTAATATGCCTCATTGAAATTTCACAGCTCTTTGACTTGGGAAGCAGAGAAGAAGGAGCTTAGGGGGCTGGGATGTGGGAGGCACAGAGCAGAGTGGAAGCAGCCTTGCTGGTCCAGAGAGGCGATGTTTTTTCCCTGCACTGTTGACCAACAAAGCCCGGAGCTGAGTTCTCACACAATGGGGAAGTGAAAGCAGGGCAAGCAATGTTCCCTGGCTTGCCTTTTCCGGCAGAACCAAATGTTCTGCTGCAGCCGGCGACGATGACGCTGAAAAAGTGAAATTCCACGTTAGAGAGCCCCGGAGTTGGGCTAACAGGCACCAAGGCGGCTGGTAAAGCTGACCCAGCAATTGGGGAACTCTCCGGCGAGTGTCTGAGAAGCCAAAATTCCCCTTTGCTGCATTGGGTGGAATGAGAAGCTGAAAACCCAGGAGGCGGCTCAGGCCTGTGCAGGGGCCCCAGGGCCCTAGAGGAGAGACTCGACTCTAACTTCCATCAGCCCCAGCCATCGTAGCTGATATTCAGGGAGTAGTAGTCCTGCAACCTCTGGGGTGTCCCCATTCCCCTGGTCACAACTACGCCCCCAAAAAATCCCGGGGAAGGTATTTAATCCCCCCCCCCCACACACACAGAGCACCCTTAACAAGCTACAGTTAAAAAGCACCATCCCACCTGCTATTACACAGCAGAGATAATGGTTTAAAATGGTTGTACAGTGGTACCTGAGGTTAAGAACTTAATGCGTTCTGGAGGTCTGTACTTAACCTGAAACTCTTCTTAACCTGAAGCACCACTTTAGCTAATGGGGCCTCCTGCTACCGCTGCATGATTTCTGTTCTCATCCTGAAGCAAAGTTCTTAACCCGAGGTACTATTTCTGGGTTAGCGGAGTCTGTAACCTGAAGCGTATGTAACCCGAGGTACCAGTTCTCCAAAAGCTAATGAAATGCCTGAGGAAAGTGTTCTACAACCAGGGAGTAACCCCGGACACAATTTGGAGGAACGCCAGGATATAGAATCATGGAATTAGAATCATAAAGTTGGAAGGGACCCAAAGGCCATCTAGTCCAACCCCCTGCAATGCAGGAACCTCAACTAAAGCACCCAAGAATTGGAAGAAGAGAGATATGATTCCCCTTAATCAATGGCTTGACAACATGACGACGTTGGCAACATATGAACAGACAGCGTATAGATGCAGTCTTTCTTTGGATAAATACAGTGATGTTTGGAATGAGTTGGCCCAGAACATACAGTGGTACCTCAGGTTACAGACGCTTCAGGTTACAGATGCTTCAGGTTACAGATGCTTCAGGTTACAGACTCAGACAGTTGTTTTTCTCTTTGACATCTGGTGGGAGGGTATTCCACAGGGAGGGGCCACTACCGAGAAGGCCCTCTGCCTGGTTCCCTGTAACTTGGCTTCTCGCAATGAGGGAACCGCCAGAAGGCCCTCGGTGCTGGACCTCAGTGTCTGGGCAGAACGATGGGGGTGGAGACGCTCCTTCAGGTATACTGGACCGAGGCCGTTTAGGGCTTTAAAGGTCAGCACCAACACTTTGAATTGTGCTTGGAAACGTACCGGGAGCCAGTGTAGGTCTTTCAAGACCAGTGTTATATGGTCTCGGCGGCTGCTCCCAGTCACCAGTCTAGCTGCCGCATTCTGGATTAGTTGTAGTTTCCGGGTCACCTTCAAAGGTAGCCCCACGTAGAGCGCATTGCAGTAGCCCAAGCGAGAGATAACTAGAGCATGCACCACTCTGGCAAGACAGTCTGTGGGCAGGTAAGGTCTCATCTTGCATACCAGATGGAGCTGGTAAACAGCTGCCCTGGACACAGAATTGACCTGCGTCTCCATGGACAGCTGTGAGTCCAGAATGACTCCCAAGCCACACACCTGGTCCTTCAGGGGCACAGTTACCCCAGTCAGGACCAGGGAGTCCTCCACACCCGCCTGCACCCTGTCCCCCAGGCCACTTTCCTCCCTTTACAAAACCCCAAAATGTTAAAGGGCATTGAGGTTAGTAGATCAGTCACTTTCTTAATCGTATTACGTCAACCAAATTGAAAACAGGTTCTGGGGCAGAGCTTGGCCTCTCGTAATCCTCGATTACGGCGCCTGGTGCGTAATCAGTTCCCACAGATCTGCCAGAATCGCTTCCATGCTGCATCTTTTGGGAATTTCTCAAATGTAAACGCACACCCCTAGAGATGATTCATTGCCTGCCTGTCCCATAATTTCCCAACAGCCTCAGAGAGCTGCTCGGCTGGTCTGAACAGATACAAGAGCTGGGAAGTGGTGCTTAGTCGAAGCCCTAGGGAGGAAAGGGTGGTTGTATGTATTTTGGGGTGTGTGTGTGTGTGAACCATGTGCTGTTGCTGATTGAGAAACCAGAATGCTTTCCATTTCTTCCCTGACTGGCAGGGAGAGACCAACATTTCATTGCCCATCTTTGCATTTCTGTTTCCAATCCGGTTTTCTTCCGACACACATCCATGACACAGCCAAACTCATCAGTTATTGTACTGTAAGGTGACTCACTATTTTCTAATATTTGCTTGTGGCGATGGCCACATTTGGGGGTGGTGGTGAACTTTGGTGTGTGTGTGTGTACGCCGTCCTTTTTCTGCATTGCGTGGTTTGGCTCGCTTTCTTTTCATTGTTGTTATTATTAAGATTTTATGGAAGCTTTTTCATGATACAATAAGATAAAAGAAATCAATCTGAATAAAAACAAAAGCAGAGAGAGGGAGAGGAAAATGCGGGGCCCTCTCTCTTAAGCCTTGTCTCACACAGAAGAAGAAGAAGAAGAAGAAGAAGAAGAAGAAGAAGAGGAGGAGGAGTTTGGATTTGATATCCCGCCTTTCACTCCCTTTAAGGAGTCTCAAAGCGGCTAACATTCTCCTTTCCCTTCCTCCCCACAACAAACACTCTGTGAGGTGAGTGGGGCTGAGAGACTTCAGAGAAGTGTGACTGGCCCAAGGTCACCCAGCAGCTGCATGTGGAGGAGCGGAGACGCGAACCCGGTTCCCCAGATTACGAGACTACCGCTCTTAACCACTACACCACACTGGCTCTCGAACCACTACACCACACTGGCTCTCTCGCACAGAAAGTGGGGGACCCTTCCAGCTCTCACCTGAGGCCTGTCCATTCTTCTCTCAGTCTCACCCTGAAAGGTTGTCTCTGCCCTGGGTCCAAGCCCACCACCTTCACGTGTGTGTAATCCTTGGAACTCAAAAATGGCCCAGAGCAGAGGACACCAAAAGAAAACAGTGAGGGTGGGGGGAGAGAATCATAGAATCATAGAGTTGGAATGGCTAGAAGAATGAAGAGAAAAGAAGAGAAAAGAAAAGAATAGAATACTTCTGATTTTCCCTTGCTTTCATGAGCCAGCTGAAGGTATTTTGGCATAGGAATCATCTTGCTGGATCAGCACAAGATCCATTCAGCCCAGAATCGATTCAGTGGACACTCAGTTAGTTACGCCTAGGAAAATGAGATAGTGATGTACAGCTGGACCAGAAAGAAGGCTGATCGCCGAAGAATTGGTGCTTTTGAATTATGGTGCTGGAAGAGAGTCTTGAGAGTCCCATGGACTGCAAGAAGATCAAACCTATCCATTCTGAAGGAAATCAGCCCTGAGTGCTCACTGGAAGGACAGATCCTGAAGCTGAGGCTCCAGTACTTTGGTCACCTCATGAGAAGAGAAGACTCCCTGGAAAAGAGCCTGATGTTGGGAAAGATGGAGGGCACAAGGAGAAGGGGACGACAGGGACGAGATGGTTGGACAGTGTTCTCGAAGCTACCAGCATGAGTTTGACCAAACTACGGGAGGCAGTGGAAGACAGGAGTGCCTGGTGTGCTCTGGTCCATGGGGTCACGAAGAGACGGACATGACTAAATGACTAAACAACAGCAACAGGAAACTGAGAAGCAGTTGGAGGGAATGTTCTTCCCCTGTGGTCTGTGGCATCTTTGAGTAGGGTGGGATATGTTGGGCTTGCCTTTCTACAGATGTGTTTTCTGGTTCTTATTCCACTTTGGTTTTCATCGTTGGCTTTAAGTTTTGTACACCTGGGTTACTTTTGTGGAAACAGCAACAAGTCCTATCTTCTAGGAGTAGGAGAATACAAGCTTGCTCCACCTTCCATGTGCAGCCTGTGAGATATTTCAAGATGGCTGTTGTCCCGCAGGAAACATAAACCCTGGGTTAAAGCTTGCCTGCAACCCTAGGGCGCTGCTCAGAGATAAGGATGGCATGTAACACCGGGATTCCCCTGTGCTTAGCAGCGCCACCCGTGAACTCAGCGACCTCACCTTTGGCACCTGACTCAGCTAATGTACCAATGTCAAAAAGTGCTCCATGTGGGCTTTTCCAGACTTTTCAGATTTTCACTGCAACAGAAAGCACGGCTTACTCATTTCTGCTGCTCAGGTCTTGCCTGGGCATGTTCCGCACAAGTTTTGAGTTGCATTTTTGCTGCAAGAACATTTCACCTTTCCCAGCACTTGAAGTACAGTGGTACCTCAGGTTAAGTACTTAATTCGTTCCGGAGGTCCGTTCTTAACCTGAAACTGTTCTTAACCTGAAGCACCACTTTAGCTAATGGGGCCTCCTGCTGCTGCCGCGCCACCGGAGCATGATTTCTGTTCTCACCCTGAAGCAAAGTTCTTAACCTGAAGCACTATTTCTGGGTTAGCGGAGTGTGTAACCTGAAGCGTATGTAACCTGAGGTACCACTATACGATGTTTCGTACTGTGGGGGACGGACGGACGGACGGACACACAGGTTTCCCCCTGAACTGTTGCCAGTTGAACGATGTGGCAATGCGAAGACAACAAGGGGACATGCTACTAGATATCACTTGCGATGGGGAGGCCAGAGTGCCATAGCTCAGTGGTAGAGCATCTGATTCTCACAAAGAATATTGTGGGTTCAATCCCGGTGCCTCTAGATAGGGCTGGGAGGCACCCTGGCCTGAACTCCTGAATCCGCTGCCGCTCAGGCAGCACTGAGCCAGGGGGGTCAGTGCTCTGGCTTGGTAGAATGTAGGCAGCTTCCTGTGCTTGATGAGTACATAACTTTTCAACAACTTAATTGGATTGACTCATCCCTCTCCTGCTTGGAGTGGGGATCTCTGTAGGCAGCTATGAATGCACTCCCTAAAGCAACTTTTACCTGGCTTCCTCCAGGCCCCATAAAATTTGTAATCAAGGTGTGGTTAAAAAGATTCCCCGCATTGCCGCTTGCAGGAAAAAGAACGTGTCAGTTATTTGCTTATTATGTGTACAGTGCTATCTCAGGTTACAGACGCTTCAGGTTACAGGCTCCGCTAACCCAGAAATAGTACCTCGGGTTAAGAACTTTACCTCCGGATGAGAACAGAAATCGTGCAGCAGCAGTGGGAGGCCCCATTAGCTAAAGTGGTACCTCAGGTTAAGAACAGTTTCAGGTTTACCTCCCTTGCATCCTGAGTTGGAGTACAGTGGTACCTCGGGTTAAGAAGTTAATTCATTCTGGAGGACCGTTCTTAACCTAAAACTGTTCTTAACCTGAGGTACCACTTTAGCTAATGGGGCCTCCCGCTGCCACTGCTCGATTTCTGTTCTCATCCTGAAGCAAAGTTCTTAACCCGAGGTTCTACTTCCGGGTTAGCGGAGTCAGTAATCTGAAGCATTTGTAACCCGAGGTACCACTGTATCTTCAAAGCTCATGACACCTTTGGTGGAGGCTGTTCTCCAACTGCAGCGCTCGCAGGCCAGTGTTTCCCAGTTGTCAGTGTTTATACCACATTTATTTAGCCTTGAGAGAGCCTTTGAACCTCTTTTGTTGACTACCAGCATTATGCTTTCCACTTTTAAGTTTGGAATAGAGTAGTTGCTTTGGAAGACCATCATCAGGCATCCACACAACATGACCAGTCCAACGAAGTTGATGTTGAAGAATCATTGCTTCGACACTGGTGATTTTTGGTTCTTCCAGTACACTGGCATTAGTTTGCCTGTCTTCCCAAGTGATGTATAATTTTTTTTTGAGACACTGTTGATGGAATCTTTTGAGGAGTATCAGGGCAGTTACACGTGGAGTACCTGCAGGAAAAAGCACTGTTTGTGCCTGCCCAGGAGAGCCAACTCTAGGGGCCAAGGGGTCTTTAATGGTAAAGGGACCCCTGAACATTAGGTCCAGTTGTGACCGACTCTGGGGTTGCGGCGCTCATCTCACTTTATTGGCTGAGGGAGCCAGCGTACAGCTTCCAGGTCATGTGGCCAGCATGACTAAGCCGCTTCTGGAGAACCAGAGCAGCGCACAGAAACGCCGTTTACCTTCCCACCAGAGTGGTACCTATTTATCTACTTGTACTTTGACGTGCTTTCGAACTGCTAGGTTGGCAGGAGCAGGGACCGAGCAATGGGAGCTCACCCCGTCACAGGGATTTGAACCGCCAACCTTCTGATCAGCAAGTCCTAGGCTCTGTGGTTTAACCCGCGTCCCCCCCTAAAATATTTGAGGGGGCCAGCCCCCCTCCAGTTGATGGGCATGGCCATTCACTGGGTGTGCGTGCTTCTCATGATAAATTGTGCAAATTGGCACCCTTGTTTGCACCTGAGAAAGTTTCAGGGCGGCTGTACCTCTTAGTTTCCGATCAGGATATGGTTTGCCGCTTCCTGATGAAATCCTGCCGCTGGGAGGCTTGGCTGGTGCCTTTGTTAGACATCTTTAGATGCCAGGTGAAAACTCTATAACCAAGCCTTCGGCTGATTCACATCCTATGGCCTTTAAAATGTGTTTGTGGAAGCTGGGGTTATTGGTTTGTCGCGTTAAATGTGTTTTGTGTTCTCCTTTTGTATTTTCACGTTGTGGACCACCCTGGTGTCTTTGAATGAATGGCAGTGTGCCAATTTAATAAATAATAATACAGTGGTACCTCGGGTTACATACGCTTCAGGTTACAGACTCCGCTAACCCAGAAATAGTACCTCGGGTTAAGGACTTTGCTTCAGGATGAGAACAGAAATAGTGCTCCGGCAGCGCAGCAGCAGCCAGAGGCCCCATTAGCTAAAGTGGTGCTTCAGGTTAAGAACAGTTTCAGGTTAAGTACGGACCTCCGGAACGAATTAAGTTCTTAACCCGAGGTACCACTGTAGCAGATTTCCGGGCCACAAATGTGGCTTATAATGGCTCCAGCAAACTTTCGCACGTGACATTCCCCACAATCCACCTGTATCCTGTAGCTTCTTGAAAAACTCTCCTATTTGATGCGCTTTCCCTCAGCCTCAATCATCCGTTTGATTGGAAAACAAAAAGTCGTAATGAAGCGGCTTCTGCAAGTGCGCAGATGAGAGCTTCGATGAAGTGGAGTTCGGCACGGGGAAACAAATCAGGTCATGCACATCAGGTGAAATATAAAACAATAAAAAAATAAATTGTCCAGTAGCACCTTAGAGACCAATTAAGTTTGTTCTTGGTATAAGCTTTCGTGTGCATGCACACTTCTTCAGATACACTTCAGATACATTTTTAAATATATTTCGATTGCGTCAGACCAACATGGCTACCTACCTACATCAGGTGAAGACATCCCCCTCTCTGGTGTGTACTGCAGTGCAGACACGACCTTGATGTGTTTCAAGCTACTGGCATCTACGTTGCCTGTAAAAGCCAGGGCGCTTTCAGACCTCCTGATGCTGATGGAAGTTGCAGTCCAAAAGCATCTTGAGGGCAGCCCCTGAGCTCGTTGGCAGAAGAGTTAGGGAAAGATGTAAGAGGTAAAATATATAGCAGCAGCTTTGGGTGGGTGTCTTAGACCAAGGAAACATGGTCTTTAAAATGGTATTTCTTTGAGAATGAGTGGGGGACAGTGTCATTATTTCTTACCTTTCCCCTAAAAAGCTCAAGGTTGGCATACATGGCAGTTCCTTCTTCCGCTCACCCCACAGAAGGGCACAGAAGTGATTTCCTTCAGGATAGAATGGGGCAGGCCAACATAATTCCTATTGGCAAATAAAGGAAGAAAGAAACGTCTGTGTTCATGGGACCCACACGTCTCCCAGAAGCATATTTCATTGTGCAAACTGGATATTACACTGAAAATTCCAAGGCCAGTGCGTTAAAACGCAGGCCGACTGTGCTTTCTCATGTACCCCTGTAGAGAATGTCGGGCTGTGTACACACCACACATTTAAAGTGCATGGCTCCCCCCTCCCAAAAAAATCCTGGGAACTGTACTTTACTCCTCACAGAGCTACAATTCTCAGCACCCTTAACAAACTACAGTTCCTGGGGTGGGGTGGGGAGTGTGTTGTGTTTGCAGCCTCAGATTATGCCCAGGTTCAAATCCCCCCTCAGCTATAAAGCTCACTGAGCGGCCTTGGGTCTCTCTCTACCTCACAGGGATGTTGTGATGACAAAACAGAGTGGGGGAGACCTTTGTTAGGCACTCAATACAGTGGTACCTCGGAGTTAAGAACTTAATTCGTTCTGGAGGTCCGTTCTTAACCTGAAACCGTTCTTAACCTGAAGCACCACTTTAGCTAATGGGGCCTCCTGCTGCCGCCGCATGATTTATGTTCTCATCCTGAATCAAAGTTCTTAACCTGAAGCACTGAAGAAGTGTGCATGCACACGAAAGCTCATACCAAGAACTAACTTAGTTGGTCTTTAAGGTGCTACTGGAAGGGGGAAAAATTTTGTTTTCACTATTTCTGGGTTAGCGGAGTGTGTAACCTGAAGCGTATGTAACCCGAGGTACCACTGTATTATTATTAAAAAGGACACCTTGCAGTGTGTGAGTGTGCTCTAAATCTTTGTATAACTCTGTAAATCCTCCAAGCACCATATAAGCATTTAACCCTTAGCCCACGATGCTGAGGCAGGTTAAGCAAGAGAGGGGCGCCCGCCTTCATTTCTGTAAAAGGCACCAGCTGCTCTCCTCACGGTTTCCCTTTCTTTTTCCAAAGCGCTGTCCCTTCCCGTAACAAATAATAATAATAACAGTATTCCCCTGCGCAATTTCTCCTCACGCCGGCCCAGTGTGCCTTTTCCCTCTCTCCCCAGCCCCTTGCATTTTCGCAATCCCTTTCCTTCCCCTCAGCCTCAACTCTCCTCAGAGGCATCTCCCGCGCCGAGCCCGCCGGGGCCCGGCTCTCCTGGTGGCGCGCACGCACAGAACTGCGTCACCCCGTTGACCCGCAGCTGGCACGTTCGGGGAGAATCTCTGATGACTCAGCGGCGGGATTCCCTCGCGCGCCCTTCTCTGACTCACGCCCGTCCCGTCCCATAAAAGCCTCGCTCCGGCTGCTGCCTGCCAGACTCATTTTTTTTCCCCTTCCTCTCCTGGTCGCTTTTCGTGTGGATCTTATTTTCTCTCTCTCTCGGGACTGAAGGTAGATCGAAGCTCACTTTGGCAAGGATGGGAAAGCAGCGGGGCTCCGTGATGCCCGTGGATCTGCTGGGCAACGCCGGGTTGCTCTGCCAGGCGTGCGGGTTCCTCCTCTGCAACCCACAGCAAGCCGAGTGTGGGCACCGCTACTGCAGGGGGTGCGTGAAGAGGCTGTTCAGGTCAGTGGCAAAAAAAAGGGGGGGGGAGTGCTCCCGGGCTGTTTAAGGGCGATTCCCCTGATTCGCGATTCCCCCTCTCCATGATGTTGCTAGACTACAGGTCCCATCATCCGTGATCATCTGTCATGCTCATGGGAGTTGGAGTCCCCTAATCGTAGCTGGAGGGACGCGGGTGGCGCTGTGGGTTAAACCAGAGAGCCTAGGACTTGCTGATCAGAAGGTCGGCGGTTCGAATCCCCACAACGGGGTGAGCTCCCGTTGCTCGGTCCCTGCTCCTGCCAACCTAGCAGTTCGAAAGCACGTCAAAGTGCAAGTAGATAAATAGGTACTGCTCTGGCGGGAAGGTAAAAGGCGTTTCCGTGCGCTGCTCTGGTTCGCCAGAAGTGGCTTAGCCATGCTGGCCACATGACCGGGAAGCTGTACACCGGCTCCCTCTGCCAATAAAGCGAGATGAGCGCCGCAAGCCCAGTGTCGGTCACGACTGGACCTAATGGTCGGGGGTCCCTTTACCTTTATGTTTAATCATAGCTGGAGGATTCTCAGATGTTAGGGTCACCTTTCCAGGATTTGCGGGGCTTAGAATAACAGAATCATAGCGTTGGAAGGGACCCTGAGGGGCATCATCTAGTCCAGGCTCCCTCAACCTCGGCCCTCCTGATGCTTTGGACTACAATTCCCATCATCCCTGACCACTGGTCCTGCTAGCTAGGGATCATGGGAGTTGTAGGCCAAAAACATCTGGAGGGCTGAGGTTGAGGAAGCCTGATCTAGTCCATCCCATAACAAGGCAGGGATCTTTTCCGCAACGTGGGGCTCAAACCTTTGACCCTGAGATTAAGAGTCTCAGACTCTACTGAATGAGCTATAACTACAGTCATTGGCATTTAATTGGCAAGCCAGATCCTTCATCTCATAGGGTTAGCTGGATAAATCGATCTCCTATCTTCCTGCCTACCTTCTGGTTACGATGGGCATATAGAAACTGCCCCAATACCAGCTGTGGGGGAGCACCAGTGGGAGGGGGCTGCTGCCTTCCTGCCCCTTTTTGTGTGGGTCTCTGAAGCATCTGATTGGCCGCTCTGGGAAATCAAAGACAATGGACCCTTGGCCTGACCCTGGTTCTTCTTGTGTTTTGCATTTCCTGGGAACGAAACATCCACTTTTATTGGACTTTGTGTTTTTAGGCTGCAACCCGTTAATTGGTCGGGGGCCAGTTTGCAATGACAGATTTGTGAGGCGTTCTAGAAACGTAATTTAAAAAGAAGACTCACTTTGTTTCTTTTAATAGGATCAGGTTGTGCGAGAGTCGGGTTTCTCTCCAGTTTGCAATATTTCAGTTTGCTTTTCTGTTTTCTCAGGGAGTGGGGCTAGATGCCAAGCCGTGTTGGCACAGCTGTGTTTATTCCTCGAGCACCTCAAATGTTGTTGTTGTCATATTCTGATTCAGCTGTGCTTGTGCGTAAGCAAGATGTTGATGTGTGGTAGTCTAGGGGGCCTGTGGCTCTTGAATTATGCTGGTGGCAGGTGATGGCTTGCAGCTTTTGTAAATCTGAGCTGTGCTAAAGTGTCTTGGGGAGCCGATTCCACTCTTCAGTATCCACAAGAGCTTCAGAGCCCTCTGTCCTTATGCACCCCACTTCATCTCCTGGAAAACTGTTCCCCAAAGGTGCCGGATATGCTTAAGACGGCCCTGAGCTCGCTTGGTGATCTTGAGCGACTCAGTTCAGCCTTAACTATCTCACATAATTGTTGCGGGCATAAAAGAGGGGCCCAGATAGAGAACTATGCTGCACGCTGCCCTGAGCTTCTTGGCCAAGTGCAGGATATAAATGTGACAAATGAGTATAATGCACGATATCCACAATACTAATGACTAACCAATGGATGGCATTAATCTTGATGATGAACGACTGCTTCGCATATGTGGGGAGGAAGAATAAGTTAGCAGAGGACACAAGGAAGAGAAGATGGAAGTAGTTATGTTTCAAATGCATCAAATACGTGTTCCTTTTATTCTCAATTGGGTTTTTTTTAATGCATAAGTGTTTTATTTATTATTATTATTTATTGAATTTATATACCGCCCTATACCCTATTCCCTGGCAGGGTGGGATGTATATTTAATGAATAAAATTTGGAGGGTGTGTATGAAAGAGAGAGAAAGAAAGAGATTCAAAATGTAGTTTTCAGAGGGGGAAGCCCATGTTAGTATTGCCTTGCAGGAACAGAGGCTTGTGGTGCCTTTAAAGTATAGAAAATTTATTACAACATAAGCTTATTGTGGGTTACGCCCCCTTTCTGTTTCTCAGGGTTCATCCTGCTCAATTTTCTGTCCTCTTTCTCCCCACAGGGACACAGACAGGGTGGCCTGCCGGACTTGTAAGAAGGGACTGAGCCCCAAACAGGTGAGTTGTAGTAACATGATGTTCTGGAACCAGAGTCGTTTGGGTTTTCCTGGGCTTTTGGTTCTGAAAGCGATATGTTGTTGTTGTTGTTGCCATCTTGGCAAATCCCAGTCAATCACTTTTGGACTCTCTTTTGCAGAAAGCAACAAACAAATTTAACAAGAAGAAAATGATAATAAGACCAGTCAGTCCCGGCCCCAAATAGCAAGAAACCCATAAATGAATGGTCACTAAATTCCCTCTCTATAGAAGAGCCAAGGCAACTTGTTCAGGTGTGGATGTTACCTGGCGCTGCCCTGTGATCATCCTCATCCGCTAGCATGGGTCACACATGTCTTGCCATCCTCTTTTAAAAACAGGAACTAAAGAGAAACACAAGATATAGAAAGGGAGAAAATGAGAGAGCGGTGTGTGATGAAATTCAGAAGAGCTCCATAAGTAGAAAAGCTGAGAGGGTTTATTTAAAGAATCTGTTGCATTCCCTTCGCTGCTGCTTGACAATCTACTCCTTTCAGCATTTTCTCATTTTCTGTATGACTATGAAGGCCAGAAATCTCACCCTCCTGTATACTAGGAACATGGTACAAGAGAGACATAGACAGCAAAACAAAAACAGAAACAGAAAAACAGGGGAAAAAACACCTGATGTCCCTTTGTTGTAAGCTGGAGTTAAGGGTGAATCCTGGGTTCAGAAGAGTACACAACTGTCACCCTAGAGAGGGAGGGGAGAATCACTATTTGCGGTGCCTGCTTTTCAGCACTGACCGTGCACTTTGCCATAATTTGAGGGCGATGTGTTTAAGGCAGACTTTGCCAACCTGGTGCCCACCTGTTCTTCAGGGGCTGATGGGAGTTGTAGTTTGAAACATCAGTCTAGCACCTGGCCAGCAAAGGATGGTTAGAGGTAATGTGGACAGTGATACCTCTGTTTGTGAACGGGATCCGTTCCGGAGCCCAGTTCGCATCCTGAAGCGAATGCAACCTGTGTCTGCGCAGGCTGCGATTCGCCGCTTGTGCGCATGCATGTGACGTTCTTTTGAGCATCTGCGCATGCGCGAGTGGCAAAACCCGGAAGAAACGCGTTCCGTTACTTCCGGGTCGCTGCGGAGTGTAACCTGAAAACGCTCAACCTGAAGCATATTTAACCCGAGGTATGACTGTAGTGAGGTATGACGTGGGTGGTGCTGTGGGTTAAACCACAGAGCCTAGGACTTGCCGATTAGAAGGTCGGTGGTTCGAATCCCCGCGACGGGGTGAGCTCCCGTTGCTCGGTCCCTGCTCCTGCCCAACTAGCAGTTCGAAAGCACGTCAAAGTACAAGTAGATAAATAGGTACCACTCTGGCGGGAAGGTAAACGGCGTTTCCGTGTGCTGCTCTGGTTCGCCAGAAGTGGCTTAGTCATGCTGGCCACATGACCCGGAAGCTGTACGCCGGCTCCCTCTGCCAATAAAGCGAGATGAGCGCTGCAACCCCAGAGTTGGTCACGACTGGACCTAATGGCCAGGGGTCCCTTTACCTTTTTTTATGACTGTAGTGTAACCGTGACGGGTCAGAATCAGCGGCCAACATATTGACTCCTTCTTTTCTCTCTCTCTCTCTCTCCAGTTCCACACTGACAAAGCAGCAGAGAATGACGCTCTAGCCACACAAGTTGCCTGCCCGAATTTTGAGTGCGCTTGGACGGGGACCCTGAAATCGTACCAGGTACAGTGGTTTTAAATGAAGAGAATCGCTCTCATCTCCCTGCCAATACACAGTGCACAAGACCAGGGATGAAACAGGAGCACAAAGCTCTTAGGGTGCCCTCTTGCGGCAATTGCAGGCATTTGGCAAAACACATGCAAAACAGCTGGAGGAAACTGCGACTGGAGGAAAAGGAGAAAGAAGTCCACAGTTGAGCTGCGCTAATATTATTGATCTGACTCTTCCTTCTGCGATCCTGTTCAGGGTTCTAGCCAGCCAGTCGCTCCAGTGCTCCATTTTTTTCTTTTGTAACTTGCTGTTCTATTATGTTGTGAACAGCCCTGAGAGCTGCAGACTAAGGGCAGTATACAAATTTAATAAAAACAAGGAAACAAATAACTCTGTGGCAACTGAGCACATTCAGTACTTCCATATTTATTTATTTTGTAAAACCTCAGGGTTCTCCCACAGAATGGGGCCATTCTGAGTCCATTTCTGTCGGCAGCACCCGCCACCTAAGTTTGCTTTTAGAGGGAGGTGATAAGAATAATTTTGATCGGTTTTCGTAATTGAAAATTAATAAAAATTTGTTTATTTATTTTTTTAAAAGAATAGTTATGATCAGTTCAATTGGGATTCCAGCAAAACAATAGGCTGCAAACTGAATAAATCATGGGCAGGCAAACTAAGGCCCGGGGCCAGATCCGGCCCAACTGCCTTCTAAATCCGGCTTGCAGACGGTCTGGGAATCAGTGTGTTTTTACATAAGTAGAATGTGCCCTTTTATTTAAAATGCCTCTCTGGGTTATTTGTGGGGCCTGCCTGGTGTTTTTACATGAGTAGAATGTGTGCCTTTATTTAAAATGCATCTCTGGGTTATTTGTGGGGCATAGGGATTTGTTCAATTTTTCCCCAAAATATAGTCCGGCCCCCCACAAGGTCTGAGGGACAGTGGACCGGCCCCCTGCTGAAAAAGTTTGCTGACCCCTGGAATAAATGAAAAACAACAATAATTTGCATTAGTAAGACAATGATAATAAATCAGAGTTAGGAATTCCTAAAAGGCATGTCTCATCAAAATGCTGTTCCCAACAACAGAAAGCGATACACAGCCAGTATGTTTTCTAGCGTACAGATATGCTCTTTGAAGGCTTCAGAACATGAGGTAATCTAGGATCCTGTAGTCGGCAGCAAACAACCTTTGCTCATTTTTCCGGCCTTGTTCTTTTGCTTTAGGAGCACGCTTGCCCCCCTGTGGCCCAGTCCGGAACCCCAAAGAAGGCTCCCCTGGCCCTTGGAGATCAAAACGTTGAGGAGATAGAACCCTGCTGGAGTGTCAATAGCACAGTCATGGTAAGTCACGTCAAGAGAACCTGCATTGCGAGGGTATATAAACCAAGCTCAGGGCCTGTTATGGGCCTGAGCCCAGAAATGGAGCAATATGCCCTGGTGGGAACCCCTCCGTTTAAACCCTCTCCTCTCTCTCTCTCCCTAGGGTGGCCCTTCCATGAACGTGGAAGCCGTCCAAATGCGGGTGGAGGCGTTGGAGCTGACGGTGGTGTCTCTGCGCCGACAGCTGAACAGCCAGACGGCTGCGGTGAAGTCCCTCCAGCGCTGCTGCTCCCACTACGAGAAGCTCTTGAGGGCCTCTCAGGAAATGTCCGCCATGCTGAAAGCGTCTGGAGAACCAGCGTCGCCAGAGCTGGCCAGCACTGACGGGACCTTGGTGTGGAAGGTGGAGAACTTCTCCAAACTCCAGAAGGATGCCAAAGCCGGGAAGAAGCGTTCCATTTACTCCCCGGCCTTTGCCACTCATCCGTTCGGGTACCATCTCTGCGTCCGGCTCTACCCCGACGGAGATGGCATTGGCCAGGGGGGCCACATCTCGCTTTTCCTCGCCTTGGCCAAGGGGCCCTACGACGACGTCCTGCCCTGGCCTTTCCGGCAGAAGGTCACCTTTTCTCTCTTGGACCCCACACGGAGGAAGTCCCCCGTGATGGATACCTTCCTCCCGGATCCCCACAGCGTCTCCTTCCACCAGCCGCGCCAGAGGCTCAACGTGGCCAGCGGGAGTCCCCTCTTCGTCAGCCATCTTGAGATTCCTGGTTACCTCAAAGACGACACGCTCTACCTCAAAGTAGTGGTGGATAATGCAGGGATGGAAATCTGAGAACGGGAGGCACTGGGGCAAGAGAACAGGGTTATTCTCTGTTTCCTCAGTCACACTTTTGTGGTTTTCCCCTTCTCCCAAAGGCCTTTTAACTATTTTTGAAGTTCTTCACCTTTTGTCATCAAATCCCTGCCCCTTTCTCCACACCACCAATTGTGTCCGCTACAATTCCCATTCTGAAACGGGCAGTGAACTACCTCTCTAGAAAACCTAAATCTTCACATAATAGTGCTGTGGATTGTGCAATATCCATCCCTCATCCAAACTCAGGTGGAATTTTTTAGGCTTTGTGATTCCCCCCCCCCCCCCCTACTTCTGAAGAGTTGCTGAAAGTGGTGGAATGTCTGGATTGGCCTTTCAGAGGTCTTGAGTGTGGTATACTGTAACGCAAACACTGACCACTGGGTACCATCGATTGCGTAATTTATTCAAGTTGCAGAATTGGAGTTTTCATACTCGGCTGCTTCGAATCTTTTAAAAATGCAATTCACTGGAAAAGACGCAGAAGGCCTGAAGATTTTCTTTCAATGCCTCATCTCAATGCCATCCCACTCTGCAGTTTGCGAGTGATTGGGGAGCTGCAAATTTAGAATTTATTACTGCTGTGGAGTTTGCTGCGTGCGTTTGTGTTTTCCTGCTGCGGCTCAGCAGGCTAAAGTTGAAAGTGATGTTTTGAAATATTATATATTTGTATTTATTAATCAGTTCTACTGCACTTTTTAAAGACAAGGGGGATTTGCAATAATAATTAAGGATTGTTTCCTCGAACATGACAGTTGTTTTTTTCTACCTCGCTTACTTATTTATTGATGAGAATGTTGGTATTTATTATGGAAATTGAAATATTAAAACATTATTTATTCAACGGATGGCTGCTTATGCTGGTTTGTTGAGCGGGTGGGGGAGAATATGCCTAGGGAAGTAATAAGAGTAAATAATAATTTTCCGAACCTTCACTTACGGTCACAGGGTGGGACACAACAACATTAAAAACAGTCTTAAAACAACTTACAAACCCAGAAATTGTTGGGATTAACTACAACTTGAATCATATACTCCGTGGAGAAAAAGGTGGGATGTACATTCAATAGGAAAGCTCTTTAAGGGACGCAGGTGGCGCTGTGGGTTAAACCACAGAGCCTAGGAGTTGCCGATCAGAAGGTCGGCGGTTCGAATCCCCTCGACGGGGTGAGCTCCCATTGCTCGGTCCCTGCTCCTGCCAACCTAGCAGTTCGAAAGCACGTCAAAGTGCAAGTAGATAAATTGGTACTGCTCCGGCGGGAAGGTAAACGGCGTTTCCGTGCGCTGCCCTGGTTCGACAGAAGCGGCTTAGTCATGTTGGCCACATGACCTGGAAGCTGTACGCCATCTTCCTCGGTCAATAAAGCGAGATGAGCGCAGTGACCCCAGAGTTGGCCACGACTGGACCTAACGGTCAGGGGTCCCTTTACCTTTACAAAAGTATATATCTCAAGTGTCAAAAGCCAGGTTAAAGAGGTACGTCCTCAGCATTTGCCCAAAGCTGTATTGAATAATGAAGATACTGAAGGGGTACAGTTAGGGTTACCCCAGAAAGCCCTAAAAACTGTTTGTGAATTCCCCCCCCCCAGCCAGGCCTTGGCGTACGCATTTTAAAAACTGCATTCTCCTCTAAGACAAAAAGCACGAGCTAAGCAGTCCTCTCTGTAACAAAAACGCTGTAACAATCCTACAGCTGAGAAAAGTAAGTCTTTCGCTTCCCAAATCCAAGATAACCTTGTCCTGGTACATTGATTTGCAACATACTTCCCGGAACAGAGTCAGAGAACGAAAAGCAACATTTCTATGTAAGAATCTGTGAAGGGGGAGAGGAAAAAGGGGTTTGGAAAAAAGGATAAAACCTGCTTGTAAAATGTTTTCGGTGCGGCTTGTCTTTTGTGAACTGATTCACACAGGTGCCTTCTGCCCCCCCCCCCCCATGGCAGAATAAAACGCTCTTTCTCTGGATTAACCCCTTGGTGTCATTTGGCTCCTTTTGTCTCTGCTCGGGTGCAACAATTATTCCTACCCATGGATTAAAAAGGCTACAATACCAGATGCACCTCTGTCTGCGTACCAGGGCAGTGCTCTCTGAAACCCATTGATCAGGGGTCAGCAAACTTTCAACAGGGGGCCGGTCCACCGTCCCTCAGACCTTGTGGGGGGCCGGACTATATTTTGAAGAAAAAAAATGAACAACTTCCTATGCCCCACAAATAACCCAGAGATGCATTTTAAATAAAAGCAACATTCTACTCATGTAAAAACAGCAGTCAGGCCCCACAAATAAGCCAGAGATGCATTTTAAATAAAACAACAAATAACAACAACAATAATAAATTTTATTTATACCCCTCCCTCCCCAGCCAAGACCGGGCTCAGGGCAGCTAACACCAGGTATAAAAACAATTGATTAAAATGCAACTTAAAAACAAGATTAAAATACAAGATTAAAATGCAGCCTCATTTCAGTAGAAACTCAAATCAAAAACTTTTGGGGGATGAAAATGTCAAATCTTCACCAAGGCCAACTATCCAGACTGGTCCTACATGGGCCAGAAAAAAGCCAGGGAAGTCCCCAAATAGTAGTTCCATCACAAAAAGGAGAAAGGAAAAAGGAAAGAGGGGGAGGGGATCAAGTTGATTCCAAGCCAAAGGCCAGGCGGAGCAACTCTGTCTTACAGGCCCTGCGGAAAGAAATCAGATCCTGCAGGGCCCTGGTCTCATGAGGCAGCGCGTTCCACTAGGTCGGAGCCAGTGCTGAAAAGGCCCTGCTCTGGTTGAGGGTAATCTAACTTCCTTAGGGCCCGGGACCACAAGGGTGTTGCTATTTATGGACCTTGAGGCTCTCCGTGGGGCATGCCTGGAGAGGCGGTCCCGTAGGTACGAGAATCCTAGGCTCATCATGTAACAACACACTGATTCCCAGACTGTCTGCGGGCTGGATTGAGAAGGCGATTGGGCTGGATCCAGCCCCCGGGCCTTAGGTTGCCTACCCATGCCATCAATCTTCCACCTGCAACTCTGGCAACTCCACAATGTCCTGGACTGGAGAGCCCCCTAGAGGCCACCGCTTGTTTCCATGGCCAGACATATGCAATGTTAGTGTTGTTGGCATCCGTCTGCCTCGAGAGACAATGGAGTGCACCTCCAGGGGTGAAGTCAAACCGTGTGTCGCAAGGACCGAAGTGGCGTCCCTGGGGCGCAAGTCTGGGCAGTGTGTTAGGAGGTCCTGGGCTACCCAGACGATGACCCCCTTCTCGGCCTCACTGTCATGCACTGGCTGGATGCAGGGGGAGAGGAGGCACTGTCAGGAGTTCAGCCTACACTCGAGTAGGACTCTGGCAGAGACATATGCCCAACTGGCATGTTCTCTCCCTCCTGGTCCATCGTTCGGGAGCTTCAAAAGCTTTCTTCTGCCTGAACATCATAGCGAACGATGCCAAGCGACCGGCACACTTAGGGATCCGCAGAGTTTGTGCAACTTGCGTAACAGACCTCAGCAACTTAGCATTTTGGCTAATCTACTTTATTTACATATAAACATACATGCGAAACCTAGCCAGGTGTGTGGGATATAAATAATAATATATTATTATTATTATTATTATTATTATTATTATTATAGATGGCTCAGAGTTGTTGAGCTTTTTGTGGGGAATTGTTTTTGGGGGGGATTGCCAAAAATCGCTCACCAACACGCAGTGAAAAATCCACCTCTCCGCTGTCCCCTCACCGGCAGAAGATGCTAATCACCCGCCCCATTGCAGCAGCAAATCAACTCCAAACCTTGACGCAGCAACCAATAACGCTCCCTATAGCCACTGACAGCTGCAGCAGCAACCAATCAAATGTCCATCCTATGCACTATCCATGTATAAGATGACCCCAACTTTTAATCATAATTTTAAAAGGAAAAAAACCCTAGTCTTATACATAGAAAGGTACGGTATTTTAGGAGGGGCAGGCTTTATGTTGGGGGGCAGGACAAAGTGATATGTGATGGACATGGTCAGTTTGTTAAGCGTTTTTATTTATCTATGCGATCTAGCAGGGTGGTTGTGCCCTGCACCACCCTGGCTCCACCCATGGCCTGACCATTGACTAAAAATATATATATATAGTGCCAGATTCAACTGAGTTGTTTTGCTAGTGGAAGCCAATACTACGAGTTCCACTAGTGCAACGGGACTTCTCCCCTTCCCATGTGTAGTCAGAAGTTGTTGTTTAGTCGTTTAGTCGTGTCCGACTCTTCGTGACCCCATGGACCAGAGCACGCCAGGCACTCCTGTCTTCCACTGCCTCCCACAGTTTGGTCAAACTCATGCTGGTAGTTTCAAGAACACTTGTCCAACCATCTCATCCTCTGTCGTCCCCTTCTCCTTGTGCCCTCCATCTTTCCCACATCAGGGTCTTCTCCAGGGAGTCTTCTCTTCTCCTGAGGTGGCCAAAGTACTGGAGCCTCAGCCTCAGGATCTGTCTTTCCAGTGAGCACTCAGGGCTGATTTCCTTCAGAATGGATAGGTTTGATCTTCTTGCAGTCCATGGGACTCTCAAGAGTCTCCTCCAGCACCAGAATTCAAAAGCATCAATTCTTCAGTGATCAGCCTTCTTTATGGTCCAGCTCTCACTTCCGTACATCACAACGGGGAAAACCATAGCTTTAATTATACGGACCTTTGTTGGCAAGATGATGTCTCTGCTTTTTAAGATGCTGCTGTCTAGGTTTGTCATTGCTTTTCTCCCAAGAAGCAGGCATCTTTTAATTTTGTGAGTGCTGTCACCATCTGCAGTGATCATGGAGCCCAAGAAAGTAAAATCTCTCACTGCCTCCATTTCTTCCCCTTCCATTTGCCAGGAGGTGATGGGACCAGTGGCCATGATCTTCGGTTTTTTTATGTTGAGCTTCAAACCGTATTTTGCGCTCTCCTCTTTCACCCTCATTGAAAGGTTCTTTAATTCCTCCTCACTTTCTGCCATCAATGTTGTATCTGAAGGTGTTGATATTTCTTCCGGCAATCTTAATTCTGGCTAGGGATTCATCCAGCCCAGCCTTTCGCATGATGAATTCTGCATATAAGTTAAATAAGCAGGGAGACAATATACAGCCTTGTCGTACTATTAAGTTCAATATGGCTTACTTCTAGGTTAACTGTGCACAAATAAACTGGGTTTTGCTCTCTGGTGTGTGTGTAACACACCAATACACCTACCTGTACTTTTGGACTCTCCTTGGGGACATGGCAGTGGGAACTGTCAAAATGAGCTTCTGTACTTCAAAATGTGACACTGAACAGAAAACAGCATAGCCTGCAGAACACAAAACTTTTAATTAACGTTGGAAAATACGTTTGCTAAGGAGAATTTACTTGGGAGGATCCAGCAGGTAGGACATTGGTGTGTAATAATAATAATAATAATAATAATAATAATAATAATAATAATAATAATATATTATTTATACCTTGCCCATCTGGCTGGGTTTCCCCAGCCACTCTGGGCAGCTTCCAACAGAATATTAAAATACAATAACCTGTTAAACATTGAAAGCTTCCCTAAACAGGGCTGCCTTCAGATGTCTCTAAAAGTCTGGTAGCTGTTTTTCTCTTTGACATCTGGTGGGAGGGCGTTCCACAGGGCGGGGGCCACTACCGAGAAGGCCCTCTGCCTGGTTCCCTGTAACTTGGCTTCTCTCCGTGAGGGAAGTGCCAGAAGGCCCTTGGCACTGGACCTCAGTGTCCGGGCTGAACAATGGGGGTGGAGACGCTCCTTCAGGTATACTGGACCGAGGCCATTTAGGGCTTTAAAGGTTAGCACCAAAACTTTGAATTGTGCTCAGAAACGTACTGGGAGCCAGTGTAGGTCTTTCAGAACCGGTGTTATGTGGTTTTGGCGGCCGCACCCAGTAACCAGTATAGCTGCCGCATTCTGGATTAATTGCAGTTTCCGGGTCACCTTCAAAGGTAGCCCCACGTAGAGCGCATTGCAGTAGTCCAAGCGGGAGATAACTAGAGCATGCACCACTCTGGTGAGACAGTATTAATATGGTAATACATTGCCATATTAACATACCCTCCAATGTTTCTCAGATGAAAATAGGGACACCCCTTTCCATAATGATAATTTTACAATTTATACCCCACACATCTGACTGGGTTGCCCCAGCCACTCTGGGCGGCTTCTAACATATATAAAAACATAATAAAACATTAAACATTAAGTTTAAGTTCCCTATACAGGTTTTCCATCAGACAACTCAGGGGTCAAATAACTCCATACCCTCCAACATTTCTCCAATGAAACTAGGGACGTCCTAAGGAAAAGCAGGATATTTTGGTATCAAATCAAAAACTGGGAAAACTGGAAAATAGGGACACTTGGAGGGTCTGTATTAAGTAATGTGTTGAATCTTCCTGAATTTTTGGACTCTCAGGATGTGTTCCTGAAGGAAAACTGTTCCTACTAGCTCTTGCCAGGTTGAAGGAAGGTTACACTTCTAGCAGAACCTATATAGCTTGATTCTGCTTGCTACAGCTTCCCTGAGTGTTTTTTTTAAGATGTGAGCAGTACATTTTTTTAAAGCATGGGGTGCAAACACCATCAATTTCCACCAGGGGGCAGGAGTGACTCCAGATTTAAAATACTGTAGAGATTTCTTCGAAACCAAAAATATTTACATATGTACACCAGAGGACAGCAGCGACCAAGATTTAAATGCAAGAATCTTCTTTTACAAATGAACGTCATATATACAGATATGCGTTCATACAAATAATCAGGGCCTTTGCCTATTAGATTTCCCCATTTCTAGATATTCCTCTCATTTCCGCCACCCAGTGAAGAAATCTGAAATACAAAATTGTGCATTTTATTAAGAGCAGCATTTATGGAAACTAAAACATTTACCCCACCCCAATGAGTTGCAGAGCAAGTTGGAAAATGTAACTTTGCTGGTTTGCATCTGAATTGGATTTGAAATTGTTTTAAAATATGGAATTGTTTTTAATTCTATGGATGTGGGTATTTTATATGATACAGTTGTACCTTGGTTTTCGAACAGAATGTGTTCGGCTTCTGAGGCAAAGTTCACAAACCGGAACAGCTACTTCTGGGTTTGCGACGTTCGAATTCCAAGTTGTTTGGAAACTAAGCTGTTTGAAAACCAAGGTACGACTGGAGTTTTTCAGTGTCAGAAGCTGAAGAGGCAACAGTGTATTATTTGTTGTTGTTGTTGTTTAGTCGTTTAGTCGTGTCCGACTCTTTGTGACCCCCTGGACCAGAGCACGCCAGGCACTCCTGTCTTCCACTGCCTCCTGCAGTTTGGTCAGACTCATGTTTGTAGCTTCGAGAACACTGTCCAACCATCTCGTCCTCTGTCGTCCCCTTCTCCTTGTGATCTTTCCCAACATCAGGGTCTTTTCCAGGGAGTCTTCTCTTCTCCTGAGGTGGCCAAAGTCTTGGAGCCTCAGCTTCAGGATCTGTCCTTCCAGGGAGCACTCAGGGCTGATTTCCTTCAGAATGGAGAGGTTTGATCTTCTTCAGGGTTTATTTAGTGAGCAAGAAAAGGTTGTATGTCCTGATCCTCTGGTGAGTATGCCATGTCCAAGGATCGATCAGCCCAAGCAAAGTCCAAAGTCCTAAGGCTGAAGGTCAGGAAACGAGGTTCTGGCTTAATCCAAATCCAAAGTCACGATGCAGTCCAGCATCAAGTACAGTCCCATTGAGGTCCAGGACCACCCAAGTTGTGGTCCATCAATATGGGCAGTTGAGCAGATACAGCACCTGTTCAGGGAAGTTTTTAATGTGTGACATTTTCATGTACAGTGGTACCTCGGGTTAACAACTTAATTCGTTCTGGAGGTCCGTTCTTAACCTGAAACTGTTCTGAACCTGAAGCACCACTTTAGCTAATGGGGCCTCCTGCTGCTGCCGCGCGATTTCTGTTCTCATCCTGAAGCAAAGTTCTTAACCTGAAGCACTATTTCTGGGTTAGCGGAGTCTGTAACTGAAGCGTATGTAACCTGAGGTACCACTGTATTTTTAATCTTTGTTGGGAGCCGCCCAGGTTAGCTGGAGAACCCCAGTCAGATGGGCGACATATAATTTTTTAATTATTATTACTACTACTACTACTACTATTACTACTACTACTATTTATTACAGTACTAGCACCAATTGCAATTTTATAGGTGTGTTATTTAACATCTATTCGAAACTGCCGGGTGTTGTATCACCTGTGCCTTCATTATGCTTCCTTCTCCCTCTTAATCGGTGTCTGAAATCAGTGAACCTAGCAAACTGGATCTGAATTGAGAGAAAGTGGAAGCAGTGATGGGAGAACTGACTGAGAAAGAGGCATGGGGCACTTTGGAAAGCCCTGTGCTGCAGCAGCCTTGCTGAGTGGGTGGCCGAGGGAAGGCAAGCAAGCCAGAGCTCTTGTGTGCGTTTGTGTGTGTGTGACTTTGCTGCTTCCCTGCCCTCGCCTCCTGAGGCAGTTGCCACATTTTGCCTCATGAAAGAGCCGGCCTTGTCAGAGTGGACAGCGTTAATTCACAGGGTGGTTTGAGAAGCGCAATGATGTTTCACACTTTCCATCCTGACTCTGGCGAATTTCTCAAGGAGGTGTTAAAACACGTCTCCCCAATCTATACGAGTCTTCCTTGCATATTGTTAAATGAATCTGGGAACAGGCTCATTGAATGAAAAAGACTTGTGGGCAATTAAACACATCCAGTAATTAGGATCACTATTAGAATCGTTACTGCATTCATTTTGAGGTTCACTTATAGCATGGCTCCTGATGTTTGGATATTTTGAAACTTTTATCACTTGTGCGTTTGACATCCCTGGACTCCTTTGGGAAAAAGTGTGGGATATAAAATTATTATTATTATTATTATTATTATTATTATTATTATTATTATTAT
>JAXCMG010000065.1:1675528-1696295 GCA_034642415.1 Podarcis siculus | reverse complement strand
ATTATTATTATTATTATTATTATTATTATTATTATTATTATTATTATTATTATGTCGTAGCCCCATTCAGAGGACAATCCGAACCAAAGATCCCTCGGGATGAATGACTTGGAATCCAGAAGATCTCTGACGCCGCTTTCCAAACTTTTCTTGCTGGTGACACGCTTTTTAGACGTGCGTTTTTTTGCAACACAGTAATTCAGTTTTACTAGCAAACTGGAGGTTAAACTAACCCCTTTCTCGCCCCAGGAGGAGTGCTGGGAGTGTTCGCACGACACAGCTGCAGCCAATACACTAATGTATGGTGTATCATACACACAGTATGGAAAACTCTCTGCTACACCATTGTAAACGCCACATCCACCCACGGCATAAGTCTCTTACACTGCCTCACATTGAAAAATGGGTGTTCTGGGGAAGGAGCAGGAACAGGGAGTGGTGGTTTACAGTGGTACCTCGGGTTAAGAACTTAATTCACTCTGGAGGTCCATTCTTAACCTGAAACTGTTCTTAACCTGAGGTACCACTTTAGCTAATGGGGCCTCCCACTGCCACCATGCGATTTCTGTTCTCATCCTGAGGTAAAGTTCTTAACCTGAGGTACTATTTCTGGGTTAGTGGAGTCTGTAACCTGAGGTACCACTGTACTCTGGTTTGCAGCTCCATTCAGCTCTTTCATATGACCTGGCAACCAGAGGAACTTACACTGGTTTACCCAGTAGTGATGTATGGAAGTGAGAGCTGGACCATAAAGAAGGCTGATTGCCAAAGAATTGATGCTTTTGAATTCTGGTGCTGGAGGAGACTCTTGAGAGTCCCATGGACTGCAAGAAGATCAAACCTCTGCATTCTGAAAGAAATCAGCCCTGAGTGCTCACTGGAAGGACAGATCCTGAAGCTGAGGCTCCAATACTTTGGCCACCTCATGAGAAGAGAAGACCCTGATGCTGGGAAAGATTGAGGGCACAAGGAGACAACAGAGTACGAGATGATTGGACAGTATTCTCAAAGCTACTAACATGAGTTTGACCAAACTGCGGGAGGCAGTGGAAGACAGAGTGCCTGGCGTGCTCTGGTCCATGGGGTCACGAAGAGTCGGACACAACTAAACGAGTAAACAACAACAAAGGTCCCCGCCGCCGCCTCCAGACTTAGGCCAGTAACCCCACTCCTGAATGGATCTTGTAACAGGGATAATATACTCTGGCTTAACTTGAGAACCAGGGTTGCGGGGAGGAAGTGGTCGAAATCCAAATTTCCTCATCTTTCTGGGCTTACCTCCCCTCTCCGTCCAGATCAGTGCAACACACCAAGAATCAGACTAGCAAGTTCCCCCCATTTCATGTGGAAGCTTTCTCGCTTTGCAGTAGCACAACGAATTATTACCAGGCCTGTGCACGAGGCCCTTGTGTTTTGATTGCCTAAAAAGAAAACCACCCTTGACTGTCCTAATTATAGCTCTTCCTGTCAAAGTTAGGGAGAGGCCAGGGTTGAGACAGCAGGAAGCCGCGGGGAACCTGGAGGACGGCTGTTCCTCAGCTTTCTCTACCGAGTGGGTGTCCGCCAGTTTCTCCAGAGGAACCAGGAAGCAGAAGTGAAGCAGCGTCACTTCCTCAGAGGCTAAAAATAAAGCTTTGGGTAATGGGAGTAGCTTGCCCATGTTGAACAATCGAGGAGAAGCCTTGTTTCTTCAGAGGTGCCGTTATGTAATATTAGATCCTGGGTTTATGATTTAATCTCCCTGTCCGCTCTCCCTTTGAATTGTCATGCGTATTACTTCATGTAATGCACAATGTGGTATGTCAACCCTGCTGAATTGGGGGTTTTTTTTTACACACCCTCCTGCGCATTTGGTTCATTTCTTCTTCTTTGGCGATCACTCGTAGCCGAATAAGATTGTCTTCCATAAACATGGTTTTAACAATGAATCCGTAAGTGACTGTATAGGCCAATTCTGGATCCACACGTCCTTCAACAGCAGGGACATTGTTTTCCGGGGCCGGGTGGGAGTTGATCACGGTGGATTTGCCAAGCGTGCCTTCCTCTTAGCACGTTTCTCCCTTGCATCCTGAGTTCGAGTGTCTTCAAAGCCCACCTTTGGTAAAGGCTGTTCTCCAATTGGAGCGCTCGCAGGCCAGTGTTCCCCAGTTGTTGGTGTTTATACTATTTTTTAAAAAAGATTTGCCTTGAGAGAGTTTTTAACCCTCTTTTGTTGACCACCGGCATTACACTTTCCATTTTTAAGTTCGGAATAGAGTAGTTGCTTTGGAAGACGATAGTCAGGCATCCACACAACATGACCAGTCCAACGAAGCTGATGTTGAAGAATCATTGATTCAACACTGATGATCTTTGCTTCTTCCAGTTCACTGGCATTAGTTCATTAGGGTAAAGGTGAAGGGACCCCTGACCATTAGGTCCAGTCGTGGCCGACTCTGGGGTTGCAGCACTCATCTCGCTTTATTGGCCGAGGGAGCCGGCGTACAGCTTCCGGGTCATGTGGCCAGCATGACTAAGCTGCTTCTGGCGAACCAGAGCAGCGCACGGAAACGCCGTTTACCTTCCCGCCGGAGCGGTACCTATTTATCTACTTGTACTTTGACGTGCTTTCGAACTGCTAGGTGGGCAGGAGCAGGGACCGAGCAACGGGAGCTCACCCCATCGCGGGGATTTGAACCGCCGACCTTCTGATCGGCAAGCCCTAGGCTCTGTGGTTTAACCCACAGCGCCACCCGCGTCCCTAATTAGTTCATTAACCCTCCCCTAATGGGGCCACTGCTTTTCTTTACCCCATAGACCCTCCCTACAACTATGAAATTTCCACAAAGGTGATATTAACGGGATCACCTCTCTAATCCTTCCAAATTCATACTTGCAGGAGGCACAACTGATAATTAATAATAATAATAATAATAATAATAATAATAATAATAATATTTATACCCTGTTCACTCTGGGCGACTTACAGCACATAAAAAATGGTAAAACATTAGACATTAAAAACTACGAGATACAGGGCTGCCTTCGGATGTCTTGTAAACGATGGAGGTGGAAACGCTCCTTCAGGTATACTGGACCGTGGTTTGCTGATGTGGCGGTTCTCTGCCATGCTGCATTTGAAATGGCTAGCCACTGCGCCAGAGCATTCGTGGAACTTGTGCAGGTGACCATGCTTTGGATTCCTGACTGGCTCAGGATGGCACCATGGGGTTGGGGAGGGAAATGGAGCAAATACAAGCCTTCGATGGGGGGGGGGATGACAACCATTGAAGAAAGGCAAGTGCATCTAAATGAGAGACCGCATTTGCAAGCCTCACTTCACGCCGTTGTGACCGCAGCTAAAAATACAATAAAATAAGACCGGTAGGCAAATTAAGTCAACTCTAGCTCAAACATCGAAACTATAAAAAAAAGGTAAAAGAAACGAAAAGCTGTTTCCAAAGGGGGATACAAAATGGTACTCTTCCAAATAAGGAATGGCGCCTAAGACCAACAAGTTGGAGTGCCAGAGTGGAAGGCAGGAAAGGATGAAGCAGAAGGAAGCGCAGAGCAAGGGGACTGGAAGGAGGTGGATGCATGGCCTCCTTCTCATGGTAGCCACACAATTCCCCACCTCAGGCAAAGTGAGCAAGGACAAGATGAGATGGAGAAGAGGGGAGGTGTGAAGAAAGATGTACAGTGCTACCTCGGTTTTCGAGCGCCTCGGAAGCTGAACGTTTCTGTTTTCAAACGCCAAAAACCCAGAAGTACAGTGGTACCTCGGGTTAAGAACTTAATTCGTTCTGGAGGTCCGTTCTTAACCTGAAACTGTTCTTAACCTGAGGTACCACTTTAGCTAATGGGGCCTCCCGCTGCTGTGCAATTTCTGTTCTCATGCTGAGGTAAAGTTCTTAACCTGAGGTACTATTTCTGGGTTAACAGAGTCTGTAACCTGAAGCGTCTGTAACCCGAGGTACCACTGTAGTTGCTTCTGTTTTTCAATGCGCCTCAGAAGTCGAACGGCTTCTGCTGCATGTTTTTCAGTTTTCTCCATAGACATTTCCGGCTGCCCTTTGCCCCTCAGTTGTCGAATGTTTCGGAAGTCAAACAGTCTTCCGGAACGGATTACGTCCGACAACCGAGGTACCACTGTATGTATATGCTTCGATAAGCTGGAAGAATGCCTCCCGCTGCATTTCATACCAACTTTCCTCTGTGCCCTAGTCATCTTCTGAGGCCTGTCTCTGGAAACCTCCACTGCCTGAGGTGAGGCGGGAGGTGAGGAGGGACAGGGCCTTTTCAGTGGTTGCACCCCACCTCCAGAATTTCCTCACTGGGGTGGCTCACCTCCTTTGAGAAAAACCACTTTGAGTGCTGTTGTTTGTTTGTTTGTTTTGTTTTGTTTCAATTACACCGAAAATAAATGCTATGAAATAAAAATAAACAAGTACAGTCATACCTCGGGTTAAAGTAGCTTCGGGTTGAATCTTTTCAGGTTGCGTCCCGTGACGACCCGTGGCAACCCGGAAGTAATGGAATAGGTTACTTCCGGGTTTAGCCACTCGCGCATGCGCAGACGCTCAAAATGACGTCATGCGCATGCACAGACGCGCAGACGCGGGTTGCATTCTGTTCAGGATGCGAATGGGGCTCCGGAACGGATGCCATTCGCATCCAGAGGTACCACTGTAAACATCTCACACTTTTTAATTTTCTCAGGTTGTTTAATTTTTCTTGGGCCTTCATTTCAACACGCAGGTTGGTGTTTTTTTAAAAAATAACATTTGACTGTTTTTACTCCTTGCGGTCTGTTGTTGACTTCAGTTGTACTGAAGCAGAAGAAGTATGTTCTGCTGATGTAATACTAGATCAAAATCTGTATATGAACATATATAGTCCAGTATCCAGTTCTCACAGGGGCCGACAAGATGCCTGTGGGAAGCCCAAAAGCACACACACACAACAAAATTGCCTTAGCACCAGTGATAGTGGCTGCTAAACAGGAGCCCCCTCACATACTAGTATCCTTAAAAGATCCATCTTCAACCCCAGCCAGTGCTACATGTAATAATATGTCTGCTTTCTGATTCCTTTTCCTTCTTTCCCCTTTCATATCTTTTTCCACACACACTTTCTGGCTCTTTCCCCTTCTCATTTTCTGCCAACCTTTGTACTTTCTCCTTCTTAATAGCCGTAATTGTTTCCCAGTTTCTGTTTCGGTCATTTGCCCTTGGGTTACCCTGGCAAGGAGGACGAAGGATCTCCTTGGGCGAATAGAAAATGGAATTCAGACGAGGGAAGAGAGAAAAGCTTATGAGAATCAAGCAACCACTCCTTTCTGGCCAGATAACCGGTTTATAGAGTGTTCACCCTGACTGTTTTGCACAAACTCTGTCGGAGGTTATATGAGGCGCACTGTTAATTTGTTCTCTTTTTTCCCTGTGGAGGTTATATAACACCTTCTGTTTATAGATCACTCATCTGGGCTTGTTTGCACAGAGGCGATATGACTTCCCATCAATGGATTGTTATCCCACAACTTCTAGAGCATTTCCTCATTGCCTTCCTGCACTTTCCCCATCACTTTCCTTACTGCAAAAGTCTGCTGGGGGGGGGGGGGAGACACAGTGTCTCCTCCACTCTCCTGGACATATGCTTAATTAGGGGTGTGTTTTTTACAAAAATCATTAATTCTACCTCTGAACTAATTGGAGACTGGATCCAGAGCGGGGTGAGTGGTACGCAGGTTGGACCAGAGTGGGTCAGCTTAATTGGGGCCCCTTAGATTGGTGTCATAAGGAGGATTTAGAGAGGGCTGTGAACAACCTTATCTGTAACATCACTTTTATCTGCTGCGTTTATTATTATTTTCACTTTTACATTTATTCTTCTGCTTATTTAGGGCTGCCATACATCTGGATTTTCCCAGACATATCCATGGTTTGGGCGTCGGGAACTGCATCTGGGCAGGAATCGCTTTAATGTCCGAGAAAATTCGGACGTATGGCAACCCATATTGGAAGTGGCAATTTTTGTGATTTCAGGGGGGAGGGGGGGCTCTAAAACCTCAATTCTTTTTGTGATTTTGCTAGAAAAATCACAGGAATCACAGGGTTTACAGGAAGCTTTGTGAAGAAATAATATTAGAAACACTGTAAAAAAGGGAACAAGGGAATAGGTTTATTTAAAACAAAAGGCAATGTTAAATTCAGAATTGCGGATAGAAGATTAGAAAACGGAAGATTCGCAGATGAGCTGAAGGAAGTCAAAATTATGTATCTGTGACAATATTGAAAATGTATGTTTAAATGTTGTATTGGAAATTGAATAAAAATATTTTTTTTAAAAAAGAGAGAGAGAAAATCCGGACATATGGCAACTTGGAAGTGGCGATTTTGGTGATTTCGGGGGAGAGGGGGAGCTCTAAAACCTCAATTCTTTTTGTGATTTTGCTAGAAAAGCTTGACAACTTTGCCTAAAAAGCTCAAGAACTTTTCCGTCTGGATTTTCACTTTCTGAAATATGGCAGCCATAGCTTATTGATTCACTGAAGTTTTTTCATTGTTTCGTTTCATTGTTTCATTGTTTCGTTCCGTATTATTTTTGACTGGCCCTGTGCCAAAGAGGTAGTAATTAAATTGAATTAAATTTTGAATTGGATTAATAAGCAGCAGATCAAGACACTGACCGCTGCACATCTCCCCCCCCCCCCCCCATTTTAAAGTTAACACTTGTGCTTGGCCTGCAAAGAAGGAACACTGGAACTGACGTGCTGAACGCTCAAAAGCAAGAAACCACAGTTTTGCTCTTTCTGGCAAACACCTCGTAGCAGGACAGCCAGCCTGCTCCCAAAACTTTCCCTTCAGATGCCAACCAGACCGAAACTGCCAGATCTGACGCCAGACTGAAAGTGCCTTCTTCAAATGTGCAGATATGGCTTCAAAAATTAAATGGTTCAAAGATGAATTCATGGTCGTAGAGGGAAGTGATAACTCTGTGGTGAAGCACCCGCTTTGCATGCAGAGCTCCCAGATTCAGTCTCTTCCAAGTGGGGCAGGGATATAATAATAATAATGATGATGATGATGATGATTTATTTATACCCTCCTCCGTGGGGCATACCAGGAGAGGCGGTCCCGTAGGTACGAGGGTCCTAGGCTGTGAAGGGCTTTAAAGGTCAAAACCAGCACCTTAAATCTGACCCTGTACTCCACCGGGAGCCAGTGCAGCTGGAAAAGCACTGGGTTAATATGCTCCCATGGCAGAGACCCCGTGAGGAGCCTCGCTGCAGCATTCTGCACCCGCTGGAGTTTCTGGGACAGCTTCAAGGGCAGCCCCGCATAGAGCGAATTACAGTAGTCAAGCCTGGAGGTGACCGTCGCATGGATCACTGTGGCCAGATCTAAGTAAGGCTCTCTGAAATCCACTGCCAGAGCGACTCCTAATCAACACAGACATTCTTGAGCTCGATGGAGCAATGGTTTGACTCAGTATAAGGAAGTTTCCTGTAACAGACCTATCAGTGGCTATAAACACTAAGCCATGTTGGCTAAATGGACCATCCATCTGCAGATGCCAGAATCAGATGCTGGGGTCAGGTAACAGGAAAGGAGAGGTCCCTGGGAAGAGGGCTTGGCCGATAAACCACTCTGGGAATGGTAGCGCTTTGAGGAAAATAGAGGTATCCAAAGGAGTCTTAGCACCCTTCACAGACTGCAGCTCCCAAGATTCTTTGGGGGAAGCCATGACTGTTTAAAGTGGTATGTTGTTGTTGTTGTTTAGTCGTTTAGTCGTGTCCGACTCTTCGTGACCCCATGGACCAGAGCACGCCAGGCACTCCTGTCTTCCACTGCCTCCCACAGTTTGGTCAAACTCATGCTGGTAGCTTCGAGAACACTGTCCCACCATCTCGTCCTCTGTCGTCCCCTTCTCCTTGTGCCCTCCATCTTTCCCAACATCAGGGTCTTTTCCAGGGAGTCTTCTCTCCTCATGAGGTGGCCAAAGTCTTGGAGCCTCAGCTTCAGGATCTGTCCTTCCAGTGAGCACTCAGGACTGGTTTCCTTAAGAATGGAGAGGTTTGATCTTCTTGCAGTCCATGGGACTCTCAAGAGTCTCCTCCAGCACCATAATTCAAAAGCATCCATTCTTCGGCGATCAGCCTTCTTTATGGTCCAGCTCTCACTTCCATACATCACCACTGGGAACACCATAGCTTTAACTATACGGACCTCTGTTGGCAAATCACCTTGCTTTTTTTTTTAAAGCTGTATAATACCTCTTTAAATGTGTGGTGCAGATGGGACCAGACCCTAGCCTTCTTATGGACAATACCATTTAGACAGTATGGATATAGAGAGATCAGCGGTCTGGCTCTGTATACGGAGACTTCCTAAGCTCCATTTGTATACAGGAAAATATCTGGCCCAGGGGTAGGCAACCTAAGGCCCATGGGCCACAAGCAGCCCACGGGTGTTGTTTAACCGGCCCATGAGCTGCCCCCAAACCGAGCCGCTCGCTCTGCGAGTCCCCGCACGCTGTGCTAAACCAACGCAGCACAGTGCGGGGACTCGCTTCCGTGGCGCCGGAAATCATGTCTGCACATGCGCAGACGCACAATCCAGCCCACAGAGGAATCTCTGCTGGAGTGAACAGGCCCAGGCGAGGTAAACCTTGCTGACCTCTGGGACTCTGAACGGTCCTTGCTTGAAAACTCAAACTGCAGAATTGCAGCTGCCATTGATACCGGCAGAGGGTGATGTATTACTATATCAGCTACCTTCCTACATCTCCGTAGATTAACGACAGAGGCGATATCAGTGCTTAATTTATGAAGAGAGGTGCCTGGGGCCCAGATCCTCATACTCTGTGACTCAGAAACTCTTGTCTCCTGCTCACAAACAGACGGCGCCTGGATGGGATTGCTCAGTGGTGACGGGGAAAGTGGCTCTAGGCTCCTTATCGCTGCCCGTGTTCCTGAGTGAAGCATCAGCCTACAAGATAGGTTCAGATCAGGGGTAGCCAACGTGGCGCTCTCAATGCGTTGTAGAGTCGCTTGGGCAGAGACAGAAGGGGAAATGACTGAGTCATGTACACACCATGCATTTCAAGCACATTCAAAGTACACAGTCACCCTAAAAGAATCCTGGGAACTGTAGTTTGTGAAGAGGGCTCTGTGAGGGAGCAACTACAGTTCCCACGATACTTTGGGAGACACCCTGTGCTTTTCATGTGTGGTATGTACACAGCCAAGAGTGCCTTGTCAGTGATGACTCCCTGCCTCTGGGATTGACAGGCCTGGCACCCAGTTTGTCATCACTTCAAGGTCAGGCGAAGACTGCTTCCTTCTTCCAGGTCTTCGGATTCTTAGTCTCTTGGTGTGGTTTGCACTGCTGTTGTTGTTTAAACTGTATTGATTTCTTTCCCAATCTATCAATTAGAACTATCTTCTATTGGGGGTAGTTGCCCTCGGAGTACTTTGCATTGAATGTGGGATAGATGAACCTTGGAAATAATGGTGAAATTTCCTTCTCGTCACGTAAGGAGATGATATAAATGATTGCAATATCATGGAATGCGGAATTTCGCCCTTGGGTAGTTTGGCTTTCTGCATGGGCTCAACCAATTCCTTTTGTGTGTAAAGGATTCTCTCTCTCTCTCTCTCTCTCTCTCTGTGTGTGTGTGTGTGTGTAAGCTCAGACGCACCCACGTCCACCACTAGGTTTTGTTGTTGCTGTTTAGTTGTGTCCGACTCTTCGTGACCCCATGGACCAGAGCACGCCAGGCACTTCTGTCTTCCACTGCCTCCCGCAGTTTGGTCAGACTCATGCTGGTAGCTTTGAGAACACTGTCCAACCATCTCGTCTTCTGTCGTCCCCTTCTCCTTCTGCCCTCCATCTTTCCCAACATCAGGGTCTTTCCCAGGGAGTCTTCTCTTCTCACGAGGTGGCCAAAGTACTGGGGTCTCAGCTTCAGGATCTGTCCTTCCAGGGAGCACTCAGGGCTGATTTCCTTAAGAATGGAGAGGTTTGATCTTCTTGCAGTCCATGGGACTCTCAAGAGTCTCCTCCAGCACCAGAATTCAAAAGCATCAATTCTTCGGCAATCAGCCTTCTTTATGGTCCAGCTCTCACTTCCATACATCACCACTGGGAAAACCATAGCTTTTACTATACGGACCTTTGGATAGACACCATGCGAAGGTAGCACTTGGGGGATCATAACCCATATTTCTATAGAAAGGTGATATCCACACTATACAGGCCCAGCCCTGCCAAGAATTCTGGGAAGTGCAGTTTTCCCATCCCAGAACTACAATTCCCAGCACCCTTAACAAACCACAGTCCTCAGGATTCTTTGGAGGGAGCAAATGGAACTGACCAAAAGACTTGAAGAATGCCGAGGGGGGATATCAAATAATGGAGCAGAAAGTGGTTTTCTGAAGAGAATTTTGGGGCTGGTCCTACCATTTAGGAAGAGCTAATGAGCCGCCTCAGGAGGAGCCCATTTTGGGTGTCACAAAAGGGAAGCCGGTTGTTGATTATTGTCAGGGGCTCAGGAGCAGAGGCACAGGAAGGGGAGGAAATAGAGAGCGAGGGGGAGGAATCCGAAGGAAATGTTAGCGAGTACAGCGGTCCGAGGTCTCTGAGTCTTTCCAGCGAATCGGAGGATTCACAGAAGGGGGCTCCCATGGTCAGAGCAAGGGGGTTGCCTAGGGGGACACCCCAGGAGGAAGGGGCCAGAGGGGACTCAGAGAGCAGCAGTTGGAAATCAGGACCAGCTTCTCCACCAGAGCACAGTAGGGGGGAGGAGTCCCAGGTATCGGGATCAGGCGGCTCACCACCAGCGGGAGGACATGAGTCAGGATTGGCCACGCCTCCATCGGAGAGCGAGGAAACGGTCAAAAGGGAGGTCGGAGACTGGGCGCGCGCGCCAAGTTCAAATGTACAAGAGGGCGGCGCAGTTGGCAGCCCGGATAGGGAGCCAGGTCCTAAAGCCCGCCGAAAGGAGGGAGAGCAGTCAGGGGGGTCAGCGTCAGAAGAGTCCAGGAAGGAAGGGACCCCGGGGGGTAGAAGGACCCAGAGGAGAAAGGAGAGACGGAAGAGGTGGAGTAAGGCTAGAGTCTTAAACTGGTGTACAGGAGGCGGAGATTCAGATGGAGCTTCGCCGATCTAGCTTATAGACGTAGAGCTGCGCGCTGCGGCTTGAAAATGGAAACTGTACCTCAATAAAGACTTTTGTACATTACTACCGGCTAGCGTTGGTCCTCTGTGAGCTGGGACCTGGAGGCAGCTCTGACAATTATTTACTTTACCACTGTTGTGTTTTTATTGGGAGGGAGAGGCGCCTGAGGGATATTCTGCCTCAGGTGGCAAAATAACTTTGGCCAGCCATATTTGCCTTGGCTTGGAGCTGGGTGTGTGTGTGCTCACGTGCTGTTTTGCCTCAGGCGTTGAAACTTCTCCTCCGTTTCGGTTTCCAAACCTTTAGAAAACACAGAGGGCAGTTTGGAATTGCCAGGGTGAAATTGAAAGTACTAGCTAGAGAACCGGTCCCACTTCCTGCTGTCCTGACAAAGCAAATGTAAAAACCAAGAAAGGGGTAAAATTCCTGCGGTGAGGTAATTGTAGTAGAACGGCTGGGATTTTTGGGGGCTTGGCAAACCCAAGATGGCAAAATGAGTGATTTATTTCTACATCCAGGCTGACTTCTGCAGCTTTTGCTATGCTCATTGCGCACTTCCACAGTGGCAGCCGTAATGCCCGTCCCCTCAGTCCCATTGTGTTCAATGGAGCATACTGGCTTCCGAGAAAGCGTGGCAAGAATTTGCAGTGCCCAGGAGACCTCGCCTAGGTCACAATTGTTCAAATGCAGTCATGGGTTGGTAGCCAATGTAGTCACCAGCCCTATCCCATCTCATGCCCTCTCCAAGGCTGTGGATAAGGAGTTGCAATCTGAATTAACAACTGGGGGAGAAATTCTTCGGCGGGCGATATTTGTGTCCTCGCACATGGGGGAGGGGAACGATAACCCTGTGAGGTAGTTTAGGCTGAGAGACTGTGTCTGGCCGAAGGTCAAATTTCAAAACGTAACCATCACCAATTTTTTGTGGTGATGTGCCCAATGCTCACATCGTAAGGGATGCCCCCCTTAGCTATGATTTGTTTGTTTGTTAAAAAAAAAGCTGTGAGGGGTTTATAATGTGACTAATATTACAGGAGATGAGGGGTGGGCCTTGGGGATTTCATTACACTCTGCTTTTGAAACGTGGACTACTTATAAATGCCAACTCCCTGAAAGATTCCATCAACGGCATTTCCGAAAAATTTTACACATCACTTGAGAAGACAGGAGAACTAATACCAGTGTACAGTGGTACATCGGGATGCAAACGGGATCCTGAAGTGAATGTAACAAGTGACGGCGCGTCTGCGCGTGTGCGGGTCGCATTTTGCCACTTCCGCGCATGTGCGTGACGTCATTTTGAGTGTCTGCGCATGCGTGAGCAGTGAAACCTGGAAGTAACATGCTCCGTTACTTCAGGGTTGCCACGGAGCACAACTAGAACGTGCTCAACCCGAAGCGCATTCAACCCGAGGTATGACTGTACTGGAAGAAGCAAAGATCACCAGTGTCAAAGCAATGATTCTTCAACATCAACATCGTTGGACGGGTCATGTTGTGCGGATGCCTGTTCCGAACTTAAACATGGAAAGCGTAATGCCGGTGGTCAACAAAAGAAGTTTAAAGACTCTCTCAAGGCAAATCTTTAAAAATGTAGTATAAACACTAACAGTTGGGAAACACTTGCCTGCAAGCACTCCAACTGGAGAACAGCCTTTACCAAAGGTGTGATGGGCTTTGAAGACACTCGAACTCAGGACAAAAGGGAGAAATGCACTAAGAGGAAGGAACACTTGGCAAACCCTCACCGTGATCAACTCCTGCCCGGAAACCATTGTGGAAGGACATGTGGATCCAGATTTGGCCTCCACAGTCACTTACGGACTCACTGTTAAGACTGTGTTCATGGAAGACAATCTTACTCGGCTACGAGTGATCGCCAAAGAAGAAGAAGACACTCTCCTAATTTTAGCATGGTCTTAGACAATTTTTTTACATCCCACACATCCCCCATGGGCCTCAAACCCTGGGTGAGCTAGCCCCCCCCCCCCACATGCAAAGACAGGCTCCAAAGGATTGAGCGCCGAGACCAATAATGGGCCCAGTGGTCAAAAGGCAGCTTCTGCACGTGCCGTAAAGATAAGCGAGGGGTGGTTGGGGCTCGACAACCTGGGGAAACTCTCAGAATGAGGAAAATTCTGGTCCCACACCTCTGCTGTCTTGTGGGATATCTTAGGGAGAAGAAAAGGCTAAGGAGCAAACCCTGGAGAGGAGTCCCTAAGACGGTTGGGTGGCGCCTTGTACGCCACCTTCTGGCAAGTCCTGCAGCCAAACTGGTGCCAAACGTCTTGCTCTGTTTTGCTTTGGACCCCATCAGTGAGGCTGAGAGTCTTGTCCTGTGGGCAGCCCAGGACCTCCATACTTGTGCCCAGGGAGGTCCCTTTGGTCCTGGGAATGCAGTGGTTTGACTTTACCACCGGAGGCACACTCCATTGTCTCTTGAGACAGAAGGATGCCAACAATACCCCAACGATTGCCAAGGTGGCTTCTAAGTGGTTTAAAAACAACCGCAAAACAACAGCAGCAGCAGCAATAAACGAACAATTTTTTGTCAAAACACCAAACACCTGCAATTAATATCGACAATAAAACAAGCCCGTTAAAAAAGTGCAACAACTGGAAGAGTTAAAACAACAATTTAAAGCAAGTTCAAGTCAGGAGATCCACGCATGTCAAAACCTTGGGTGTGAAAAATGGCGTCAGGGGGAAACCAGTAGGTTTCCCAAAAAGCTCGACGGGCGTCAGGAATTTAACTTTTTGAAATATGGCAACCCTCCTGATTTGATCCTGGAATTTCCCACTTTTCCTTAGGACTTCCCTATTTTCATCAGGGAAATGTTGGAGGGTGTGGAGTTATGTGACCCCCCGAGCCGAGGAGATAAAAAACTATACAACCTTTAGAAGATATCTGAAGGCAGCCCTTTATGGGGAAGTTTAAAAAAAAAATGTTTAATGTAATCCACTAATCCACAACTAATCCACACCTAATGACCCACCTAAGTGGTACTCAGGATATCACTCAAGAAATCACTCAAGATATCCCTCAAGCAATTAAGGAACAAAAGAAGAAAAGGCACACTAGCCTGGGAACTTCCTCTCTGCCCAGAACATTGGAGGCTATACACCACACCTCCTCAACAGTATTTATAGGAACTCAAACACTGAGATCCTGCTCTGTTCCAGTAACAAGAAGCCGAAAGCACCAGCCTGAAGATGACGAGTGAGACCTCGTCGAAACGTCGCCTAGACACCCCAACTTTTACACGGGAAGACACCCGAGGACACCAAAACCTGCATTCCTGTACCCGTGAAAATCTACGAAAGCATATATATATATATATATATATATAGGAAGCCACTCAGAGTGGCTCGTAATCTGGGGAACCAGCTTCTCTGAAGTCTCTCAGCCCCACTCACCTCACAGAGTGTTTGTTGTGGGGGAGGAAGGGAAAGGAGAATGTGAGCCGCTTTGAGACTCCTTAAAGGGAGTGAAAGGCGGGATATCAAATCCAAACTCTTCTTCTTCTTCTATAACGTAACACTAAATAAACAGTGAAGAGTTTGTTTAACATGTATGAACACTGAAGTGAGCGTGAAACTCACCCCGCCTGAAGCCCACTGGCTGATACTTAGACCTAGTACTCATCCCAGACATGAGTGGTCATTTAGTTCTGGGCTGAATCACTTTAGATTTCAGGTGGAAGACATAAGGCTCCTTCATGCCCCAAAAATAAAATCCTTCCTCATAGAGAGCTAGCATGTCTAGCCTTTTCCTGATGTGCTAGTTTTCTGTGCGAGAGGGTTTTTTGTTTTGGTTTGGTTTTTTATGGGGGAAAAGTCTGTATGTAGAAGCACAGAGCTCCCACCTGCAGTCTGGAAGAAGATGGCCCAGTTCTAAATGAGGCCAGAGAGATGGGAACATCCAAGTTCCTGGTAGATTCCTTAGCTGGGCAGGTAATCCCAACATGTGCTTCCTGTGTCAAAAAAACCCAGCACAATTCCCACCTTGGTTTCAGTGGCCTGTACAGTCCCTGGCCATTTCCACTTCTCGTTATCTTCTACTTTCCTGTGCTGGAAAGACAACCTCCTTCTCTATTGACGTTCTCAGGTGTTAATGACCATTTTGGTAGTTTTATCTCCCAGGAATTCCCTCCTCCATTGTATGGCTTTTGTGATAAGTCAATGCTGTACCTCCACATCCTCGCCTTGGAACCCACCCTATCCTTCTGGTTGGAAGTTGTTTCCACCGATTTTAATCTTGTAAAGGTAAAGGGACCCCTGACTGTTAGGTCTAGTCGCGGATGACTCTGGGGTTTCAGTGCTCATCTCGCTTTATTGGCCGAGGGAGCCGGCGTACAGCTTCCGGGTCATGTGGCCAGCATGACTAAACCGCTTCTGGCGAACCAGAGCAGCGCACGGAAGCGCCGTTTAATCTTGTACAGTGGTACCTCGGGTTAAGTACTTAATTCATTCCAGAGGTCCGTTCTTAACCTGAAACTGTTCTCAACCTGAAGCACCACTTTAGCTAATGGGGCCTCCTGCTGCCGCCGTGCCGCTGGAGCATGGTTTCTGTTCTCATCCTGAAACAAAATTCTTAACCTGAGGTAATATTTTTGGGTTTGCAGAGTCTGTAACCTGAAGCGTATGTAACCTGAAGCGTCTGTAACCTGAGGTACCACTGTATTGCCTTCTTATTACTTATACAGTGATACCTCAGGTTACAGACGCTTCAGGTTACAGACTCCGCTAATCCAGAAATAGTACTTTGGGTTAAGAACTTTGCTTCTGGATGAGAACAGAAATCGCATGGCGGCAGCAGGAGGCCCCATTAGCTAAAGTGGTACCTCAGGTTAAGAACAGTTTCAGGTTAAGAACTGACCTCCGGAATGAATTAAGTTCTTAACCCGAGGTACCACTGTACAGTTGTACCTCATGTTACGTCCGCTTCATGTTACGTTCTTTCAGGTTATGTCCCACGGCGACCCAGAAGTACCGGAAAGGGTTACTTCTGGGTTTCACCGCTCGCGCATGTGCAGAAGCGCAAAATGACATCATGCGCATGCTCAGAGGCGGCGAATCGCAACCCACGCGTGCACAGATGCGCCACTGCGGGTTGTGCTCTTTTCATGTTGCGAACAGGCCTCTGGAATGGATCCCATTCACAACCAGACGTACCACTGTACGTCACTGCTTAGGAGGCAACAACACATGATTTATATTGGGGGGGGGAGTATTATTTTTCTCTTTCCTTTTGTATTTGTTTGCTGAATATGTAAAAAGCAACGGTTTACTTGCTGTATTTATATTGTGGTGAGCTCAGTGGCGTAGCGTGGGTTGTCAGCACCCGGGGCAAGGCAAGTAATTTGCGCCCCCTAACCCATGGATTTGCACCCCCTAGGCCTGTGGATTTGCGCCCCCTAACCCATGGATTTGCCCTAACCCCAGATGTTGCGCCCGGTGCGGCCAGCCCCCCCTGCACCCCCCACGCTACGCCACTGGGTGAGCTGGTCCTGTTCTGATAAGTCTGGAATTTTGCTTTGAGAGGGGTCTGAAGAGAAACCAAAATGATGCATATAATAGATAAAGAAAAGGTAAAGGACCCCTGGACAGTTAAGTCCAGTGAAAGGTAACTGGGGTGGCGGCGCTCATCTCGCTTTCAGGCCGAGGGAACTGGCGTTTGTCCACAGACAGCTTTCCGGGTCATGTGGCCAGCATGACTAAACCGCTTCTGGAGAAACCAGAGCAGTGCACGGAAACGCCGTTTACCTTCCCGCTGCAGTGGTACCTATTTATCTACTTGCACTGGTGTGCTTTCAAACTGCTAGGTTGGCCGAAGCTAGACAGAATAACAGGAATTCATCCCATCGTGGGGATTCGAACCGCTGACCTTCCGATCAGCAAGCCCAAGAGGCTCAGTGGTTTAGACCACAGCACCACCTGCTCCCCTTAAATGCAGACAGCCTTCAGACATAGCCACTGATTCCAAAAAAGGCTTTTTGAATTTGTGTGTTTTAAGGGCAGGTTCTGAACACTCCACGCAGAGGAAAAAGGAAAAAGGTACAGGATTCCTAGATGGTGAAGTCCAGTCAAAGGCAGCTATGGGTTGCAGTTCAGAGAGAACTCATTGTTCCTCATGCATGCAGATTTTGTGTAACGGATGTTGGAGAATTCGGATGAAAACAGAAAAGGGAGCAGAAATTGCAGTTGCTTATTCGCATCAGAACTGGAAGGGAAATCAACCCAGTGGATACGATCAATACTCCTTGTTGTTGTTGCTTTCAGTCAGCAAATGATACTTAATTGATTGTCTCTCTCTCTCTCCCCCCCCCATTTTTCCAATGTATTTGCACTGAAATTAATCGAGTTGGAATCACATCATGGCAACATACTTTATGCAAATGATATAAATTACGCAAATTTCCTAATTTTGTCACAGTGGACAGTGTGACGAATAACATAGGTTTGGGCAGAAGGTGAACTGCAGGGGAACAGAAACGGCACTGCAACGAACACAGAGTGGAAGGGAAAGCGATGCCTTCTTACATCCGTAGCTTCTGCAAAACGTCATCCTCATCATAATGGCATCCCATAGTCCCCTCCCCACCATTTAATAAAGATTTAATGTTTCTGCAGGTTTTGTTTTTTACATAGGGGTTGGACGAAGTGCTGTGTGGATGCTGGGCAAAACCTGCACACACGGAGAGCACCATGCGCACGATAATTTGCCAGGTTGAAGTGCCGCTAATAAAGAGCATTACATATAACTCAGCCTTGCATCAGAACTGAGTTCAGAGCAGTTTGCGAGGTTAAAAAGAAGAAGACAAAATCACAAGATTGAGACTAGCAGATTAAAAATAAACAAAACCAATGTTGGTGCCAGGCAAGGCTTCAGGTGAGGGTGGTACAGTCTTCTTCTTTGGCGATCACTCGTAGCCGAGTAAGATTGTCTTCCATAAACACGGTTTTAACAATGAGTCCGTAAGTGATTGTGGAGGCCAATTCTGGATCCACACGTCTTTCCACAGTGGGGACATAGGTTTCCAGGTGGGAGATGATCACGGTGAGGGTTTGCCAAGCCAAGTGTACCTTCCTCTTAGCACGTTTCTCCCTTGCGTCCTGAGTTCGGGTGTCTTCAAAGCTCATGACACCTTTGGTAAAGGCTGTTCTCCAACTGGAGAGCTTGCAGGCCAGTGTTTCCCAGTTGTCAGTGTTTATACTACATTTTTTTAGATTTGCCTTGAGACAGTCTTTAAACCTCTTTTGTTGACCACCAGCATTACGCTTTCCATTTTTAAGTTCGGAATAGAGTAGTTGCTTTGGAAGACGATCATCAGGCATCCGCACAACATGACCAAACAGGGCAGCATGGTTGTTAGCCCCATAGCAGTCTCAAGGAATCACCTGATGACTCATGTGGCCACCACCTTGCTGAAGCTAAGCAGGTCTGGGGTTGGTCAGGGTCTGGATGGGAGACCTCCAGGCTCAGAGAGCCTTGGGCTCCATAATGGAAGAATGCAAGGAGGTGAAAATTAGTAAGCAAATAAATGAATACATAAAACAGAAACAAGCATCTGTGTGGTGCTGGTGTATTGTCTTCATCCAATGTACAGATTGCAGCCATGTTGTTGTTGTTGTTTAGTTGTTTAGTAGTCTCCGACTCTTTGTGACCCCCTGGACCAGAGCACGCCAGGCACTCCTGTCTTCCACTGCCTCCCGCAGTTTGGTCAAACTCATGCTGGTAGCTTCAAGAACACTGTCCAACCATCTTGTCGTCTGTCGTCCCCTTCTCCTTGTGCCCTCCATCTTTCCCAACATCAGGGTCTTTTCCAGGGAGTCTTCTCTTCTCATGAGGTGGCCAAAGTATTGGAGCCTCAGCTTCAGGATCTGTCCTTCCAGTGAGCACTCAGGGCTGATTTCCTTCAGAATGGATAGGTTTGATCTTCTTGCAGTTCATGGGACTCTCAAGAGTCTCCTCCAGCACCAGAATTCAAAAGCATCAATTCTTCAGCGATCAGCCTTCTTTATGGTCCAGCTCTCACTTCCATACATCACTACTGGGAAAACTAATAGTGTACGGCTTGAATAAAAGATTTGGGGTCGCCCACGTAAGCCCCACTGTGCATAATTCGTCACATGATGCTGCACATACACGCCATTTGAATGGCAATGCCCATCAACTTTTGGAGGGGCGAGACGGCCCCCTCAAATATGTTAAGGGGGGCTCTGAAGGGACCTTGAACCCTAGGATTTGCTTGCAGCACCTTTTAGATCTGAGAAATGTCAAAAGGAGGGGGAGGGATGACTCAATGCCCTGCCCAGCCGGGCTTCTCCCTTTTAAAGGCATGAGATCTGATCTCAGGCCTCATGTGCCACCCCTGGAAGTTTGGGGGCTCATGACCCAGGAGAGGGCATTCTCTGTGGCAGCCCCTAAGCTGTGGAATCCCCTCCCCACAGAGATGCATGTGGTACATCTCTTTTGCAAAATGCCGAAGACCCACCTCTTTGCCTCTGGCCTTGTTTTAAATAGTTACAATACTATTTTTTTAATAATAATAATAATAATAATAATAATAATAATAATAGCAACCTGCCCTGGGACCTTGTGGTGAAGAGTGGGCAAAAAATACAGTGGCTGATGATGATGATGATGTGTGGTTTGTAGCTAACACCATTCTCTCAATTGTATGGCAAAACAGTTTGCTCCTTCAACACGGGAATTTGCTAAACACCAAGTCAACTGTTGTCTCTCTAACCTAATAATAATAATAATAATAATAATTTATTTATACCCCGCCCTGCCCAGTTCAGAAAACTGGGCTCAGGGTGGCTAACAACAAATTTAAAACACTTAATTGTGATACAACAAGAAACAGCATGAAAATCTGCATAAAAGCATGAATAACAATAAATTCAAAGTTCTAAAATCAGTTTAGGGGCTAGTACACCCTATCCTGGCTGGAAGCCAGGGGTGTGTGTGTGCTAGGGGTATGTGTGCGTGTGTGTGCCAGGGGTGTGTGTGCGTGTGTGTGTGTGTGTGTGCCAGGGGTGTGTGTGCGTGTGTGTGTGTGCCAGGGGTGTGTGTGCCGGGATGTTTGTGTGCGCGCGCGCGCGCCAGGGGTGTGTGTGTGTGTGTGTGTGTGCCAGGGGTGTGTGTGTGCCGCGCCAGGTGTGTCTGTCTGTCTGTGTGTGTGTGTCTGTGTGTGTGTGTAGGGGTTCCTACGCTTCACTTCAAGCCACCAGCACCACCACCACGCTGCCGCCACAGAGAGCCTTTTTTGGGGGATGCCCCGTCAGCAGCGGGCTTTCTATTACCAGTTTCCTCTTTCTGTTACAGAATTTTTCCTCTTCCTCTTGGGAGCCTGGCGCTGTGGGCGGGCGGGGAAGTTTGAATGGCTCTCCCCGACAGGGTTTAAAAGGCAGAGCCGGCAGCAGCCCTGAAGCACTCGCTCTCCTCTCCAACAAGCTGCGGGGGAAGTCAAGAAGGGTTAAAGGAGGCAGACAGAGGAAGCAACACCCATTCACAAAGCGAACTCAAGCCGCAGAAGAGCAGGAGCGCAGCACACGCCTGCGAAAACTTTTTCTTCTTCCTCCGAACTGGTGTAGCTTT